>CM035135.1:1420000-2020000 GCA_020205605.1 Panax ginseng
ATTTGTTATTGTCATGATTTTGGTGAGATGGAAGACAACACGATTTTCAAAGATAAGTGCCATTTTTCTTGTATCTATTTTATCAATGGAATTTTTATGATAATTAGTAATATATTGGGATTTTAAGCTAATTATTTTTATTGATAATTCCTGTTAGAAGATGGATTGTGGAGAAAAATGAAAGTGAAAAGATTTGCAATTTACAAGTTTGTAAATTGATATGGAGAAGATGAAGAGTCATCATGGAAAACACCAAATTTTGATGCCTAAATTTTTTTTCTAAAGAGATTGTGGTGTTCTTCGCATTTAATTCCAAAAGGTGTGTTTTCTAACATTAGCCTTTATTTTTATAAATGATAGTTGTGTCATTTTGTATGTGTATATACTAGAAACTATATGTTTTATGTATTATATCATGTGTAGATGATATTGTATGTTTGAATATTATTTTACCTACATTTTGTTGTAATAAATTAATTAATTAATTTTGTGGGATAATAAAACTAATTAAATTTTTGTTCATGATGGAATAAATTTAATTTTGTACATATATATTTTGTTTATAATATTTTATGAGTAGATAAAATATTTGATGTGTATATGTATGTATGAAATTTGAGACAATTATTTTTCTTATACACTAATTGAGATTAATTTATTATGAGAAAGTTGTAGTAAAATTTGAGAAGTTTACCTATCTCTATATATAACAAATTAGTTGTAAATTAATTTATTTTGAGAATAAAGTAAATTTATGTTCTTCTTGAACAAAATTATGTATAGATCGAAAGTTTGAGGTAATATTTAATGTGTAATATTACTTGGTATTTGTATGCATGAATTTTGAGATAAATTACTTTGTTTGTGGATAATAAATTAAGTATCAACGAATAGTTAGAAGAGATATTGTAGAAGTAAATTTGGTTGAGTAAATCTTGTATACAATATGATTTTGATGTTAAGAAAACACTTATAAATGATATTCATAGTGTTTTTGGGATAATCATAATTGGTATAAGTTGATTTATTTTTATGTGTACTTCTTGTCCAAGAAGTAGTAAATTTTAATGTGATCATATGAATTTTGTATATTCTAATTGAGATAATCATTTTATTTTTGAATTTTTATAAATATAGTGAAGTTCAAGTATTTCATATTATTATGAAGATTGTCTTGAATTCTATATTATAAATGTCAAAAAAATATATTGTTTATGATATTTTCTATCCAAGTTGGGACAAGAAAATACTTGAGGATATACTAATTCATGTGTGTGAATTTTATTTGCTTTCTACATAAATTAATTTTGTGTGATAAATTAATTTCTTAGAAAGTAAATATAAATTTTTATATTTTATTATTTATATACAAATAAATTTGTGCAATATGATGAGTTGTGCTATAATTTGTATATAATGAATTTTATACTATTTACATAGAGTCAAGTGTTACGTTTTGGTATACTTAAAAATTGTACATGTATAATTTATTAAGTGCTTATGTTAAATAATTTTTGGATTTGAGATTTTATGTAATTTCAGAAAATAAGAGCTTGTATTCTTATGTGGGGGTGTTCTAAAAGATTTTTAAGTTGAAACAATCTTTATATGAATAACTAATACATAAAATGTACAAGAACTTATTTTTTTTTATTTTGAGAAGTGTTCCTTAATATTCTCACGTGGAAGTAATATTTATAGGAACATTGTCACATAAAATGTCAATTAATCTAAAATTTATTTTAAGTAGTGAGCATAATATTGTGAAGTGAAATTATTCAATGAGATATCAATTATTTAAAAGTGTGGGGGTGATTCTTTAAGATTTTTATTTTGGTCTTTGAGCTATTTGGAGCATAAATTTATTTATGTAAGAAATAGTAAGGGTTATGGATTTCTTGTTGCGAAATTCGATTTGATTGTGTAGTTCTGTGAAATGAAAGTCTTTGAAACACAAACTTTTGAATAATATTGAACTGTGAACTTATTTCACTTAATTAATTATCTAAGGTTCTACAAAGTGATAAACTGAACCTAGAAAGAGCAATAATGATTTGGTGAAGAAAATCAATATAATAATTTGATAAATAAAATACCTATTTTATTAGCCTAAATATGATCCAAAATATTTATTGTGATTTAGTTCAATTGTGAGATTGAAACTAAGTTATAAATATTCAAGTGAATACATATTAGGTGATAATATGTGCTTATTAACCTTGAGATTCTATCGGATATACAATTATTTATATGTTTACACTAACAATATAATTGTATAAATTATAATGTGATAGTTTTTGTGTATATTAATGATACGTTGATCATTTTACATGCTATTGTTAACGTAAATGAGTTTAAGAAATATCTATTTTTGTCTTTATGTTGAAAGACTTGTAAAATAGATGTTATCTTATTATCATGTGAAAACATAGTGAGGATTCCAACTAAACCAATTAAATTGTATTGAGAGGCTATACTAAACTAAGTTTGATATACCTTGAGATTGAAGAATTTAATAATTCTTTAATATTAGTGGTACACTAAAAGCTAATTCTGATATAGCTATTGTAAAGTTGAAGTACACATTCGCTAGTGGGAGCCTTGTGTTTGATATGCAATGCACGAGATCAGATATTACATACAGTTTTAAACTTAGTATACTAATGATTTACATTGGTTTTTGTTAGATCTCTCAATGTTTTAATAGATCACATAAGTGTCACTTATATTTTAGTGAGGAAAATTATAAATTTACGAGTAGGTGAATTTAATTTTCACTCAATCTTGGGTTTTGTTTCTTAGATGAGTAAGAAACAAATAAGTATTTCCCATTTTACAATATGAATCTAATGTTATTATTTTATAAGGGAAGTTTAATGGATTAGGGTGTTTGTTAAAACATTGATTGTAGCCTAGTCTAAAGCCTTTTATTTCACAATATTGTCTTAGTGAAATTTTTTATGTAGTACTAATTATTAATCTTGGATTCATAACTGGTTGTGATCTTGAATTAGTATGAAAATATTCACAAGTAGGTGAATATATAATTATATTTTTACAAGTAGGAGGATATATTATTACCCTTAGTGAGAGAATAATTTACTTGGAGTAGCAAGTAATACTATTGCTTTTATATGATGGAGAAAGCAAACGAAATCGAAATTTGTTGTTAAAACATCAAATTGTGGCCACTTCCATTGCTTAGTTCATTTTGATGTGATAATGAAATTGTTTTGTATAGAGCATATATGAGATTACCTTTAATGGTAAGTCTTGACATGTTGGTCATATACATAATTTTTGTTAGATAATTAATACAAGAAGGTATTATAATATTTATCTACAAGAAAGTCAAGTGACGACTTGACTTATCTTTTTACTTAAACTTTGACGAGATCTTAGTAAGTTTAACTACTTGTGATATGGAACTTAAACCGCTTTGAGTCGAGGGTGATGGGAACCCAACCTATTCCTAGGTTACCCCTAGTTTATAGGTTCAATGGGAAAAACAAGTCACCGTTGCTGACTGTGCTACTATAGATGTGGTTTCATATGTAGTTTAAGATAGTAACGTCTGTTGCATTTGCACTCGAGAAATTTGAGTTATACTCTTAACAAAGTTGTTGTGTTCTTAGCAAAAGAAACACATGTGAAACACTTTGCCTATATGAACTAGAAGTGGAGCCGCTTCTTATAGAGTGTTGTGGTTTACTCTCTTAGAGGTTCATGAAACAAGGTATTGCACATGACCATATTAGCGCAAAGCAATTGAGAATACTCAACGTGGTAGGAGGATTTTGTGTGTGTGTGTGACAATTCCAATTCATATCATATAAAGTAGAGAGTTCAATCTACTTTACACCTTCAACTTCAATGTGACTTTGAGTTGTTTACACTAAGGGAAGGTTCAATATTCGTCACACCCTCTTTTATGCACACATGCCTTGGAGTTGTTTGATAGGAAATTGTTTGGATGAAAAATAGTTTTTCCAAACAAGTGGGGGATTGTTATATATTGCACCTTATTTTATACTTTTGTGACTTATAATATGTCATATTTGCATGAGTTTGATAAAATTCATCTGCAGACATAATTTAAGTAAGTATAAAAGGTTTAAATTAATGTCCTCAACGTCGAGAATATAAGAGAATTTTATTTGATTTGTGTAGAAATCATTTGATTAGTGTCTATAGTGAGACATTTAATAAGGTGCAAAATTGTTTGATAAAAACTATTTTTCCTTAGTTCCATTTAATAGAAGTCTATTTTATTTTATTTTTTGGAAAAAAAGAAAAATATTGAGTGCTATTTAAATTCTAATTAACCACTACATTAATACTAACTAGTATGTAACTTACATATTTAGTATTAATAAGTATGGTTTAATATAGAATTAAATGGTATATTATGTAACTTACATATATGTGTATATATATATATATATATATATATATATATATATATATATATGTTGATATATATACATAAGATTAGATATATGCATACCTAAGATATAAATTTATATATATGATTTTGCACATATTTTTTCTCTCTTTTTGATCTTCTCCCATTCTTCTTACAAACAAATAACTACAAACTAATGCGTGTCTTTTCTTCAAATTGATTGTAGTGTTCATTATATGACAGATATGAGTCTAATTACACAAATTTAGGACGTCTTACGGAAAATCATGGTCCGAAGTTTCTAGGGGCATCATACAAGAATCCCATAACGAGTTTTAGTCTATTTCACAAGTTCTCAGTTCAACATCCTGAGGCAAGTTCGTACAAGTCTGCTTTTAGCGTAGCTGCAAAGCATAATGGCACACCATTTTTCTAGTTTAATGTTTGTATATCTTCTATTAATGTTTTCGGGTATACTGGTCAGTAGTTCTGAAAGAAATTTCAGTATTATTTCGTGAAGCACCAAAATGCATTCTAGATACCTCCAACAAGTCAAAACATGGTGGAGCATGGCTTCCTGGTGCAGTTTTAAATATTGCCGAGTGTTGTTTGCTGTCAACCAATTATCCAAAGAAGCATGATGACAGTTTAGCAATTGTATGGAGGGATGAAGGTTGTGATGATTCTGATGTCAATCAGATGACACTAAAAGATCTCCGGGAACAAGTAATGTATGCTATAGTTTGTGTAACTGTATTTTGATTATGACCATTCAATATTCATATTTAATTGCATGACATCTACACAAGGTAGTTAATTAGTCTAGTGGTAATGCTCAATTTAGAGCACATATGGAAAATGTTGGTATAACTGTTTCTGTTTCCCCTAGAGTTCTTTCCATATAGTCCCGTGTTCTGTATCTTAATGTCTTCCTAAATTATACTTCCTATGTTCCAAAATATAGGATTGAAATTGATTTTTTGGAGATCAATTTGAGATATTTTCAAATTCAAAATTGTGTCTCTTGACATAATTACAACCATTGTATAGGTTGGTAGCGAGTGCACTGGAGCAGTATTCGCAAGGGGAGATGCCATAGCAATTGGCATGCCAATGACCGTCAGTGCAGTCATTATATACTTGGCCATTATATTTGCTGGATTTGTTGTTGTTTCAATAGCTGACAACTTCGCAGCAAAGGAAATTGCAACACGTTTGCGTGTGTCCAAGGCCAAGGCCATCTTTACTCAGGTACAATTAAATCCTCAAATCTTCTGGTACATGAAAAGTTAAACTGGTGTGAGATTAGCAGGTGTTCAACTTATGGTACATACTTAGATGCGCAACTTTCTCAAAATTAAAACAAGATGTATTTAAAAGAACAGGCTTCTAGAAGTTGAATATTATAATACCCTAAATTTGTATGCTATACTCGTGATATTTGTAGAATATTCTTGTTAAAATTTTGGTTTCTGACATCTGAAAGATGATAACAATAGTAATATTGCACAACCACCGTCAATTTTTACTTATTAGTAATACTGCTAAAAACTACTTTGCATTTTTATGGGAATTGATATTTTCCGAACTGTGTTTGGTTTATAATTCTAGATGATTGAAGCCTAAATAATTGGCACTATTTGGTTGCTTTTTCTATTGTGTATATGGTACTTTCTTTTAGAAATATGTCTAACTTTATATAACACATTCAGGATTTTATTGTACGAGGAGGTAGACAATTTTCTTTATACAGGTAATGATTACATATGACTAATTATGTTGGATACTAAAATTGTGTTATAGATTGCTTATATCCACTTTTTTTGTGCCATGCTCCCTGTGTCATATTGCTGATATCCATATCTGCACAAGAGCTTTGTGCAGCAAGAGTAATGGTTTATGTCAATGTAATGGTATCTTATGTATCATAGGTTCTGTCTGGCTGCTTGTTTGCATGCAAATCTATTATCATGGATGACCTTATACTTTGGTTGAAGGTAATGCTTGGTACTGCCTTCTGGACAAGTCAAAAGCATTCTGATCTTATAATCCATACTGAACAAGGATTATTTGCCGCGCCCAAATGTAGGAGATTCGATCAAATGATATTAATTAGATGTTCTAAAGCCCTTGTAATACATCAGGGAATACATCAAGAAATTTATATTACAAATGCAGTAAAGGAAGTTCTTCAGGGAATACATCAGGAAATTTATTAACGATAGAAATATAATTCAAATATGACGTATTTTTATTTAAATTCGTGACATGGGCTAAGAAAGCTTGACATCCGTTTTTTAATAAATGAATAGCTTTATGGCTTGATATGACAGTGATTGATTTTAGTGGTTTGGCTGCTTGAATTCGTATAATAGGTTGGTTAGGAATATGAAAGCTAACAACCTTACGACAACAATCGATTTTACCATGATGAGTAGTTAACCAATCAATCCCTAAAATCACATCAAATGCAAGTATTTTCAAAGAAATAAGATCGACGGGTAACGTGCGGTTACCGATTTGAAGTAAACAAGACTTATAAACCGTGGATGTAATGAAGGTTTCTCCCAACGGAGTTTCAACAGATAAGTCAAAGTCTAATTTCTCCGGAGTCAAGTTTAAACGTTGAGCGCAAGTAGGAGAAATAAAGGAATGGGTAGAACCAGCATCAAATAAAGTATAAACTTCACTAGCGTTTAAGATTAGCTTACCCGTGATCATCACGTTTCGATTCCTCGCTTTTTGGGAGGTTACGACAAACGCTCTCCCTTAAACTACCGATTTTGTCTTGTCTGGGATTTGATGCCTCCATCCCAGCTGGACTTGACTTTGGTGCACGACAAAATCGGGCTAGGTGACCTTCTTTTCCACAATTATAACATGCTTTGGACTGCATCGTGCAGTTTGGACTTATGTGTCCTTCCCCTCCACATTTGTAACATACGACCGGCGGTCGTTCTCCTTCCTTAACAACGGGTGTTGGTGCTGACGTCTTTCCATCTTTGTTGAACCTTCTCTTCTTGAACTTTCCACTCCTATTGTCTTGGCCATGATTACCACCGACGTGGTTATCATTTCTGGCATGTTGATTCCCTCCACGTCTGTTGTCACCGCTTTGATGACTGCTACCACTGGTATCACCGCTTCGGCTGCTCTCTCTTGGTTGGGTTAACTCATTATCGCGCTCCAATAAATGAGCCCTATTCACAACATCTGAATACAAACACAGTTTATGAGAGATAAGGTATTGACGTATCTCGGGTTTCAAACCTCTTAGAAACATCTGCGTCATTCTTTCCTCATTATCAACCAAGTGGGACGCAAACCGAGATAACTCGGCAAACTTAGAAGAAAAATAATACCCTTTACCTTAGAAGAAACTGGATATTGAAAAAGTGAGGTAGCAGACTTCTCTTCTTCTTTCTCTCTATAATTTCTCTCTCTAGAGTTTCAGTAAATTTGTAAGAAATAATGAAGGAATAAGCTTCTATTTATAGAAGAACTGAAAGTGGCTCTTGGTCTTAACAAAGGGTCAAAATGACTCTTGGTAATATTGAAGAGACAACTACTATTTGTGAAGGGGCATTTAACTCTTGGAACACCGAAGAGACAAGTAACTCTTGGAAAACTGAAGGGACAAATAACTCTTGGAAAACTAAAGGGACAAATAACTCTTGGAAAACCGAAAGGACAAGTTACTATTAAAACTTTAAACCAACGATCCATATTGATTTACTATTATAATTTCAACGAACGGTCTGAAAAATTAGCACATCTCCTCATAGAATAATATTGTACCCAAAAATGATTTGGACCGAAAAGAAATATATTTTTCGGGTGAATAGTACCCCGTGGATAGTACTTGGGGATAGTAACCCGTGAATAGTACTTCAAACACGAAAAGTGTCCCAAATACCCGAGTGAATAATACTAGAGTGAATAGTAACTCGTGAATAGTATTCCGACACAAAAAGTGCCCCGAATACCCGATTGAACAATATAACCTCCAGACATCAATTATTATCTAAATAAATGTCGATTTCTACTAACACAAATAATTTCAACACAATGGAACTATCAAATTCATCTTTAATCAACACGAACTTATTCATCATTAATATTATAACTCACAATATTTAACAACCAATTCGTTCCTGGAAAAGGGGGCTTTCCAATAAGGATTTCTCCCTATCATGTAGCAAGAATTAGGTGACCAAACCTCTCCTGTAACTTCTAGACATTGCAAATATTGAAATTTAATAATATGAACAACTTTGTCGCCTCAATTATTGATTTAATAATATATCATATTATCTGAGATGATCTTTGTGACAATAATTGAATCAATAATATGAGAGATATGATGCAACAATTCATCGTAGTAATAATTGAGTATAACTGAAAGTGACTTCTTAAGTAAGCATCAATAACCAATACCGCAGGTGTCTACTTATGCAACCACACGTATTCTTTATTTTTTACTACCGGGTAGTTCAACAGTTTTAACGGTAACACTTCCGCCATTATTTTTATAAAAGATAATTACATGTTTTCTTACTACTACAATACTTACATTGTAGGGGTCCACTAATGATTGTGTCGTCGTACGAATATTCCCTTTTAAAATGAATATTCCCCGACCAATCGAATATTATATAACCACTTGCTTACTTTGTAAATTTTGTAAATATTACCCACAACTATAACATTATATCATATCCACACCATAATATTCAAAAATATATTTTGAGAGAAATTAATCTTTATTCATAAAAGTTGGGGTCTTACAGCATGCTACTATGCAACCACGCCAGACATTCTTGTTTTTTTAACACTTTGTTATTTCAACAATTAACGGTAAAACTTCCGTAGTTATTTTCATAAAAAGATATTTACGCCGTTTTCTAATTCGGACAATAATTACGTTGTAGGGTCCACTAATGATTGTCTTGCCGTCATTAATATTCCCCTGTTAAAACGAATATTTCCCGACCAATCGAATATTATATAACAACTTGTTTACTTTGCAAAATTTATAAATATTACTCACAACTATAATATTATAACAAATCCACACCTTAATATTCAAAAATGATATTTATAGAAAAATTCATCTTTATTCATAAAAGTTAGGGTCTTACAGTCTCGATTACGAGGAGACTTTTAGTCTTGTTGCTAAAATGGTAACAATTCGAACAATTATTTCGTTAGCTGCTTACAAAGGTTGGAAATTGTGGTAATTAGACGTAAAGAATGCATTTCTTTATGGGGAGTTGGATCGTGATATCTTTATGGAGCATCCGCATGGATTTATTTCTAAATAATTCCCTAATCATGTGTGCCGACTCAAGAAGGCCTTATATGGCCTCAAACAAGCACCACGTGCTTGGTATGGTAAAATTGCTCAAAACTTTGATTTTTGTGGTTTCAAGTCTTCAAATGCAGATTCAAGTTTATTTGTTAAGAAAACGTCCTCAGTATGCACAATGCTTCTTCTCTATGTGGATGGCATGATTATCACGGGTGATGACGAGGCTGAAATAACTAGTCTTCAAGATGCTTTGTCTCTTCGCTTTGAAATGAAGAGTTTGGGTGAAGCTAGCTGTTTTCTTGGACTGGAGATTAAAAAGTCAGGTGGATTTTTTGTCTCTCAAACCAGATATGCAACAAGGTTGCTGGACCGTTTATGGACTCTTGCTTGAAGTTAGTCAAAGATGGAGGAAGTTTTTTGGAAGATGCAACACTTTTCCGACAGATTGTTGGCAGCTTATTCTATTTAACTATCACAAGACCTGACATTTCTTTCTCTGTGGGAGTCGTTTCTCAGTTTATGGACAAACCATGTGAAAGTCACTTAATTGCAGCCAAGAGGATTCTTTGCTACATAAAAGGCACTCTGAATTTTGGGTTAGTTTATCAGCAGCATACACCATTCATGTTGACTGGTTTTGTAGATGCAGATTGGGCTGGCGATGTAAATGACAGGCGCTCCACAACAGGATATTGTTTTAATATGGGATCAGCAGCAATTTCGTGGTGCAGCAAGAAGCAATCTACTGTTGCTCTTTACAGTTGTGAAGCCGAGTATGTTGCAGCTTCTATGACCATTCAAGAGTGTATTTGGCTTAAGAGACTTATTCAAGAAATGTTTTCTGTCTTGGACCATCCAATTCCTATTCATTGTGACAGTGAAAGTGCAATCAAGCTTGCTGGAAATCCAGTGTTCCATGCCCGCACAAAACACATTGAAGCACATTATCATTTTGCTCGAGAGGTGGTTTTGACTCAGGTTCAGCTGCAGAAAATTCGAACCGATGATCAAATTGTTGATATATTTACCAAAGCGCTTGGCAAAGCAAAGTTTGAAGTATTTCGAGGTGCTCTTGGTATTGTTGACAGTAAGTTTGCACTAAGGGGGAGTGTTGCAAATTAGTGAAACTTACAGTTGTCATGTAGCTGAATTAGTCCTTGTTGAATAAGTCTAGTTTGTTTTAAGTCTTCCTTTTATTTAGGCAAATAATCTCATAGGAACGTTGGTGTTGGTTGAGACTTTTTAGGAAAACTTTTAGTATTTATAAGCTTTGTAATCTTTAGTTTTGTTTCAGTTCTTCATTGAATAATAAAACTCAGTTTCAGCATATCTTTGTTTTTCCTTGGTCATCTCTGTCTTCTTTGGTTGCTTCCAATTTCTATATTTGTTTCAACCACAGGTGAAAATTTATGTCTGGTGTCACGATGTTATTACTTCTCTTTATATTCCTACAGTAAGGTTTTCTTTTTAATTCATTAAATCCGTACATGCCTTTATCAGGAGATCCAAAAGCAATACCATGGACCCAGATTTCTCCCATTCGAGCTGCTGGTGAAGCTTGGGCACAATTGAATGTTCAAGCAGGAGATGTATACTGCTGGCCTACAAATTTAGGATGGGTGATGGGACCAATTTTACTATTTTCCGTGCTTACTAAATGGTGCAACTCTTGCTCTTTATCATGGATCACCCCTTGGCCGTGGCTTTGAAAAATTTGTCCAGGTGACTCCCTGGAAGCATCGAATATTTAAATCTTGCAAGAGAAGATGGAGTGAAAGATAAGAACCAGGCAGTTATTTTTTCCCATCTATGGTGAAGTGTTCCTTGACCCTAAAGAAAATCGTTTGGACATCAAGAATAGTTCATGTACTACAGTTTGGACTTACTTTATATATACACAATCCTAATTTTGTTTCTGTTTTGCCTTTTTTTTTGGGTGACTTAAATATATTAAGGATGCTGGAGTAACTGTTTTTGGCACAGTACCGAGCTTAGTTAAGGCTTGGAAGAGTACTCAGTGTATGGAAGGCCTAGATTGGACAAAGATTAAGTAATGTGTTGCTGGAACTTCAAATATTTATTGGTGCATACTTGCATTACAAAGGCACTAATTTTCAACATCTGCAGATCATTTGCTTCGACTGGGGAAGCTTCCAATGTTGATGATGACCTTTGGCTTTCTTCGAAGGCTTACTATAAACCCATTATTGAATGTTGTGGAGGCACAGAGCTTTCATCATCCTACATACAAGGAAATTTTCTGCAACCACAAGCTTTTGGAGCATTTAGCTCCCCCTCAATGACGACAGGCCTTGTCATTCTTGATGAAGATGGTGTTCCGTATGTAAGATCTTTCTCTGGCAGATATCTGATTATTGTTTCAAATCCTTGACTACATTCAATCACCAAGAAGACCCTAATGCATTGTATAGACATAGGCAGAGCAGGATGTTAGGTTGAAGGGGCAAAACACCATTCGCAATTTTCTGGTTACACATTAATTGTGACAATAACAGATCTATAAATGTATCATGTTTTTACGTACTTTGAAAAAAAAATTATTTTTCATAGAAACTAGTTCTTTAAAAGAGCCAAAAAAGGAGGCGGTGCACTTAATAAAATAATTAAGGAGAAACAAACATGTTCAGATAGTAAGGGGTACAAAGTTTAATACAACAATTTTGTCTGTGTTTCTTCCTATTCCCTCTCTGTTCTAAAACAGAGCCCTCTGTTAGAGGTTAAACTTTTGTACTTTGATGTGCAATGTTCTTTATCTTTTACTAATTTTGCAGCCGGATGATCAAGCTTGTGTTTGTGAAGTGGGCTTATTTCCTTGGTACATGGGAGCTACTGATAGACTGCTTAATGCTGATAACGAGGAAGTTTACTTCAAGGGAATGCCTGTGTACAAAGGAATGGTATGCTGCAGAAAACCATTTTAAAGTTGGATAAATTATTCAAATATGAGCAAATTTTAAAGTTGGATAAATTACTCGAACCTCTTCAAATTGCAATTTTATTAATGCTCCGATCATATTCACTCGAAAAGTTCAAACTGTTCACTCGATTCGAGATCGTGTTTGAGTTGGTAGCTAAACGAGTCTCAATCAAACCTTATTTTATATTCAATAAATTTTGTAAACCAAACAATTCAATACTCGGTTCAACTCGGTTCATTTACACCCTTACTTATATTAATCCATATAAGGGAAAACAACTTTTTGGAAATTAATTACTTTGTGAGCCTACATTTTCATTTTCTTAGAGTTCAATTGTTTGCAGAAAGTTGTAAATCATTGGAGAAAGTTGAAAAATTCTCCTGATTTTCTCTTTGAAAAATTCCCGTTATGATTATGCTTGTGTTTGATTAACAGGTGAAGATTGTCAAGATTATTCCAGAGTTCCCTCGAACAGCTTCAAATAAGTTACTAAGAAGAGTATTAAGGGATCAACTGAAGCATGAGCTTCACTTTGTGAGTAAAATATAGCCATAATTTCTTCCATGTGATAATGTTTGAAACCGGGTAAGATTCCCGGAATTGTTATTCATGCTGTTTGGTCATGCAATTGTATTCATCTAGTGATTGTAATACTGTTATATTGTGACTTCAAAGTTCAAACTACTGCAAAATAAATGTCAAATTATTGGTAAAGAATCTAGCCAAAAAAAATAAATTGAATAATAATTAATGCTAAATTTTTATGGGCCAAACTTGTTTGGTAACTCAGCCTACTCTTACGTTTCTTTTCTATCAGACTGCATTGGTCTTCTGCATCATCTTAAGTTTACTACTGAGAATGAACAATGCTATTTATGATAATTATTAAAAAATTGAGTACTCTATTGGGCTGATATGGACTATGTATTTCATTCTTGATTCCTTTTTTCTTTCTATATGGAAAATCTCAAACTCATTTCTGAGACCCATAATAAATTTATGAAAGATAGAAAGAAAAAAGAGTCCGTTAACTCAAGGTAAAGAAAGCTCATTAGGTCAAAACTAGGAGAGTGCGTACTAATAGCGAAAGGTTAACATCTCTCTGCCCTTTTTAGTAGTGAACATCAGGTAACTTCGTGTTGTAAAACGACATGTTGGTAATGAAAGGTAATGTATCTTGAAACCCCAACTCTGTTAGCCCTTTATTTGGAAAAAACTGGAAGAAGGGCGAAAAAGAAAGGTTGTCTACTACATCTAGGGACGAAACTGATCCCGAAAGAGGTTTTTCTTCTGGTTATGAAATCGCTTAGATTGAAAAGCAAGTCAATGATGCAATATTGAGCAGAGTCCTTCACTGCACTCATTGGATAGAGATCATCTCCAATCTAGTTGTAAGTCCCTTTATTTGTATTAGTAGCCGAAGTGTAGGCCGGCCAATCTAGTTGCAAGTCACTTTATTTGTATTAGTAGCCGAAGTGTAGGCCGGCTAATTAAGGAAAAACTTTGACACATGCATCTGAAGACTAGAAATAAGGGTTAATCAGTCGTAGTATTCAGGGAGACTGGTAGTTCAGTGTATATACTTTATATAGCACATGTGTAGTCAAACATCCAAACAGAGAAAATCACTACAAGTACATGAACACATTTCGAAGAACAGATGTAAAGATAAATGAAAAATTCTAGATATAACCTGTGTATATATATGTCCACCAAATCCAGAAGAATAATTAAAAGAAAAGCCCAATGAATCCATATACAAATATATACCAAATCAGGGAAAAAATCCAAAAAAAATTAACTAAAGATAAAGGGGATCTTGACCTTCGACCTCATTCTTGTCACCATAGTTCTTGAACTTGATCCAATTATTTGATTTGCATAGCTTCATAAGAAAGTACCAAACAATCCCAGCCACAGTCAACACACCACTCACCAAATAAACATTCCTAGTGCCAACAGCCATTACGTAAATCAAAAACCCTGATGGAACCAAGCACATTATCACTAGCCCCAGCATCGGCAACGGAACTTTATACGGCCTCACCAACGTCGGCATCTTCCTCCTCAACCATAAAAATGAAGCAAATTCTAATAACATCCCCAAACTACACAAAAAATTCACCGAAGCAATAATATCCGTAAAAGAAACTGCCAATGTAATCAATGTAGACAATAAAATCCCAACCCAAGGTGTGTTAAACCACTTGGACCTTAATCCGAAAAATCCAGGAACAACCCCTAAATCAGCCATACCAAGTGTTTGATAAGCACAACTGGTCAATTGAGCTTCAAAAAGTCCGATGGCCGACAAAACTGCACCGATCTCAATCCAATATTTCAACCATTTTCGAGGATTTTGGCCACATCTGCCGAATACCCATCCACCCATGTTTGTTGATCAAGTGGTATAGCCCCAGTGCCAGCCAAAAGGGGAATCAAATAAGCCAAGCAGGTCAAAAGCCCAGCTGAAAAAAGTGCCTTGGGGAATGTTTTTTGGGGCTGATCAACCTCACCAGCTAAAGTACTAGCATTGTCCCAAAAATTAAGGTTCCAAAAAAGTGTATTGAAAAACAGAGTCCAATCTTTTTCCTTACTACCTAAACTGATCCATCTTTTTGGCTGAATTTTGGGAATTGAAACCAAAGAAAGTACTACAAATGGACTAAGAGAAACAATACCCAAAAAAACTGCAGTATAACCCACAATAGTTAAACCTGTATAATTGAGAAACGAAAGAAATGTAGTTGATATAAAAATTGCAAGATATCTAGGCCAACCAGAAGAAAATACCGGAAAAACAAGCTTGAGATAATCAATGCATAAAGCTGGGTATGAAGCTAAATTAATCACACCACTGAGCAGTTTCCATGAACCCATAAGAGATCCCCAAAAAGGGCCAAAAGCTTTATGTGCCCATATGACAAATCCGCCATTTCCCGGAAAGGCAGTGGCGAGCTCCGCCGTGACCAGCGCTTCCGGTATGCTCCAGATGAACGGAAAAATAAGGAAACCCAGAATAGCAAAAAGGGGCCCAGCCGCGCCGACGGAGTTTTCCTCGCCGTAGGGACCTCCGGCGACTTCGAAGTAGATGAGGAAGATTAGAGGGATTAGAGCTAGCTTTTTGGGTTTTTTGGTGGTAGGTGTTTTTGAGTTTTCATTGATATCAACAATGAGAGACGAGGAGAGAGAAACTTGAGTGTTTTCCATGGAGGAATTTGGGTTTTTCTGTAGTGATTGGGCTTTTTCATTGGTGGAGATTGGTTGTTGGATTTCATGATTCATTATTGGTGTGAATCTTTGACTGACAAGCTAGTGAATTTCACCAGACTGAGTGAAATCCTTGTGTTTCACCATGAACAAGTACTGTTTTCACTTTTGACACCTTTATTTAAAAGAATTTTGGACTTCGATTTGGATTTGGATTTGGATTTGGATTTGGCACAAGGATCTGATTCGTAGGGAAGAGTAATAATAATAATAATTTTTAAATAATAATAATAATAATTTCAAAATATTAGATAATTTTATATTTTTAAAGTGAACTTAAGATATTTAAAAATTAAAAAAAAAATATGAATTCATTAATTTTATATAAATACATTCGTAAAAATTATTATTATTATTATTTTGTAAGTATTATTATTATTATTATTATTATTTTAATATTATTATTATTTAAAAATAATAATAATTATTATTATTATTTTGAAATTATTATTATTATTATTATTTTGAAATTATTATTATTTATTAATATTATTATTATTAATAATTTCGACGGATTTTGTAACGATTTGTAAAAAAATTATAAATCAATGAGTTGATCGTAAAAAATTTCAGTTCAGTGATTCATTTGTAAATCGAGGTCGAGTAGTGGAAAAATATATTTAACCTTTTTTTATCTTTTTTATCTTGTAGATAATAAGATAGTATATATATATATATATATATATATATATATATATATAGAGAGAGAGAGAGAGAGAGAGAGAGATATATAGAAAAATATTAAGAGTAAATAATAATTAGTATTAAAAGGAGATAATATATATTTGAAGAAATTTATTAATGATTAAACTTCAGTTGCCAAATTTTTTCATAATGAATACCTTTAGTTAATTAATATTTCGGAAAAAAGAAACTTACATATATTAGTGATTAATTTTCAAAAATTTGAATATAACTTGTTATTTTGCAATAATCTACTCCTTATAGGAGTGCCTTCCTAATTAGTCATACAATAAAATTTTAACATAAATTTTTTACTCAACTCTAAATAAATATACTATATTTTTAAATTGAGTAAATTGCAAATAAGCTTATGCGGTTTACTCAACAATATTTATAGTCACCTGCAATTTAAAAGTGAATTTTCGACTACTTGTGATTTCATAAACATAACATACTCTGACTCCATTAGTAACCACGTTAAAAAAACTACCGGAGGGTGTATAAGTACGTTGTTACCTTTCACGCATATATATATATATATATATATATATATATATATATATATGCTGTGGAATATCTATAGTATTTATATGCTGTGGAATAAAAAGTGGTATATAGGCTCTAATCCGTCCGTTTTATTGATGAATGACTGAGATTGAGAATGTGGAATTACCGTCCACTGCACTATCCACTAGTAAGCTACACTTACTAGCGGATGGATATAATCCAATTAACCCAAAACAAAAGATTTCCTTCTTGTACTGAAAATCCCTGCAAGTCTTTCACGGATTGTACAATACTGCTAAACCCAATATACTTACAGACGAACTAATGACCAAATACATTACTGCAATAGTTTCCCAATTCGAAAAGAACACAAAAAACTCTGTTCTTTGGTTTGACAAAGCTATTGATTGTGGGATTTGGCCTGTGAGATTGTTGAATGAGAGATCAATTGTTACTTTTGCTGGAATCTTTTCCAAGAAATCTGAAGGGAGTGGCCCAAAATTCTTGTTGTAAGAAAGATTCAAGTAATGTAAATTCTCTCCACCAAGTTCAAGAGGCAAAGACCCATTAAACAAATTTGAAGAAAGATCTAAAACTTCAACAGATTGAAATCCACTTGGAATAGAACCCGAAAAATAATTACTTTTCAAAGAAACAACAGTGAGATTCTGCAAAGAAGTAAGATTTTTCGGGACCTTACCGGCCAAGGCATTATCAGAAAGGTTGAGTACGTGGAGACTCTTTAGGCCGGTGATTGGGAGCTCACCAGAGATGACATTGTTGGACAAAGAAAGGAATTGAAGGTCTGAAGCATTAAAAAGTGAACTTGGTAAAGTACCATTCATGAAATTGTTGGATAGATCAAGAGTTCTTAGGTGTTCAATTAAGCCCAAGTCTTCGGGAATGGAACCTAAAAGGCTGGATTTTGGGAGGACTAGGCTGATGACTCGAAACATGTCCGGCGAGCCGACTGCGGTGTGGTGCCAATTTGGGCACAAGTTATGCCGGTCCATGAGCATGGGTGTGACGCCCCCAAAATTGGATATACATCACCCATCTTGAGTCACCAATTACATGGTACAAAATTCAAATACAAACTAATAATACAGCAGTCTTGTATAATACGACAAAACATATGCTGTGAGTTTAAATACAAATATTGTCTTCTAGACAATATCCATTCTCGAAATAAGTCCTCATTACATTTATTGTCACACTATTTTTACGTAATAGTGAGGACTACTAAGACACCATTTCGGACCATCACCTTCTCCTCCTCGACTAGTCCGGATTACTACGCTTCTCATTTTCTCAAGAGAAAAGTGAAAGAAAGGGTGAGCTCAACTAGCCCAGTAAGAAATATTATGACTAAGATAATGAAGAATAAATTATCGTTAGCCTTCAACAGTGTTAAACTGATATAATATAACAAACATCAAGTTTAACTGCAGCGGAACAAACAATCTATTAGAAGAGTCAAGTAGAGAATAGAATCTACTATCTTTTATGATTTAAAAGTTTTTCATCACTTTTATCATTTGAGACTTCGAATTTCAAATAAATAATCCACATCATTAAATCATCCCCGCACTATAGGCGAGGATATTCTTTAAGATCACGACCACGAATTATCCATGCACTACTACCAAAAGATAATCGTATTTTCATCAACGGTTCCGATCATGCCATAAAACAATTCATCTTTGCTCCCTCGTCAAGAGAATCCATAGCCATAATCATACCAAAATTGTTCATCAATGCACTACACGCCAATGAGAACTTTTAATTTTCACATCATTTGTAATATTACGGTCATGATTATACTTTGAATAATCCCTAATCATAATCATACCAAGTCCATCCATGCTCTATAGGCCCACGATGACTTTCAAAAAATATAAACATGAGGATGATGACAATGATATAAGAATTCAATAAAACAAGTTCAAGAATTAAGTTATTCAGAACTAATAACGTCCAAATTGTCAACATGATACTTCTTTGTAAAGTAAAATTCAAGAATGCTCGGAAGAATATTTTCATGAAAAATCTTTGGATGTAAGCGCAAATATCAAGGATATTCCACTAATTTCATGGAGTATAAAGTCAAAATTTTAATCAACTCGAGTATAATACCGATTGGAATAACAAAAGATATCACCACATGCATGCGGTACTTGCATATAGCGGAGTTATTCCGAGCGAAATATAAAAGACGGAATAATAAAAGAATGTCACCAAGTATATAGTATTCATGATACAAAAGTTATTCCAATGTAATAATAAGAAATGGAATAACAATTCTCTTCATGAATATAAAAGAATAATATCCCTTATGAGTACAACAAATAATATCCCTTACGAATATTGAACGAAAATAATATTCCTTACGAATATTAAACGAATATAATGAATATTGAACGATAATAATATTCATATGAATATTAAAAATAATTTCTCTTCAGAATTAAAAAAAAAAAATAATCCTTACCTTTGAAAGAAGAGTACTCCGACTGGTAGGGCGAGGATATACTCGAAGAAAACTTATACTACGCTCAAAGCTTTCTTAAATTCTAAAGAAATACTCTCAAGATTATAGAAGGAGAATTCTCTGAACTTCTGGTGTGATTTCAATTCTAACTAAGCTTCCTATTTATAGGAAAATGGAATGCATAGTAACTAATCCATGAACGGTCCAGATTGGTTTACTTTAATCTGATGGTTAATATTTAAAGAAAAATCTATTAAATAAAAAATAATATATTCTATTTATATAAAAAAATTTTACTATGCAAACACTATGCAACACTATGCAAAACACTATGTAACACTATGCAACACTATGCATAATAAAATATAATATATTCTATTTATAGAATAACTTTAATAAAGTATTCTGTTTTATATAAAAAGATGTTTCTATTTTATTACGTTAATAATACGAATAAAACAAAACTTCATCATCGTTATAATAATTCATATTATTAATCGACAATAATTGAATCAAACTGAGTGACTTCTCACATAAATATCAATAATCAATACCGTGTGCTACTATGCAACAACGCCAGACATCGCATTTTTTTACTCTAAAGTAGTTCAATAGTATCAACGGTAAAACTTCCGCCGTTATTTTCAATAAAATATTTTTGTCGTTTTCTCAATCCGACAATAATAATTCGTGTAGGGGTCCACTAATGATTGTAATTGTCTGCATTTAATATTTTTCGACACAAAGAATATTCCCGACCAATCAGAATATAATATAACAACTTGCATACTTTGCAAAATTTATAAATACTAACCACAACTATAATATTATCTCAAATTCACACCATAATATTAAAAAATTATTTCGAGAAAATTAATTCTTTATTTATAAAATTTGGGATCTTACAATCTCCCCTCCTTATGGAATTTCGCCCTCGAAATTTACGTACGTACCTGATATGTCGAACAGGTGAGGATACCTTGACTTCACTTCAAATTCTAACTCTTGAGGTATAACCTTTGAGTGTTGAATACGATTCTTCTTATCCAAGATTTTAACACGTATCTCCTCAAACGTTAAATCATCCGCTATCTCGTCCGGTTCTAAATTAATAATGTGGTTTGGGTCGTCAACATATTTATGTAACATCAATACGTTAAAAACGTTATGAACACGCGACATACTTGACGGTAAAACGAGTCTATAAGCTACAGTTCCTACTCGATCGAGGATTTCAAATGGGCCAATTAAATCGAGGGTTTAGATTTCAGCAACTCTTGTTATTTAAAATAACGCCCTCTTTAACCTTCTTCTTCACATTCATCAGATTCGGGTGTGTAGCTTGAGCGGCTTTAACTTTATCGATTAAAGTCGATTCTACTCGTATATTTGTTATCTTCACGTGGGTTCGTATATTCGCACTTGTAAACGCATACGATCTTCTACTCAACACGTCAGCTACCACGATCGCTCTTCCACGATGACATTGAATGGTACAATCGTAATCTTCAACAGCTCGAGTCAACGTCTTTGGCGCATAATACGTTCGTTTTAAGTAAAGAAATATTTGAGGGTTTAAGAAATGGGTTTTATCTTTGGTTGAATACAAAATTCGATTTCACGCCTAGGGGTAGGCTAGGAAGTCTTCAAGAATACGTCAGAAATTTATTAACGATACCAACTGTGACTTCTATCCCTTAACCTGGATAGCACCTCACAAATGATACCTATCAACTTGCCATCTTCATTCACGATGTCGGCTACAGAAAATCTGGCTTTGGTGCATTCCACACAAGAAAGTTAACAATGAAAGGCTCGGGACTCTTTACTAATGGCTTAATATGACAATGATTGACTTTAGTGGTTTGGTTACTTTGAATTCGCATAACAGGTTGGTTAGGAGTATGAAAGCTAACAACCTTTACAAAAAGTATGATGAGTAGTTAACCAATCGATTTCTAAAATCACATCAAAGGCAAGTATTTTCAAAGAGATAAGATCGACAAGTAACGTGAAAGTGTCTATTTGAATCAACAAGATTTATAAACAGTAGAGGTAATAAAGGTTTCTACTAATGAAGTTTCAACCAATAAGTCAAAGTCTAACTTCTCCGAAGTCAAATTTAAACATTGAACGCAAGCAAGAGAGATAAAAGAATAGGTAGAACCAGTACCGAATAAGGTATGGACTTCGCAAGCGTTTATGATTTACTTACCCGTGATAATTTTATTCAGGTTCCTCGTCACGAGAAAAAAAATGCTCTCTCTTAAACTACCGGCTTTGGCTTGTCTGGGACATCCTTTGGCATCACTATCCCAGCTGGACTTGACTTCACCATACGATAAAATCGAGCTAGGTGACCTTCTCTTCCGCAATTAAAACACGCTTTGGATTGTCACGTATGCTTGAGACGGATATGTCCCTCTTGTCCGCATTTGAAACATACGGCCGATGGGCGTTCTTCTTCCTTTGAAACGGGTGCTGGTGCCGACGTCTTCACGTCATTGCTAAACCTTCTCTTCTTGAAATGTCCATTCTTATTATCTTGGTCATGATTACCACTGAAATGGTTACCATTCTTGGCATGATAATTTCCCCCACGATGGATATCATTGTTCCGATGACCGTTGCCACCGGTATGATTTTTATCGTGTTGTTGGTCGTTGCCTTTTGGTTGTCTTTGACTCACTATCATCGCCCAATAATCGCGAGCCATATTCACAACATCTGAATATAAACAAAGTTTGTGAGAAATGAGGTATTGACATATATTTGGTTTCAAACCTCGCAGAAACATTCGCTCCTCATTATCGACCAAATGTGATGCAAACCGGGATAACTCCGCAAACTTAGCCTCGTACTGCGATACGGTCATATTATTTTGCTCCATTGCTTATCTAAACATTTTCAGATGCCATTTTCAAACACTGTCACAAAACAAGGGTTAATTAACATATCACATATTATCCCTATACTCTGACCGACCAATTAAATACCAAATAAACTTAGGTAGGTCATACTAGCGAAGGAATTCCCCGTCTCTCCCCTCCTAGTTCTTGTCTCACACCTTAGCCAGGGATCATATCCCTAAGCTTTGATACCAACTATGACGCCCCCAAAATTAGGTATTCATCACCCATTTTGAGTCGCCAAATACATGGTACACAATACAAATACAAACTAATAATACAGCTGTCGTGTAAAATACGACAAAACATGAACTGAGAGTTTAAACAAGAATACTGCCTTCTATACAATATCCATTCTCAATGGAGTCCTCATAGACAGTTTACAAACTCAAATTCAGTCCTCGTTACATTTATTGTCACACTATTTAACAGAATAGTGAAGACTACTAATGCTATCTTCTGAACCATCACTCCGTTCCCCGACTAGTCCCGGCTACGTTCTCATTTCTTGAAGAGAACAATGAAAGAAAGGGTGAGCTCAACTAGCCCAATAAGATATATTATGACTAAGATAATGAAGAATAAATTATCGTTAGCATTCAACAGTGTTAAACTGATATAATATAACAAACATCAAGTTTAACTGCAGCGGAACAAACAATCTATTAGAAGAGTCAAGTAGAGAATAGAATCTACTATCTTTTATGATTTAAAAAGTTTTTCATCACTTTTATCGCTGAGACTCAGCTCAATAAATAATCCACATCATTAAATCATCCCTGCACTATAGGCCAAGGATATTCTTTAGTATCACGACCACGAATTATCCATGCACTACGGCCAAAGATAATCGTGTTTTCATCAACGGTCCTAATCATGCCATAAAACAATTCATCTTTGCTCCTCGTCAAGAGAATCCATAGCCATAATCATACCAAAAATCGTCCATCAATGCACTACGCCAATGAGAACTTTTAATTTTCACATCATTTGTAACATTACTACCATGATTATACCGAAATAATCCTTGGTCATAATCATACCAAGTCCATCCATGCTCTACAGGCCACGGATGACTTTCAAAAAATATAAACATGAGGATGATGACAATGATATAAGAATTCAATAAATCAAGTTCAAGAATTAAGTTATTCAGGAACTATTAACGTCCAAATTGTTAACATGATACTTCTTTGTAAAATAAAATTCAAGAATGCTCAGAAGAATATTTCCATGAAAAATACTGGATGTAGCGCAAATATCAAGGATATTCCACTAATTTCATGGAGTATAGAAGTCAAAATTTTAATCAACTGAGTATAATACCGATTGGAATAACAAAAGATATCACCATGCATGCATGCGGTGCTTCGCATAGACAGGTTATTCCGACAGAAATATAAAGACGGAATAATAAAAGAATGTCACCAAGTATAGGGTATTCCGCGTATACAGGTTATTCCAACAAAATAATAAGAAATAGAATAACAACAGTTCTCTTCATGAATATAAAAGAATAATATCCCTTATGAGTACAACAAATAATATCCCTTACGAATATTGAACGAAAATAATAGTCCTTACGAATATTAAACGAATATAATGAATATTGAACGATAATAATATTCATATGAATATGAAAAATAATTTCTCTTCAGAATAAAAATAATAATAATCCTTACCTTTGAAAGAAGAGTACTCCGACTGGTAGGGCGATGATATACTCGAAGAAAACTTATACTACGCTCAAAGCTTTCTTAAATTCTAAAGAAATACTCTCAAGATTATAGAAGGAGAATTCTCTGAACTTCTGGTTTGATATCAATTCTAACTAAGCTTCCTATTTATAGGAAAATGGAATGTATAGTAACTAATCCATGAATGGTCCAGATTGGTTTGCTTTAATCTGAAGGTCCATATTTAAAGAAAAATCTTTTAAATAAAATATAATATATTCTATTTATATAAAAAGATTTTTACTATGCAAACACTATGCAACACTATGAAAAACACTATGCATAATAAAATATAATATATTCTATTTATAGAATAACTTTAATAAAGTATTCTGTTTTATATAAAAAGATGTTTCTATTTTATTACGTTAATAATACGAATAAAACAAAACTTCATCATCGTTATAATAATTCATATTATTAATCGACAATAATTGAATCAAACTGAGTGACTTCTCACATAAATATCAATAATCAATACCGCCAGCTTCTTGTCACGCAACAACGCGTATTCATCGTACTTTTTACTACCAAGTAGTTCAACAAAGATCAACCAGTAAAACTTCCACCGTTATTTTCAATAAAATATTTTTGTCGCTTTCTCAATCCGGCTAATAATTCCGTTAGGGGTCCACTAATGATTGTCACTGTCAGCATTTAATATTTTTCGACACAAAGAATATTCCCTGACCAATCGAATGTAATATAACAACTTGCATACTTTGCAAATTTTATAAATACTAACCACAACTATAATATTATCTCAAATTCACACCATAATATTAAAAAATTATTTCGAGAAAATTAATTCTTTATTTATAAAATTTGGGGTCTCACAATCTCCCATCCTTATGGAATTTCGCCCTCAAAATTTACGTACGTACCTGATATGCCGAACATGTGAGGATACCTTGACTTCACTTCAAATTCTAACACTTGAGGTATAACCTTTGAGTGTTGAATACGATTCTTCTTATCCAAGATTTTAACACGTATCTCCTCAAACGTTAAATCATCCGCTATCTCGTCCGGTTCTAAATTAATAATGTGGTTTGGGTCGTCCACATATTTATGTAACATCAATACGTTAAAAATGTTATGAACACGCAACATACTTGACGGTAAAACGAGTCTATATGCCACAGTTCCTACTCGATCGAGGATTTCAAATGGGCCAATTAAATCGAGGGTTTAGATTTCAGCAACTCTTGTTATTTAAAATAACGCCCTCTTTAACCTTCTTCTTCACATTCATCAGATTCGGGTGTGTAGCTTGAGCGGCTTTAACTTTATCGATTAAAGTCGATTCTACTCGTATATTTGTTATCTTCACGTGGGTTCGTATATTCGCACTTGTAAACGCATACGATCTTCTACTCAACACGTTAGCTACCACGATCGCTCTTCCACGATAACATTGAATGGTACGATCGTTATCTTCAACAGCTCGAGTCAACGTCTTTGGCGCATAATACGTTCGTTTTAAGTAAAGAAATATTTGAGGGTTTAAGAAATGGGTTTTGTACTGGGGTCAATACAAAATTCGATTTCACGCTCTAGGGGTAGGCTAGGAAGTCTTCAAGAATACGTCAGGAAATTTATTAACGATATCAACTGTGACTTCTATCCCTTAACCTAGATAGCACCTCACAAATGATACCTATCAACTTGCCATCTTCATTCACGATGTCGGCTACAGAAAGTCTGGCTTTGGTGCATTCCACACAAGAAAGTCAACAATGAAAGGCTCAGGACTCTTTACTTATGGCTTAATATGACAATAATTGACTTTAGTGGTTTGGTTACTTTGAATTCGCATAACAGGTTGGTTAGGAGTATGAAAGCTAACAACCTTTACAAAAAGTACGATGAGTAGTTAACCAATCGATTTCTAAAATCACATCAAAGGCAAGTATTTTCAAAGAGATAAGATCGACAGGTAACGTGAAAGTGTCTATTTGAATCAACAAGATTTATAAACAATAAAGGTAATAAAGGTTTCTACTAACGAAGTTTCAACCAATAAGTCAAAGTCTAACTTCTCCGGAGTCAAATTTAAACGTTGAACGCAAGCAAGAGAGATAAAAGAATAGGTATAACCGGTACCGAATAAGGTATGGACTTCGCAAGAGTTTATGATTTACTTACCCGTGATAATTTTATTCAGGTTCCTCGTCACGAGAAAAAAAATGCTCTCTCTTAAACTACCGGCTTTGGCTTACCTGGGACATCCTTTGGCATCACTATCCCAGCTGGACTTGACTTCACCATACGATAAAATCGAGCTAGGTGACCTTCTCTTCCGCAATTAAAACACGATTTGGATTGCTGCGTACAGTTTGGACGGATATGTCCTTCTTGTCCGCATTTGAAACATACGACCGATGGGCGTTCTTCTTCCTTTGAAACGGGTGCTGGTGCCGACATCTTCACGTCATTGCTAAACCTTCTCTTCTTGAAATGTCCATTCTTATTATCTTGGCAATGATTACCATCGAAATGGTTACCATTCTTGGCATATTAATTTCCCCCACGATGGTTATCATTGTTCCGATGATCGTTGCCACCAGTATTATTTTTATCGTGTTGTTGGTCGTTGCCTTTTGGTTGTGCTGACTCATTATTGCGCTTCAATAACTGAGCCCTATTCACAACATCTGAATATAAACAAAGTTTGTGAGAAATGAGGTATTGACGTATATTTGGTTTCAAACCTCGCAGAAACATTCGCTCCTCATTATCGACCAAATGTGATGCAAACCGGGATAACTCCGCAAACTTATCTTCGTACTGCGATACGGTCATATTATTTTGCTCCATTGCTTATCTCAACATTTTCAGATATCATTTTCAAACACTGTCACAAAACAAGGGTTAATTAACATATCACATATTATCCCTATACTCTGATCGACCAATTAAATACCAAATAAACTTAGGTAGGTCATACTTGCGAAGGAATTTCCCGTCTCTCCCCTCCTAGTTCTTGTCTCACACCTTAGCCAGGGATCATATCCCTAAGCTTTGATACCAACTGTGATGCCCCCAAAATTAGGTATTCATCACCCATTTTGAGTCGCCAAATACATGGTACACAATATAAATACAAACTAATAATACAGCTGTCGTGTAAAATACGACAAAACATGAATCGAGAGTTTAAACAAGAATACTGCCTTCTAGACAATATCCATTCTCAATGGAGTCCTCATAGACAGTTTACAAATTCAAATTCAGTCCTCGTTACATTTATTGTCACACTATTTAACAGAATAGTGAAGACTACTAATGCTATCTTCTGAACCATCACTCCGTTCCCCAACTAGTCCCGGCTACGTTCTCATTTCCTGAAGAGTACAGTGAAAGAAAGGGTGAGCTCAACTAGCCCAGTAAGAAATATTATGACTAAGATAATGAAGAATAAATTATCGTTAGCCTTCAACAGTGTTAAACTGATATAATATAACAAACATCAAGTTTAACTACAGCGGAACAAACAATCTATTAGAAGAGTCAAGTAGAGAATAGAATCTACTATCTTTTATGATTTAAAAAGTTTTTCATCACTTTTATCGCTGAGACTCAGCTCAATAAATAATTCATATCATTAAATCATCCCTGCACTACAGGCCAAAGATATTCTTTAGTATCACGACCACGAATTATCCATGCACTATGGCCAAAGATAATCGTATTTTCATGCCATAAAACAATTCATCTTTGCCATAAAACAATTCATCTTTGCTCCCTTGGCCGAAGAGAATCCATAGCCATAATCATACCAAAAACTGTCCATCAATGCACTACGGGCCAATGAGGACTTTTAATTTTCACATCATTTGTAACATTAGGGTCATGATTATACCGAATAATCCCTGGTCATAATCATACCAAGTCCATCCATGCTCTACAGGCCACAGATGACTTTCAAAAAATATAAACATGAGGATGATGACAATGATATAAGAATTCAATAAAACAAGTTCAAGAATTAAGTTATTCAGGAACTAATAACGTTCAAATTGTCAACATGATACTTCTTTGTAAAGTAAAATTCAAGAATTCTCAGAAGAATATTTCTATGAAAAATATCGGATGTAAGCGCAAAATATCAAGGATATTCCACTAATTTCATGGAGTATAGAAGTCAAAATTTTAATCAATCGAGTATAATACCGATTGGAATAACAAAAGATATCACCATGCATGCAAAGATTGCCATGTATAAAAGTTATTCCGACGTAAATATAAAGACGAATAATAAAAGAAATGTCACCAAGTATAGGGTATTCCATGATACAAAGTTATTCCAATGTAATAATAAGAAATGGAATAACAACAGTTCTCTTCATGAATATAAAAGAATAATATCCCTTATGAGTACAACAAATAATATCCCTTACGAATATTGAACGAAAATAATATTCCTTACGAATATTAAACGAATATAATGAATATTGAATCGATAATAATATTCATATGAATATTAAAAATAATTTCTCTTGAATAAAAAAAAATAATCCTTACCTTTGAAGAAGAAGATCTCATTTGGTAGGCGCGAGGATATACTCGAAGAAAACTTATACTACGCTCAATGATTTCTTAAATTTTAAAGAAATACTCTCAAGATTATAGAAGGAGAATTCTCTGAACTTCTGGTGTGATTTCAATTCTAACTAAGCTTCCTATTTATAGGAAAATGGAATGCATAGTAACTAATCCATGAACGGTCCAGATTGGTTTACTTTAATCTGACGGTCCATATTTAAAGAAAAATCTTTTAAATAAAATATAATATATTCTATTTATATAAAAAGATTTTTACTATGCAAACACTATGCAACATTATGCAAAACACTATGTAACACTATGCAACACTATGCATAATAAAATATAATATATTCTATTTATAGAATAACATTAATAAAGTATTCTGTTTTATATAAAAGATGTTTCGCTTTTATTACGTTAATAATAATTGAATAAAACAAAACTTGATCATCGTTATAATAATTCATATTATTAATCGACAATAATTGAATCAAACCGGGTGACTTCTCACATAAATATCAATAATCAATACCGTATTGCTACTATACGCAACAACGCCAGACATCGTACTTTTTACTACCAAGTAGTTCAACAAAGATCAATCAGTAAAACTTCCACCGTTATTTTCAATAAAATATTTTTGTCGTTTTCAATCCGGCAAATAATTCCGCTAGGGGGTCCACTTAATGATTGTCTGCCGCATTCGAATATTTTTCGACACAAAGAATATTCCCTGACCAATCGAATGTAATATAACAACTTGCATACTTTGCAAATTTTATAAATACTAACCACAACTATAATATTATCTCAAATTCACACCATAATATTAAAAAATTATTTCGAGAAAATTAATTCTTTATTTATAAAATTTGGGGTCTCACAATGGGGTTATGTCGTTGTAATTCCAATTTTCAAGAACTGATAAAGGGTCACTATGAATGGAGTATTTGAAAGAAAGTAAGAGAGTGCCATCATAGTTTAGAGTAGAAGAGGAAGCTAAAAAAAGGATTAAAAACAGAGAAAGGATACAATAAAGATGTTGATTATTACTTGTTGTGAAGCTCATAATTGCTTGTTCTATTTGCACATCTCTGTTACATGTTCATATAACTTCGGAGAAAGAAAGAGAGGTTAACCAACTATGGCTATAGTTGTTTTGGTGACCAAAAAGATAAAGGTTTGGGTAGAAATACAAAGAAAAGAGTATAAATGGTGCAAAGTTGTTGGGAGAAAGCAGGGGAAGTGCAGTGGAGAGGTTAAAACCTCTCATTTACTCTGCTCATACTCATACTCATTGTGATGGGGCACAAAAATGGGATGAGATAAAGATTAGAAAGGCTAGTCCAAGAAGTGATATGGTTCAGGTAGAAGGAGAGAGATTAAAAAATGGCAAGAGCTATTTGTTGGGAGGTGCATGGCAGAGGCAGAGGTGGAGCAGAGCTCGAAAAGACTGTTGGGAGGTGCAGGGCAGAGGCAGAAGTGGAGCAGAGATCGAAAAGACTATTGGCTAAATGGGGGCATAAGCGTCCAGTTTTTTGATTAAATGTGACGTCCCCAAAATAGGTCCATACGACCCATTCTGAGTCGCCAAATATCACATTATAAAAATCAAATACAAACTTCATTTATACAACTGTTGAACTATCGTGTAGAGTACGACAATAGTTAACTGTGAGTTTTAATACAATTTTTTCTCGTAGACCGTATCCAAACTCAAATTATTACAATGCCATATAAAATACAGCAGCAAATATTTCAAGACCCCAAAGAGGAACGAGAAAATTACTATCTTGTTTATTCTAATGAGGTGCACTTTTGACGCTTTCAAAGTCGGGTTCTCATTACCCTATTGTTGTTCGCCAAAATCAATTATTAAGTGACGTATAAAATACGACACACACATCTTAGGTCCTCAATACAATTATTTATTGTATGTCATGCCGTTTTATAATGTATTGAGAACTTCGACAGTCTCGGACCATCCCACTATTTCCCTGTTATCCCCGCTCGACCCAGCTACACTCTTATTACCTGAAAGGAATTATGAAGCAAAAGGGTGAGCACAACTAGCCCAATAAAGAATATCATAACTAAAGATAATTAAATTATCAATAGCTTTCATTAATAATAAATCAGAGATTTATAATATATGGTAGATAATAAAACTTTTTAACCATAATTGCAGCAAAATCAACAATACATTAGAAGAGTCAAGTAGAACATAATGTCTACTATCTCCTCCAAATTAAAAGTCCATCGTTAATATTTCATTCCTCTATTACTCATCAACAGTTCTTCGTTGTACCCAAGACAAAGAGAACTTTCATCACCTGCCTTCACCTGAACCACTAAAGATTATAATTAAGTTCACAATTCATATTTACAATCATATAAATCAATAGTTTCTCCTTGCCACAAAAGATTAAAAGAACGTTTGCTCAATATCCTTACCCCAAAGGCTAAAGATATTCAAATATAATAACAATGATCATACCAATCAGTTGTCTACATTTGCACTACGTGCCAAAGATATTCAACTATAAAACCAATCGCTGAGACTCAGCTTAATAAATAATTCCCATCATCGAATCATCCCCGCACTACGGGCCAAGGATATTCGTTAGTATTACTAGTGGTAATGATCATGTCATACACCTATCCATCTTTGCACTACGGGTCAAAGCTATCAAATAACAGATCATCTTTGCACTACAGGCCAAAGATATTCAACAACATATCATCTTTTGCACTACATGCCAAAGACATACAATTGTAAAACCAATAACCAACAGTATAATAAAGAATATATGAAACTGTAAATGGGTTTTCACCCGCCATGCGGTAATCCACGTATACAGATCATTTCCACAATTTAATAAGGAATGAATACAAAGGATCATTCACCATGTATGCGATAGAGACCGCACAGATAGGTTATTCTCAATAGAATAATAAATACGGAATAATAAATAATGGAACCAGGTCCGGCGTAAAATGCACAGACAGGATATTCTGACAGAATCGTAAATGCGAAATAATAAATATTGGAACCAGGTTAGGTGACATTCACACCGACAAGATATTTCGACAGAATAATAAATGCGGAATAATAAAAGAAGATCACCAAGTATTGGGTAAACCGCATATGCAGTCATTCTACCAAGTATAGGTAAACCACAAGCATACAAAGAGTTATTCCAATGTAATAATAAATAATTGAATAACAATAGACTTCACCAGGTATACGGTAATTCACGTATACAGGTTATTCCAACAGAATAATAAAGAATGGAATAACAGAATTTCTCTTCATGAATAAGAAAGAATAATACCCTTACGGGTACAACAAATAATATCCCTTACTATAACAATATCCCTTTACCTTTCAAAGAAGAGTATTCCGACTAGTAGGGCGAGGATATACTCGAAAAAAACTTGTACTACGCTCAAAGTTTTCTTAAAACTCTTAAGAAAATACGCTCAAGATTATAGAAGGAGAATTCTCTGAACTTCTGGTGTGATTTCAATTCTAACTAAACTTCCTATTTATAGGAAATGGACTGCATAGTAACCAATCCTATGAACGGTCCAGATTGATTTACTTTAATCGGACGGTCCATATTTAAAGCAAAATCTTTTAAATAAAATATAATATATTCTAATTATTGCCTAATAAAACAAACAACTTTATAAAAGTATTTTGTTTTATATAAAAAGATTTTACTATGAAAAATACTATGCAACACTATGCATAATAAAATATAATATATTTTATTTATAGAATAACTTTAATAAAGTATTCTGTTTTATATAAAAAGCTTTTCTGTTATAATTTCAATCAACGGTCTGAAAAATTAGTACATCTCTTCATTGAATAATATTGTACCAAAAAATGATTTGGACCGAAAAAAAATATATTTTGTTCGGGTGAATAGTATCCCGTGAATAGTAACTCGTGAATAGTACTCCGTCACAAAAAGTGTCCCAAATACTCGAGTGAACAATACTAGAGTGAATAGTAACCGGGTATGACAACTTATCTACTAAAAAAAAACTCATATATCACCCTTAACTTTAATCTTTTATCAATTTAACCATTTACTAAAATAGAAAAATTGAACACTTTTATTTCATAAAATTCTAGGTCTCACATTAAACACGTCCGCTAGTAAGTCTAGCGGACGGTGAGTTACAACTCCTAATCTCAGCCATTCACCAATAAAACGGACGGTTTAGAGCCTATATACCACTTTTTATCTCATAGCATATAGATGCTATGGATCATTCCCCATATATATATATATATATATATAGGCATGAAGCTGTCATATGACAAATGACCCTTTTTGGATAGTTGATAAACTTATTGGAAGGTGAGATGAAACATAAATATACTAAATGAAACACAACTTGTATCGACTTTTATTTTAATATGAGGACCCCACATAGTCAACATGTTATCAGTTTATTGAAATAAAATGAATTTTAATATTAAATAATGCTAATGAAGCACGACTTGTCACCATTTGTGCCTTTTTATTTTTATTTTAAGCATTTCTCCATTAATAGTCATGACTCAAAGACATTCGTAAACTTAAAAAAATATAAAATACTCCCACCACTACAAGCTCTTACTTATTAAAATAAAAAAAAAAAAAAACCAATGGAATCTTCCTAGGCTTGGAATTTATATCCTTATATTTTGTTGCTATTTTGTTTATTTTATTGTTTGTTGCTATTTTGTTTATTTTATTGTTTATAATTCTTTATATAAAAATAGCAAATATTTATAACCTATTTTATATCCTATTATAAAATAACAAATATATGATATAAAATAACAAATATATATTCTACGCATCATATAAAATAGGATATAATTTTTAGATGAGCAAATATATATGCTATTTTATATAAAGAATTATAAAATATCCTATTTTATATCCTATTATAAAATAACAAATATTTTTATAATTCTTTATTTGCTATTTTATAAAAAATATTTTATATTATTTATTTGTTATTTTATAATAGGATATAAAATAGGTTATAAAATATTTGCTATTTTTATATAAAGATAACAACAAACAATAAAATAAACAAAATAGCAACAAACAATAAAATAAACAAAATAGCAACAAACAATAAAATAAACAAAATAGCAAGGATATAAATTCCAGCCGGAAGAGCTTGTCTCGGTTTTTTTTTTTTTTTTTTATTATTTTTTATTAACAGCCGTAAGAGCTTGTAGCGGCTGGGAGTATTTTATATTTTTTTAAGTTTACGCAATGTGCTGAGCCATGACTATTAATGGAGAAATGCTTAAAAATAAAAATAAAAAAAAAACATCCTGCATATTTGTCGCAATTCTTTAGCATTATTTAATATTAAAATTCATTTTATTTCATTAAACCCGACAACATGTTGACTATGTGGGTCCCTCATATTAAAATAAAAGCCAGGTACAAGTTGTGCTTGCTATATATATTTATGTTTCATCTCAAACCTTCCAATAAGTTTATCAACTATCCAAAAAGGGGTCATTTACGCTTCTCATGGCAACCTAATGCTATGGAAGGGTTCCCATATATATATATATATATATATATATATATATATATATATATATGGTTAGGGCCATATATTTAAGCCCCCAAAATTAGATATTCATCATCCATTTTGAGTCGCCAAATACATGGTACATAAATCAAATACAACTTAATAATACAGCAGTTGTGTAAAATACGACAACACATATGCTGTGAGTTTAAATACAAATATTGTCATCTAGACAATATCCACACGCAATTTAGTCCTCATTACATTTATTATCACACTATTTAACAGAATAGTGAGGACTACTAATGTTATCATCTGGACCGTCACTCTGTTCCCCGACTCGTCCCAGCTATATTCTCATTTCCTGAAGAGAACAGAGAAAGAAAGGGTGAGCACAACTAGCTCAGTAAAGAATACCATGACTAAAAATAATTACATTATCAATAGTTTTCATTAATAATAACTCAGAGATTTAGAACATATGGTAGATGGTAAAACTTTTCAACCGTAGTTGCAACGGAACGAACAATCCATTAAAAGAGTCAAATAGACCATCATGTCTATTATCTTCTCCATGTTAAAAATCCACCAATAATGTTTTATCCCTGTAAATGAACCACATTATCGAATCATCCCTGCACTACGAGCCAAGGATATTCATTAAATCATCAATGGTCATGACTATACCGAATAATCCCTGATCACAATCATACCCAGTCCACCTCTGCACGTAAGCCAAAGATATACAATAATAAAACCAATAATCAACAATCCATCTTTGCACGTAAGCCAAAGATATACCACAATAAAACCAATAATCAACAATCCATCTTTGCACGTAAGCCAAAGATATACCATTCAATAATCAACAGTCCATCTTCGCACGTAAGCCAAAGATAACTTTTATCACCATATAAGCATGAGGATGATGACAATGATATAAACATTAATCAACTGAAAACAAGGATAAATATTAAAGACTTTAAATTTATCCAAATATTATCAATCACATAATAAATTTATAATCTAATATTGTTAATATCATAACAATGTTTTAATCACTTTTTAAACTTATAAACAATTTATTTCAATTGTTTACACTTTACCAATTAATGCATTTAATCATTCAAGAATGCCATACTCATAAGATTTCATCACCAATGATCAAATTCCTCATCAACAATCTACATATACCTTATATAGGTTTTCCAAGCCATAAAATCCTATTTTCCAACTTTATTACTTCAAATAACATATTTTAACTCATATATTCGTAACTAAACTATTTTCTTGAAAAATACTAAATCAGTCCCAAAAATATTTCTTTTCTGGGATTTAGCATAATATAGTCCCATAATGAAAATATATTTTTCTCGGAATTTTTAAAATTCATTTACTATTTTTCAAAAATCAATTTCCAATTAATTCCTTAAGAAATTAGCTACCTCAAGTTTAACTCCAAAAATTCCCAAATCTTGGCAGGACCTTACACATGTCAATGTGAGCCTCCAGTTTAAATTTCATGGTCATCGGAGTTGTGGAACTCCGGTTATAGCGTTTTTCGTCAGAAAAACCTAAATATTGAAATGGTCATAACTTGCTCATTTTAAGTCAGAATGAGCTCATTTTTGGACAGGATGTTCTTTATACCATATACTTTCATTTCCCAAAAGGCCTAAATTTTTTTCATAAATTAAGTGGCCAAAAATGCCCTTGAAAAAATGTGGCAACAGCCTTTTTCATGTCTTACAGTTTTTCGTGCTTTGCTAAAATCAGTCCACACGAAAATCTACAACACCTTTTCCAGTGATTCCACTTGGATTAATTAGGTAATTCATAGATCTAACTCTAGGACTTGACCACACTCAAAAATTCGAAATATAACAGGAGATATGGTCAATTGAATTTCATGTTCCGTTTTCACAAAAATCTAATTTTCAACCCTTTGTGATTTCTAAGAAACTTTCATGTTTTCACATAATAACCAACATAACTCATCATGACAATGACATATAATTCAATAAAACCAGTTCAAGAATGATTTTAAAGGTTTATAAGTTAATTTATCCTGAACTCAATAATGTCCAAATTGTCAACATGATACTTCTTTGTAGAGTAAAATTGAAGAATGCTCACAAGAATGTTTCCATGAAAAGATACTGGATGAAGCGCAAATATCAAGGATATTCCACCAATTTCATAGAGTATAGAAGTCAAAACTTTAACCAACTGAGTATAATAAAGAATATATGAAACTGCAAATGGATTTTCACCCGCCATGTGGTAATCCACTTATACAGATCATTTTCACAATTTAATAAGGAATGAATACAAATGATTATTCACCATGCATGTGGCAATCCACATAGACCTGTTATTTCAACAAAATAATAAAAAATGGAATAACAGAAGGATTCACCATGCATGCGATAGAGACCGCATGCAGGCTAAGTTATTCTCAATGTAATAATAAATGCGGAATAATAAATATGGAACCAAAGTCGGTGAAATTACACCGAAGCGGATATTCCGCGAAATCGTAAATACGAGAATAATAAATGCGAATAATAAATGATGGAACCAGGTCCGACGTATAGCACAGACAGGATATTTCAACAGAAATATAAAGACGGAATAGTAAAATGGAACCAGGTCGGGCGTATAACACAGACATGATATTTTGACAGAAATATAAATGACGGAATAATAACAGAGTTTCACCAAGTATGCGGTACTTCGCATAAACCGGTTATTCCAACATAATAATAAAGAATGGAATAACAGAAGAAGATCACCAAGTATTGGGTAAACCGCATATACAGGTCATTCCACCACGTATAGGGTAAACCACGCATACAGGTTATTCCAACAGAATAATAAAGAATGGAATAACATAAGGATTTCACCAAGTATAGGGTATGTCGCATATACAGTCATGTATAGGGTATGCCACTTTTACAGGTTATTCCAACAGAATAAATAAGAATGGAATAACATAAGTTCTCTTCATGAATAAGAAAGAATAACACCCCTTACGGGTACAACAAATAATATCCTTTACCTTTGAAAGAAACTGGATATAGGAGTAGTAGGGAAGCAGACTTCTCTTCTTCTTTCTTTCTATAGATTTTCTCTCTATAGCTTCTCTCTATAATTTCTCTCTATAATAATGGCTCTAAAGCTTTGGTGAATTTGTGAGAAATGAAGAAGAATGAGCTTCTATTTATAGAAAACTGAAAGTGGCTCTTGGTCTTAACGAAGGGTCAAAATGACTCTTGGTAATATTGAAGATACAACTACTATTTACGAAGGGGTAACTCTTGGTAACACCGAAGGGACATGTTACTATTTATGAAGGGGTAATTAACTCTTGGTAATACCGAAGGGACAAGTTACTATTTATGAAGGGGTAATTAACTCCTGGTAATACCGAAGGGACAAGTTACTATTTATGAAGGGGTAATTAACTCTTGGTAATACCGAAGGGACAAGTTACTATTAAAATCTTAAATCAACGATCTATATTGATTTTACTATTATAATTTCATCCAACGGACTGAACAATTAGCACATGAATAGTAACTCGTGAATAGTAACTCATGAATAGTAACTCGTGAATAGTAACTCATGAATAGTAACTCGTGAATAGTAATTCATGAATAGTAACTTCGACACAAAAAGTGTCCCAAATACTCGAGTGAACAATACTAGAGTGAATAGTAATTTCAGTGAATAGTAACCCCGACACAAAAAGTGTTCCAAATACTCGAGTGAACAATACTAGAGTGAATAGTAATTTCGGTGAATAGTAACCCGTGAATAGTAATTCATGAATAGTAAATCCGACACAAAAAGTGTCCCAAATACCCGATTGAACAATATAACCTCCAAACATCAATTACCATCGAAATAAATGTTTAACACAAATAATTCCAACACAATGGAACTACCAAATTCATCTTTAATCAACACGAACTTATCCATCATTAATATCATAACTCACAATATTTAACAACCAGGTCATTCCCAGGAAAGAGGGGGCTTTTCAATAAGGATTTCTCCCTATTGGCGCGCAATTAGGTGACCAAACCTCTCCTTAACAGAACTTTTAGACATTGTAAATATTGCAATTTAATAATATGAACAACTTTGTCATCTTAATTATTGATCTAATAATATATCATGTTACGCAAATGATACTGTGACAATAATCGAATCAATAATATGAGATATATGATGCAGCAGTTACTGTAGCAATAATTGAGTATAACTGAGTGACTTCTTACGTAAGCATCAATAATCAATACCGTGTGCTACTATGCAACCACGCCAGACATTACTTACTTTTTTACTACCTAGTAGTTCAACAAGATAATAGTGAAAACCTCCGCCGTTATTTTCATAAAATATTTTTGTCGTTTTTTAACTACGACAGTTCTTCTGTTTGTGGGGTCCACCAATGATTATGTCGTCGTACGAATATTCCCCGACAAAAAGAATATTCCCGATCAATCGAATATTATATAACAACTTGCATACTTTGCAAAAAAAATATTACCCACTACTATAATATTATATCAATTTCACACCATAATATTTAAAAAAATATTTCGAAAAATTAAATATTTATTCATAAAATCTGGGTTCTCACAAATTAAGTAATGGCTTGAGGCCCTCAAAATTGAGAAGGCCCCCAAATTTTAATAATCCATATATGTCAGAGCCCATTAAAAAGCCTAAAAAAAAAAAATTCCCATCAAAACAGTAGCTACAAGTACAATCATACAATATATTTTTCTCTCTAACGGAAGACTGAAATTTATTCTTCTTTTTTCCTAAGGTTGAAATTTATTTTTCTTTTTTCTGAAGACCCACTGACAACTGTCTAGTGTCTCTCTCTCCCTCTTTCTCTACCACTCTCTCTCTCCCTCTATTAGTGAGGCAGTGAACCTCTATAAATTATTCAGTATTAATCAATACGTATTTGATCAATAATTTTGCATCTAAAAGAGTAAGAAAAATAAAATTCTAAAAAATCATAGATATTAATTTAATTTAGTTTTGAATGGTTAAAAAAAGGCCCCAATTTAAGATTTGTCTTGAGGCCCCTAAAAAGTTTGGACCGACCCCACATCAATTCATCACCAATGCAACGCACACCTGTGTAGATTGTCCCAATAAGCATGTTGAACCATCTTGTTACATAAAAGGTTAACCTGTTAAGTTTATGTTGAACTCTTCACCCTACAAATTTTTTCTAGAGCCATCTCCGAGCCCGCTCCACCTCATACCTTGTGCTCTACCTGATTCAGGTCTATTTGCTCCACCGCGCGGATGCTCCACTCGCTGATACCATTTGTAGTGTAATTGTATGATCCATCTCGCATCAATTCATCACCAATGCAACGCACATCTGTGTAGATTGACCCAATAAGCATGTTGGACCATCTCTTTACTTAAAAGGTTAACCTATTAGGTTAAGGCTCCATCATATTTATTAACCGATCTACACTTTTGAATTTATCCGATATGGAATTGATCATGTGAACTATCCCAACAATATATATACATGGCTCTAATCAAACATAAACAACTTAGAAATAATCTAGGATTTTCATAGGCGATTACTACTCTGTTTTGTCAAAAGCTTGAAAAAATAGTAGAAAATCACAACTACAAATTAGAGGGTTAATTTGACCAAGAACATATGCAAAATTGAGGGTACAATTTTTAACTCGTTGTAATCTTTTAAATATAACCTTTGTGTTTTCCATTTTCTAGTCTGCTTCTCAATCAAATGTCTCTTATTATAAGTGGGTTTTACCATTAAGAGGTTTGGTATGGGTCAAAATTTTCCCGTACTATCTTGATTTCTACTTCTCCTTCGGCCGACCCATTAATTGATTTCCCGGTCACCCAACAATACGGGGAAAAAATAAATTAAAGAATAAAAACATGATGGTATATATAGATGGGATTTCTACTTCTCCTCTGGTTGACCTTTGATGTGTATGGCTACTCCCAATTTTATTGATGAATAATCATCAAAAACTCCCAAAAGTGCTAAAGTGCGGGCTCTTTCATACTAAACTGTTGATGAAGTATATTTTTCATCGTTAGATCTTTGATTGAATGACTACGATTTGTTGTAAAAATAATTTTAAAAATCGATGTCCGTTAATATTAGTAGTAGATGGTAAAAAAAACACATACCATCTACAACTAATAGTATTGGACCCTAATCAGAATAAGTATTTGACTTGACCAATAAATATTTATGGTTTATTAACTAGATTTTAAGGTTTATTAATTATGATTTATTAACTAGGGTTTAGGATTAATTAACCAGGATTTAAGATTTATTAACTAACTAAAAAATCCTAAACCCTAATTAATAAACCATAAACCCTGGTTAATAAATCATAAACATTTATTAGTAAAACCAAATCTAAAATCGACCTCCTCTACTATTAGTAGCGGACCCTAAATATTTTTTTATCGTTTGCTACTAATAATAGCGGATGTTGATTTTCAGTTTTTAATCATGACCGTTCCTTGTTGTTTTCAATTGTATAGATAGTGTATGCTTTATAAGATTTCATAGTAAATACATGTTTGATATTGTTTTCTCATATATATATAGTAAAAAATTAATAAGATCAATTCTTAGCTAATTACTTATTTCAATTTTGTTTTTAAGTTTAATACTAATAAAAGAACCAATAATAAAAAATTAAGTAAGAATTGTGCCACATGTATACCATTCTTTTGAGAAGTAGAACACTTAAATAACTAGTGTACCACTTGTGTGGTGTCTAATTGGTCAAAAGGGAATATTTAACAAAAATATTTTTAACTTATAACTCCCCCCAACTTAAAAATATTTGGCAAAATATTTTTAACTTATAGTTTGCCCTTGCTAATTTTTTTTAGGTCTGTAACTAGTGGACATCACAAATACTAATGAAAAATATTAATTATATTTTAAAAATAATAATAGCGTAAGCAAATGTATTGTTCTTTCTTTTTAGGTCTTATAAATACACACCAAGAGCAATGCAAAATCATAACATAATTTTATGGCATCTTAGAAACACAAAGTAAAAGATGGTACATATAGAGAATTAAGAGGATCCAATTATTTTAGGAGTATATATCTGAACTTTCCATAATACCATCATGAACATTTCTTGCAAATAACGCAAAATTAAGCTCCTTCCTCATGCATGTCCAGCAGCACACGCTTTGAAAAACAAAGTACATAACACAAATGTTAGTTTAAGATTATTTACAATTTACAAATCCAATTATTTACTAATATTTGGACTCCAAAAAACAACTAGATATGATTTTACCTTTAAATCCTCCGGAGTTTGGCTACATAAACCTTTACAATGACATAAATCCAGTCTTTCAGATTGTCTAGATAGAGGAAATATGCATGTCTCCACCGACGGTTGAGAAATAAAGCTCCACATATCCCCCAAAATGTTGTACTGAACCCAACTGCTGCACCGATGTAAAACCATCTATCAAACTCATCTTTTCCTTCGTTTTCAATGCCATCAGAGATAGACGGAACTTGAGACGATTCATCTCCAGGACATTTTTGTACAAGTGGAGTCCCACAAAGTGCAGAATTACCAATGTATGTGGAAACATTAAAACCTTGGAGTTGAGTGCCTGCTGGGATTTTTCCTGACAAATTATTGTTCGACAAGTCTAGATAACTTAGAAAATGTAAGAAAGACATGCTTGTCGGAATTCCACCTGAAATTCTATTGTTGGACAAATCGAGAGATTCAAGTGACTTCAAATTACCGATCTCTGGAGGATATTTCCACATATATCATTTTTTGATATGTTCAATGAGACCAATTCTTTTAGAGCGAATATCGTCTCAGGAAGTTCTCCATTTAACTTGTTGCTTGACAGATCAATGCTCTTTAAGTATTCGAGATTTTTTCCAAATTCGTACTCCCCTCCTTTCCAGACAACTGGTGCATGATCATAAAATGGATCGGACCCATAATAACGCGAGTATTCATGATCGAAAACTTTAGATTGAGTTCCATGTTGTCGAATCATGCCAGTGAAATTATTGAAGCATCCAGGAATTTTTCCAGAAATATTGTTTGTAGATAGGTCTAAGAACTGAAGATTCCCTAACTGACACAATTGCAAAGGTATGCTTCCAAAAAATTCATTGGATCGCATGATCAAAGCATATAACATTGATATTTCGCCCATCCATGCCGGAATATATCCAGAAAATTTATTTGCTCCCAAATTTAAAAAACTTAGTTGCGAACAGTTTCTTAAGTGCATGGGTAATTCTCCCGAGAGCATGTTCCTGTGTAAATCCAACACTTGGAGCTGCATCAGAAATCCCAATGAGCTAGGAATTCCCCCAGACAAATTGTTATATGCAAAATTAAGAATCCTCATCTCTTTAAAATTTATCCAATAATCAGGAATCTCCCCCAATAAATAGTTGTGCGAGACATCTAGATATTGTAAATTCCCACGTGTAGGTGCTTGTAAGAAAGAGAGATTACCAGAAAATTTATTTCTTGAGAGATTTAATGAAGTCCCATTGACAAGAAAACTTGGTATCGGACCCTCAAAATTATTAGAACTCAAATCTATTCCGGCAATTGTAAATTTTTCAGTAACTGTTGAATTTACGTTTGGTACAATGCCTCCGATTTTGTTTGAAGAGAGATTCAAGTATCGCAGTTCACTTGTTAGATCCCAAAACCATGTAGGGATAGAATCTGAAATCTCATTGTTGGATAAATCAAGCACTTTCATAAACTTCTGTGTCTTAATCCAATCAGGGAATCGAGGCCCTAACATGGAAGATCTCAAATTCAAAGCACTTAGTTGGAGATCAGGGGAAACATGTTGAGGGCTCCAATTGAAAGAGATATTAGTGTTAAAAGAAAGATCCAATAACCTTAAATTGGAAAGATTGGAAAAGTGTTCTTTGGTGATAACAACTTCAAGAGAATTGTTTGATATGTCAAGGATTCCAAGATTCAAGGTTTGTCCGAATGTTTCGGGTAAAAGTGCACTGAATTGATTATTGGAAAGGATCAAAGAATCCAAGGATGGACATTCTCTAAAGACAGGTACAACCCCAACCAATTGATTATTGGAAAGGTCCAATAAATCCAAGGATGACCATCCCTTAAAATCAACTAATGGCCCAACCAATTGATTATAAGAAAGGTACAAGGATTTTAATAATTTTGTAGCACATCCTGATGAAAAATCCTCAAGGCTCCCGTTGAGATTGTTCCATCCCAGCCTTAGAGATTTCAAATTGCAGAGAGTTCCTAAGGATTTTGGAACAACACTTTCGAACTGATTATGCTCGAGACTCAGATGTGTAAGAAACGTCAAATGATAACCAAAAGCATCTGGAATTGAACCTTTGAATAGGTTTTCAGAAAGATCAAGATTCACAAGGCTACTACTCAAGTTGAACAACCAACGAGACGTGGAGAAAATCAAATTATTAGAAGAGAGATAAAGGGTAGAAATAGATGAAGAAGAGTTGGCTGCTGAGGAAAGAGATGATGGAGCCACGACTCGTGATAAATTGCAACCACCTAAATTCAAGTAGGACAAGAAAGGGAGAGCCTTAATTATGTCTACCCAACCATTGGCTCTACTAAGGTCGACGCCGCTCAAGCCAAGCTCTTCCAATGAAGAAAGTCGAGACAACCACTCAAGGTTCCCATACAATCCTTCATTGTCACTAAGATCCAAAACCTTCAAGTTGGAGAGATTTCCAAGTTGATACGGAATGGGTCCACTCAAATTAGAAGAAAAGAGATCTAGGTAAACTAAACTGGTGAGGGAACCTATGAAATTTGGAATGGGCATATTTCCGAAATCATTCTCACGAAGGGTTAGGTGGTTCAAGCTTTTCAACTCAATCAAAGAAGAAGTCATCTTAATTGAAGTATGTTTAACAAATTGAAGATTAAGAGAAGTGACATGACCTGTGAGGTTGCTACATTCAACTCCTTCCCATTTGCAACAGTCTTCTTCTTCGCTTCCCCAAGAAGAAAGATCTGGGACTGGAACATGAGAATGAGCATATTCGGGTCGTACTATTATACCTCGTTTGAACATGAGCAGAGCATGTTTCTCCCTCTCAATGCACCTTGCCACCGTACTGTTAGCATGTTCATTTGCGGATTCGATACCAATGGAAAATGAGTTCATGCATAGTAAAAACATTAATACAACATACAGAATACGAAGCTTTTTCATCATCATCGTCATGGCGATTATATTATGAGCAAAATCAATAAATCTCTATGTTGTATTATATAATTTCAACGCTACGAGCCTATTCAATCAACGCAATGAGCCACTGATCATGTTAAATTGAGTAGACCAACTGAGTGGCATGAAAATTCAACATTGTATTGACAAATTCATTCTGTCTTATCTAACCCCAAAGACTTTCTCATTGACCTCTGGCATAGTTTAAACTCAAAATTATATTAATATAAATCTATTTAAATTTAATATATCAATACAATGATAAATAGTTTAATATACGTTCACGTCATAAACAATCCATGTTAATATATGTATTGCACAGTTGTGCTAATACCAAAATTATCCCAAAATTATCCTTATAATAGTTATATGTGTAATTCTGTAATTAAGCACACCTAGAGGGGGGTGAATAGGTGTAAATACTTAGAAGTTATCTAGAGTGGCCAATTTTTGAAGTTTACTATAGCATGCTATAATCGGACGGTCTAACCCTGTCTGTATTAGTTATATTCTTAGACTGTTATAAACGGACAGCTAATACCTGTCCGTATTAGTGTAAAACTTTTTCGACGCAAACAAAAATTAGCAGAATATAAGAAGCTAAGAACAGAAGCAAAACAACAGTAAATCACACCGAGATTTTTTACGTGGTTCAGCCTCTCTCCTCTAGTCTAGTAGCCTAATCCACATCCAATACCAACTGGTATTGGAGACTCTTTTTATTAAACTTAATACTCAATTAAATATAATAAAAAGAACTCCCTGTTCAAATAAAGCTTTCCACTGCGATGGACACCTTCTCGCCTCTTTGCACTAATCGCAACCTTTCTCACCACTGAGACCTTTGCACCTCTGCAACCTTGAAAGCTTTCTATGAACAGAACCTATCTATTACTAGATAGACCAAGCCCAACAAGACTTGAACTCAAATTTCATTACAAGAAATATATGATTACAAAAGACACTTATTTCCAACCAAAAAATAAATTATATAACAAACTTGCTGAAAATAAACGTTGATAGCTCTCTATGGAAGTATCTTTGTATAATACTGATATTTTCTTTGATTCCACTGAATTGATGTATACTTCTCTTGTCTTATATGTATCCCTGTTTTAGCCAAGAAGAGATATATATATATATATATAATAGACAAACGGCTATAAAAATTTGTTAGCTTAAATATCTCAACAAATGTTGAAAAATATACTTGAGACCAACGGATATAATAATAATTGTTAGTAGGAATATTTTATATCACAGTTGGTATAGAGATAGGATTTCAAGGAATAAAGGATAATATCTGATAAGATTAGATTCATTCCAAAGCAGTTCATATTTTAAACAAATTCCTTATAAGACTCCTTTCTAATTTGAATACCATAATATAAGGAGAGAAAGACTCCTAATTAGAATAACTTGCTCACCTAAACCAACTCTTTAATATATACTGATTCAAATATTAAAACAACCAGTTAACATAATAACAACCTTAACAAAAATATAATCCAATACAATCAATTTAAATAATATAAAACGGGTCATCATACAAAGCAACGAATTATATTATTTAATAAACCCATTAGCCCAAATAAGATCATTACACAAACCCAAATATATTGTCATTATTAAAATCACAAAAGATATAAATCAACATTCTCCCCCTTTTTGATGATGACAATATATTATCTTTTGAATTAATATACTCCCCCTATCTATAAGGCTCCCCCTAAATATATGCATATTAAGGAGCAATAAAATGACACAATAACCATCATTGCATATAACATGAATACTAATAACATGAATACCAATTCAAATACCAATATCTCTCCCCCTTTGTCATTATCAAAAATAAATCTTTAAGCACAAGTTGGTTATAACATAATCATCATTATCCAAATATCTCTCCCCCGTTGTTATCAACAAAAATTAATTCATATCAATTTAGCTAAATAGTTATCTCGTCTCATTTATCAATATTAAAAGAATAAGTTCAAAGATAAAGAATATCATTGGAGCAAGTTTATAACAAAATCACATATAGCAAGTAAATAATACGATCATACCTTTGTGATTTGTTACCTATATACCAACATTGTTGTTACCAATAGTAAGCTCGCTAGATGTGCATTGAAGTTTTCGATTTTGGATATTCATAATCAAATCTCTTCAAAAACACTTCTTTTGATCATCCAATGTGACGGGATCTCCTATGATCAAGTTTGGAGGATGATTTCTCATAGTTTGAGATGATTTAGGAAGCTTGGCAATGGTCATCTGTTTGTTGGATTCAGTATGTGGTATGTCACATTCTGCATCACTGTGTTCGTCTGATTTCTCGTCTAAATCGGACGGGTTTGACTGTCTGTTTTGCGGTGTCTGCATGTTTGAGTTTTCTACTAAAACGGACGGGTCAGGCTGTCTATTTTCAGCTGTATTTCCTTCTGATTCGGACGACTTAGGTCATCGGTTTTCAAATTTATTTTCCTTGATTCTGACGGCTTAGTCATTCAGAGATTTAGCAGCTTATTCCACGAATTAAATTGTCATTTCCTGCAGAATCCTCATTCTTTTCCTTTGACAAATCATGGTTAAGTTCATAAAAAAAATACAAGTACAAATTCCACATCATGATTGTCATGTGTATTAAATATGGAACATTTAGCACAATAAAATTTTTAGAATAAATAATATTATGAACCCTTGTGTTAGAAAATCCATATATCTAATTAAAACATTATTAAAAAAACAATATGAGGTACTTACAGATTCCATTAAATAATTTATAGATATCTACTATTCGTCTCCTTTTTGACCTTGAGACATCTATAAAATGAACAAATAGTCTCTACCTTTTTGGTACCCAAATCTTCTTGGTTCCTTTTGGGTTAGTAGCATATAAATCACATTTCTTTACCCAAATTTGTTTTATTTTAATTTTATTAATATTAGAATTAAAATGACCTTTAAAACCACATTTTCTACAAGTAACAAACGGTGAACAATAAAGTGGTTTAAGCCTTGGTTTACTATTAATCATTTTAATATTATCATTTGTTCTATTTTTCACATTTTTAACAGGATTATACCCAATTCCTTGTTTATCAAGACTAGACCTTTGTGCACCTAACATAATATTTAAATTCTCTTCCCCTTGAACAAATTTTGCAAGATCCTTTTTCAATGAAATTATTTCTTCCTCATTATTATTTTGCATGTTTAATATTTTTCCATCATTAAAAGCATCAATACAAATATCTCTCATTTTTAAACTTTCTTTTAACACTTCATTTTCATTTTTAAGATATTCATTTTCTTTTCTCTCTTTAATAAGCGACTTAACTTCATTCATTAGCTCATTTACACAATTTTAAAATAATCGGGTTTTTTTTTTGAAATGTTGATTTTCATTTTGTAAAGCAATATAATCAGTATAGATATTTCAAAAGCTTTATGAAAATTTGTTACCTCAAGTTGATCATCATCTTCAGTCCCATGAAACAGAGTTGATGCTTTCTTCTTCTTGTTTCGTTTTGGACTTACTCAACCGGAGTTGAGCTACCTTTTGATTTTTTCTTTGTTTCTTTCTTTGAAGTAGTCTCTCGAGTTTTCTTGAGATCATTTCAATTTCTTCATCAAGATCTTCGTGATCACTTTCATTGTTGCTCTCGACTTGAAGTGCCAATGTTTTCTTTATTGGTGCTTCATCCTCTTCATCATACCTCTTTAGTTGATTTTCAAATTCTTCAAGTTCTCCAAACAAAGTTAGAGTTTCCATCGTACTGATTGTAGTTAAGTCTTGAAGAGTTGTAACTTTTGGTGCGAACCGTTTGGGCATGACTCTAAGTATCTTTCTACTTATCTCCCTTTGATCAATTTTCCGACCGAGCATGCTTAGAGAGTTCATAAGAGTGAGGAATCTAGCTTGAGTTTCTTTGATGGTTTCATTCTTCTCTAACCTGAAAAGTTCATATTCTTGCATTAGTAAACTTAATTTGACTTCTTTAACCTTTGTAGTTCCTTCATGGCTCATGATGATTGTATCCCATATTTCTTTAGCAGTAGTGCATGCAGAAACTTTGTCAATTTCAGCTTGAATCATTCCACTTAGCAGCATGTTCATGGCTTTGGAGTTGTAGGAAAACATATATGATTCATTTGAATCCATTTCCATGAGAGTCTTCGGTTTTCCATCATCATGTCTTGGAATGACAGGGCCATTCTCAACAACCCACCATTCCCATGGGTCTCGTTTGAGATAAATCATCATTCTAAACTTCCAAAAGTTGAAGTTTTCACTTCCGAGCAACAACGGTGGTCGGCTTGTGGATTGACCTTCTTGAAAACTAAGGTGTGCCATAGGATCTTTCCCTACGACCTGCAAAGATCAATATTAGTAGAGCCCTGCTCTGATACCAAATGTAATTCTGTAATTAAGCACACCTAGAGGGGGGTGAATAGGTGTAAATACTTAGAAGTTATCTAGAGTGGCCAATTTTTGAAGTTTACTATAGCATGCTATAATCGGACTGTCTAACCCTGTCCGTATTAGTTATATTCTTAGATCATTATAAACTGGACAAATTAATACCGTCTGTATTAGTGTAAAACTTTTTTCGACGCAAAACAAAAATCAAAGAGAATATAAGAAGCTAAGAAACGAAGCAAAACAACAATAAATCACACCGAGATTTTTTTGCATTGGTTCACCCCTCATCCTCTAGTCCAAGAGCTTTAATCCACGTCCAATACTGGTTGGTATTGGAGACTCTTTTAATAAACTTAATACTCAATTAAATATAATAAAAAGAACTCCTTGTTCAAATAAAGCTTTCCACCGCGATGGACACCTTCCCCCTTTTCAGCACTTGCGCAACCTTTCTCACCACTGAGACCTTTGCACCTCTGCAACCTTGAAAGCTTTCTATGAATGAACTATCTATTGCTAGATAGACCAAGCCCAACAAGACTTGAACTCAAATTTTGTTACAAGAAATATATGATTACAAAGGACACTTATTTCTAACCAAAAAAATAAATTATATAACAAGACTTGCTGAAAATAAACGTTGATAGCTCTCTATGGAAGTATCTTTGTATAATACTGATATTTTCTTTGATTCCACTGAATTGATGTATACTTCTCTTGTCTTATATGTATCCCTGTTTTAGCCAAGAAGAGATATATATATATATATATATATATATAGAATAGACAAACGGCTATAAAACTTTGTTAGCTTAAATATCTCAACAAATGTTGAAAAATATACTTGAGACCAACGGATATAATAATAATTGTTAGTAGGAATATTTTATATCACAGTTGGTATAGAGATAGGATTTCAAGGAATAAAGGATAATATCTGATAAGATTAGATTCATTCCAAAGCAGTTCATATTTTAAACAAATTCCTTATAAGACTCCTTTCTAATTTGAATACCATAATATAAGGAGAGAAAGACTCCTAATTAGAATAACTTGCTCACCAAAACTAACTCTTTAATATATATTGATTCAAATATTAAAACAACCAGTTAACATAATAACAACCTTAACAAAAATATAATCCAATACAATCAATTTAAATAATATAAAACGGGTCATCATACAAAGCAACGAATTATATTATTTAATAAACCCATTAGCCCAAATAAGATTATTACACAAACCCAAATATAGTCATTATTAAAATCACAAAAGATATAAATCAGCAATATGTAATCGCATAAAGGTAAAAAAATAATATACTCTTTTAAGTTAAAATTTATAGGCGTGATAATTTGAAACACGATATATAATAATAGGGTTAGTATTAGAGTAATGCTAGAGACACAAACTATTCTACAAATATTTTACAAACTGTTGATGTGACATACTCCACCTCGGCATATTGTGTGGGGTCGAAGACTACATTGAAACAATTTGTAAATCAATATGCTAAGGTGGAGTATGCCACATCAGCAATTTGTAAAATGTTTGTAAAATAATTTGTGTTTCTAGCATTATTCTTAGTATTAAGTCTATACGGTTTTCGTGTAATTAACATATCAACACGTTTAATCCAAAATTTAAATAGGTTAGATATATATAATAAATGGATTGACACGCTTAACACGATCATTATATATATATATATATATATATATATATATATATAATTATATTATTATAAGTGTATGAAATTATTTTGTATTAATTTTATTTGGTTCACCGTGTGATCACTAAGCTAATCCATTCCTCCAACTGTTACGGTGGAAATTAAAGTTTGGTAGGCACGGAAGGTGAGGACCATAATTCTCTTCTTTACTTCCCTTTAATACACAGCTAAAAGGGGTTGAACTTGTCAAAGAATAAGTTATATGGAGAGGTCCCTCAAGAAATTAATTGGTCCGTGGAATATAAATTTCCTTAAAATTAAATTGAAGGATGACTTTTGAGGATTTCATTTCATTTTTGGTTTCCTTCGAATACTTTTCTAAGTTCTAAAGGTAGCTTAGCTTTATCTATAAGTCAGGAATAGAATTTTTTTTAAAATTAAATTAAAGGATGACTTAAATTTGAGGTCTACATAAATTTTTTTAAAATTAAATTAAAGGATGACTTTTGAGGTAATTGTACATAGATGAAGGAGCCAAATTTTTGACCCAATAAAATACTATTGAGACAAGCGTAAGTGCAATCATGACCTTTTGACCCAAAAAAAAATAAATAAACAAGCTAACTACTTAAGAGGAGAGTTTAAGACATACATCAACCCACATCAAGCTACATTCTTTACCGATGTACCCAAGGGGAGAGATTAAGGCATAGATCAATCCACATCAACTTACATCAAGTTAAAAAGGAGATAAAATAAAGGAGAATGAGGAAAATTTAGGAAATAGACCAAAAGTCTCATGTTTGTGAGTTTTTTAAGAAGAGAAAATAAAGGAGAATGAGATATTTCTTTAAAAAAATCTCCCAAATTTGGGAAGATTTAGAGGAAAATTTATTAAAGACTTAGATGACATATTAAAATATTAAAATTTTTCTTATAATAGTTCATATGTAATCTCATAAGGATAAAAAAGTAATATACTCTTTTCAGTTAAAATTTAAAAGGCAGGGCATTAGGGGAAGGGGAAGAGAATTAATCACTATATTCTATAACTTTACAGTAATATATATAATATTTAGGCGAGATAATTTGAGACACGACATTGTAACACGATATATAATAATAGGGTTAGTATTAAGTCTATATGATTTTCGTGATATTAACCGGTCGACACGTTTAACTCTAAATTTAAATAGGTTAGACATGTATAATAAACGGGTTGACACGTTTAACACGATCAAAATCATTAATTTAAAATATTTTTGAATTTAAAATTGACATGATTTATTTAAATTTTGAAAATAATAATCTTATAACCAGTACTACCTTTTAGGCAGTTTATAATATTCATAATAGTATTGAAATAAGATAAATGAATTCAGGTTAAGTTTGAGTTTAAAAATATTTGAAATTAATTTTTAGAAAGTCAATATTAAGCTTATAATTTAGAACAGAAGTAGTCCATAAAATTTTAGGATTTCATTTTATTTTAAAAAAAATTCCTCCTAAACTTAGGAGAAATTTATTAAAAACTTAAATGACATATTAAAATATAAAAATTATCCTTATAACAGTTCAAATATAATCTCATAAGGGTAAAAAAGTAATTTACTCTTTTAAGTTAAAATTTACTTCCAAAACTCACAAACACAGGGATAGAAAATAAAATTTCTTGTTTCACCGTCTTTTCTATCATACTTTTTTGTTAAAAAAAATTCTCTATCTAAACTCGCAAACAAATACGATGTTGTGTTGGGGATAAATATGATATTGTGTTGTGTGACATGCGCAGTCACCATGGGTGAATGCATTAAGGGGACAACATAGGCAGCGGTTCCTGTTGGGTTTTTTTTTTTATAGTTATAGGGATAGAGAAAAATATGTAAATGAATAAATTTAAATAGACAAATTAATGGAAGAGTTAAATTTAGAGGTGACAAAAAAAATTCATTCATATTCTAAATACAAGTACAAACAAACGTAGATTCATTCAACTTTTGTCTTCTTCTGAATTGTACATAAATAATTTTTATTTAAAATTTCTTTTTTAGTTTATATTATGAATATTTATTACAATTTGTAAATATTGTTATAATTAGTTAATATTACGATTAGTTCAAGTTTCTTTATTTAACTTTAACAAAATAAATAAATAAAATCTGCCCCTGCTCGAAAAAAAATTTAGATCCGCCCCTAGTAGTCACTCTATATCTTTGTAGGGGTATATATTATTGCCAATTGACTAAAATGAGTAGACGGGATGGTTTATTCAGCGCCTCGCAACAGGAATGAAAAATCTAATTTTAAGTAGATTTAACATTCCGATAAAAATGCATCATTCCGACAGGAATAAACAAACAAAACAGCCTTTTATTCATTTCAATGAAATTATTTATTTAATTCTCCCTGCTATTCTATGGATCCAAACGTAGCATAAAAATTGAAGCTTTTGGGTATTGGCACTAGTCAAAATTCACATATTACCTTATCAGATGTGGTTTTAATTTCAATTGGTAATTAAAACTAATCTTTTAACATCAACATAAGGGTATTAACTAGTATTTACTCGCAGCCTAGCCCTTTTGGACTTGGATTTTGTAGTATTTAGTGGTGTTAAGAGTCCACCATACAAATTCTGATTTTGTTTGAAAAGTTAAATTCAATGGATGCTGGTATGAAAAATTCCATATTATATTCCGTCTTCTTTACTCCAAAGACTTTTCATTGACCTCCTGCTGGGGATAAATATGATATTTTGGTGACATGTGTATTTAGTACTCCATTTTAAAATGTAAAATTACGATTAAAATTTTAAAATCAATTTAAAATATTTAAAATTAAATTTAACATAGATTTATTTAAATGTAGTCTGGTGGATAGTATAATCCATCAAGGTTATAACTTTAATTATGCAAACGCACTCATCACAGAGGAGACGCTTTATTTGATTTATTTAATTAATTACTAGTTTAATGAGTTGATTAATAACGAAATTAGTGAAATTCTGTATGTGCATGCTTAGAAGGGGAATGAATAAGTGTGCGCGTGTGTCAACAAAGTATGTCAAATTTATTTATTTTTTCAGTTTCAAAAGTAATCCAGATAGGTAAAAAATTTAGCTGCTTGTTTTAAAACCTATCTTCTTTCATATGTCTGCTTTGAGTTATTTGTGAATCATGCATGTAATGATATTTTGGGATTTTCTAATGCAAAAAATAAGTAGAAAATAAACTTAAAACTTATAAAATAACAAACAATTGCACATGCACACCAAGATTTATACCTGGTTCAGCTCCTTAGACCTTTACTCTATGGGCCTACATTCAAGGGCCTCAAGGCAAAATATCAGCTGATACTAGTGGCGAAGCCTGAAAATTTATTCAGCGAGGTTAAAATATCGTGATGCTATAAATAATTTGGTGGGGATTCAGGGGCAGTGCCTCCAAACCAAATTTTTAATATAATTTTGTGTTTTTTGGTCGTTTGCATATGTAAAACATGTATTTGGTTACAATATTGTTAATATAACAAGTAATAACGTTATATATATATATATATATATATATATATATATATATATATATATATATATATATATATATATATATATATACCCATTATTGACCCTAATGCGCTTTCTAATCATAAATTTTTTATGTTATAAAAATAATATAAATTAGATTATTATTTATTTTAAAAATATTAGAGGAAGATACATACATCAAGGAGTAGAAGTAATTTGGAATTAAGAAAGTTGTAAAAAATTTAATTTGACCCCATATATTAAAAAATATATAAAATTTCAGTGGGGTCAATTTATTCTTTACACTTAAATTTTTTCTAAAATTTATCATATATTATAAAATAAATTTTTTTCCTAATGGAGTCAATTGATCCCACACTCTAATGTGGCTTTGCCACAGACTGATACCCAACAAGTTTCTTTTATCATTAATATAGCAATTATAATTATATCAACTCTCTGTACAATAAAATTCAAAACTTATTGAGCACAGATGTAAGACCCTAAGTTTTTATGAATAAAGATTTAATTTTCTCTAATTATTATTTTAAATAATAAGGTGTGATTTGATATAATGCTATAATTATGGGTGATATGTGCTAATTTTGCAAGTAAGCAAGTTGTCATAAAATATTCGTTTGGTCGAGAAATATTCTTTTTGTCGGAGAATATTCGTACGACGATACAATCATTGGTAGACCCCACAATGAAATGACTGTCGGATATAGAAAGAGACAAAAATAATATTTTTATAAAAAATAACAACAAAACTTTTACAGTTAACTATTGAAATACCCGATGATAAAGAAATGCGATGTCGGCGTGGTTACAAGAAGATAGCACTTACTTGATTGTATAGTATCTCTGATTATTGATTCTTACGTAAAAAGTCACTCAATTTTATTCAATTATTACAACAGTACATAGTTGCTGCATAGTATCTTATATTATTGATTCAATTATTGTTACAGTATCATCTGCACAATATTTATTTTTTTAAATCAATAATTGAGACGATATAATTTTTTATATTATTATTTGCATTATTGATAATGTCTAGAAAATTCTATCGAAGAAAGGGGTTAGGTTATTTAATTGCGCACCAATAAAGAGAAATCTTTATCGAAAAGCCTCCTCTTTCTTGAGAATGATCTGGTTGTCAATATTGTGAGTTATAATATTAATGATAAATAATTGTTGAATGATTAAAAATGTGTTTATTGAATATAAGTGATTTGTGGTAAATATTTATTTAATTTTTGATATAAATAGAGGGGTTTGTCATGAAGTATTTGTTGTAAGTTTGGCTTATTACATGGACCCTCACTTACTCATATTTTAAAATTGCCATTAGAAAATTGTCTCAGTTTTGTTTTTTTTATTATTATAATAGTAATAAAACATAAATTTTTTTATATAAAATAGAATATTTTTTATATTATATATAAAGTTATTTGTTTTATTAGATTATAATTAGAATATATTATATTTTATAAAAAGTTTTTATTTTATTAGAATATTTTATTGCATAGTGATGAATAGTAAAAATCAAAAAATCAGACGAATTCGCGTCCGTGAATTCGTTCTGTTCACCCGTGAAAATTTTAAATAGGGCCTTGCCATTCTTCTATAAATAGGATACTTAGTTATGGAATAAAAATCACACCAGAATTAGAGAATTTTTCTTTTATAATATTGTGCGTATTTCTTTCTAGTATAAGAATACATTGAGTGTAGCAAATAGTGCAAATTTTCTTCAAGAATATCTTCGCTATACCAGTCAGATTTAGTCTTCTGCTAAGGTAAAGGATATTATTTTTTTGTAAGGGGTATTATTTTCGTTAAATATTAATATTCGAAAGAGATATTATTTTCGTTCAATATTCATAAGAGATATTATTTTCGTTCAATATTCGTATAAGGATATTGTGCGTATTTCTTTCTAGTATAAGGATACCTTAGGTGTAGCAAATAATGCAAGTTTTCTTCAAGAATATCTCCGCTATACCAGTCAGATTTAGTCTTCTGCTAAGGTAAAGGATATTATTTTTTTGTAAGGGATATTATTTTCTTTAAATATTAATATTCATAAGGGATATTATTTTCGTTCAATATTCATAAAGGATATTATTTTTGTTTAATATTCGTAAGAAATATTATTTTAGTTCAATATTCGTAAGGAATATTATTTTCGTTCGATATTCGTAAGGGATATTATTTTCGTTCAATATTCGTAAGGAGTATTATTTTCGTTTAATATTCCTTAAGGAATATTATTTTCGTTCAATATTCGTAAGGGATATTATTTTCGTTCAATATTCGTAAGGGATATTATGTTCCTTCAATATTCGTAAGGGATATTATTTTCGTTCAATATTCATAAAAAATATTATTTTCTTCCATACTCTATAGTATGTAAGTAATATTATTTCGTTTCATATTCCTAAATCTACACTTACTTTAATAAGTATTGCTTCTATAATCCCTGAAATTAGTAGAATATCCTTGAGTTTTGCGCTTCATCTAGTATCGTTTCATTGAAACATTGGTCTGAACTTCTTATTAAATTTCAATATTTTCATTGGGGGTACTATTCATGGGGTACTACTATTCACGACAAAATTGGTTTCTTTTCTGTCCAAATTATTTTTGATACATGATTATCATTTTTGAATTTTACTCCACAATTTGTGATCATGTTGACAATTTAGACATTCTTGAACCCTGGATAAATTAAATTATAAATCTCTAATATTTATCATTGATCTCCCTTGATTCATTTTTTATATTATTGTCATCATCCTCATGCTTTTATTGTGGTGAAAGTCATCTTTAGCCCGTAGTGCATAGATAGACTGTTGATTGGTATGATTATGACCAAGAATTGTGTATTGGTATAATCATGACCTGTAATGTTACAGACAAATGATGTGATGAAAGTCCTTTTTGGCTCGTAGTGCATAGATGGACAGTTGTTTGGCATGATCATGACCACTGGTGATACAAACGAATATCCTTAGCCCGTAGTGCATGGATAATTTATTCTGCATTATCTTAGTCATAATATTATTTACTGGGCTAGTTGAGCTCACCATTTTCTTTCATTTTTCTCTTCAGGAAATAAAAATATAGCTGAGACTAGTCAGGGAATTGAGTGATGGTCCAAAATGGTTGCTATAGTAGTCCTCACTATTCTATAAAATAGTGTGATAATAATTGTAATGATGACTTTATTTGAGTTTGGATATTGTCTACGAGATAATATTTGTATTATAACTCACAGATTATGTTTTATCATATTTTTCACGACAGTTAATAGTTGTATAAATGAAGTTGTGTTTGATTTCTGTACCATGTATTTGACAAGTCAGAATGGGTTGTGTGAACCTATTTTGGGGGCGTCACAACAGAGCTCCATGAGGGAAACCCCCTCCCTTGAGCACCTCTGCTCCCTTGAGTACCACTACTCCCTTGGACACCTCTGCCCCCTTGAACTCTCTTTGTACTAAAGTAAACTCCTTACTTCGCTCTGAAGCCCATTTTACAAGATATAAACTTTAAGAATAAAATAGATTACATTTGAACACTATGATTTCCAGCAATAATTCTAAAATCAAGACACTTATAATTTTGTTAGAAAGATTTTAACTTTACCAAATTTTGTTCAATATATATTGGTGGTGTTGTCCAGCTAGTATCCAATATATATATATATATATATATATATATATATATATATATATATATATTAAATTCATAACGTGTATTTCTTTATGGATCAAAAATAGATAAATACCATCTTTACCTTCCATTATATTTATGAACGGTTAAGATTTAAAAATCAAACTCGTCATCCGCTAGAAAAAACTAGCGGACTGGTTCATCCCCCAATTATCCCGATTATACCCTCCCATTACCTATCAATTGTTTCCTTTCCTCCGCTCTATTTCCCTTCCTTTCCCTTTTCTCTGGCCCTCATCTTCTTTCCCCTCATGGTAAGTCATTTTCACTTATCTAAAGGAAATTCTCCTAGTAGTCCTTCTCGGTACTTGTTCGCTGAGTATGAGATGTCAAACCCAAATTCTTCCAAAATGGTTAAATCAGAGAATCTACCCCTAATTCTCTTTTCTGATAATATTGAATCTAATGCAAATAGCATTATGAATGCGAACATGGGTATGTGCCTTCACTCGGATATGTAAAAAATTTTTAAGGTTGCCTAACATTTCTCTCGTAAAGACCAACTTGATGTTGTTGATAAATGAAAAAAGAACCAATCTTAGGTGGAATTCATCTCTGCTCATGGATTTTCTAGGCAGGAGGTAAATGAATTCTTAGCTAAGGGTGTTGTTTCTAGGAAAGTGGATGCCCACAATATGTTTGTGAAAAGTCCCTAGTTAGGTGGTTACTTTGGTTCTAAGTTTTTTGCTTCTGTTGTTCATAAATTTTTGATGATAAGAGATGCATGGATTGTGTATATGGCAGAATACGATATAATCAAGACGAATGTATTTTAGTACTTTGGATCAATAGTACACGAATAAGGAGGGAGAAGTTGATGAGGATGTAAGCCATATGATTGTAGCAAGATAGATGAATTGGTTTGGTGCATTAAGAGTGTTGTGCTTCTAGAGTCATCCTACTTTTTTGTGATTTTTCTCTCACTCTACTAATGGATGCAATTGTTCTATGTGCATGTGTTGGTAATTTTTCAGCTATATTTTTGTTACCGATTCTTATGTATTATTTTAAACTGATGTAACTGGAGCTGTCATTTTCTTACATTTGTTTTGTCTTTCTAGATAATGATTAAACTAGATATTTTATGTACAAGATATATTGTCACCTATCTGGTACCTTAATAAAAGAGGTTTATTGTTGCCACCGGGATCTCTGCTATTTGAAATTGGTAAGTGTTAACTCAATGTTGTTAAAACAAAATTCTAATAATGTCAGTAATCTGCATATTTCTATCAAGTTGGGTTGCTTGTGACTTGGATTAGGTATACAGGTTCTCAGCCTATGTTATTGTATTCTTATATTTCTAGTGTATTCTTATATTTTTACATCCGCTAGTTTAACTAGCGAATAGTCTAACCTTTTTAATATTAATGGCGTCGATGGGGCATAGGTATAATGGACCTGCTAAAAAATAATTTCAATCCGCTAGTTAAACTAGCGGAAGATACTTATATTTTTAAATCTCACTTTTGATTCATATCAAATACATGATATGGATCATTGTCCTATATATATATCAAGAAGCCAACAGATACTTTTTGAAATACTAACAAAGTTTGTTTAAAAGAATCAAGAGGATTTTGAAAGATAACAAAGTTTTGTTTTTAATAGACCAAATCAATAACAAATTATACATAACAAATTAAATAAGTCTGCTAGTAACAATTTTTATAAGAATCTTTTTAATACTAGAAGACAAAGTCTACTCATCTAATATTTCTTGCTAAATAGGATTCTTATTAAGGAACAAAAATGTAGAAGAATAAAAAAATTAAAACCCAATCAGTTTCCTTTTGAAAGTTCCCAGCAACAAGAAAGTTGTTTTTAAAACATATTTCTTTTGAATTCAAGATATTAAAATCAAATTTCCTAACTTATTATTAGAATAATATGTAATCTTATCAAAACAGATTTTACCAAGTGAATATAAATATTAATTATATTTTATGTCGTGATTCTAGGAAAAATACTAGAAATCTTTCATTTATTTCCTAGACTCAATAACTCTTTGATCTTCACAATCTTTGTACTTGAGTTATATCTTGAACTCTTGAAACTTCAATAAATCATTCAACTTGCAAAAATTTCAAGCAATTAAAGTCTAAACCTATTAAAATATAATAAAACTACAAAGCAACTTGTTGTAATCATTAAAACCAAAAGCATATAAACCAACATTACACTACAAAGCAACTTGTATTATTAATCATATTATTATTATTCTTGTATAATAATTTATATTATACTAATATTCTTTTTTATAATCTTCTTAAATTCATTACACAGTTGAAAAACTGTGGTTTTGTTTTTCAAATTTTATTGGACATTTCGTCTTTCCTCTTCGTTCTATCATTTGCGCGTTCTTCGAAAATTCAAAAAATTGAAAAACATATTTCGGTGAATAGTTCTTTCTGCGACATTTTCCCATATTATGGTTAAACAATCGAAAAGTAAATAAAAATATTTCTTGTCGTTTTTATTTCGTCTGATTTTTTCACGTTTTTCGAGAAAAACTTTTATTGGCTATCATGACTTTTCATAATATTACCTTTAAATCTTGAAACAGAATGTCATTACGACATACCAATCTTCCGAAAAGACTTAGGGTCAATCCCTAACTCAAATCGTTCTTTGAGTGAATAGTGATTTTACGCAAATATTCTCCGAATTTTTTTATTTGTGCCTTAGAATTTTTTACTCATTTATTCTAGCACGGAACCAAAATCCTAATGTTTAATAATCATCCCAAGTCATAATAAACACAAAACACATAATATTATTAATAGAAACTTATTTTATTAAATAATAATCTTTACATCAAAATTTATGTAAGACCCCAACTTATTAGAAATAAAATTGAATTTTCTCTATTCATTCTCTTGAAATAATAAGGAATTAATTTGATATAGTGCTTTGATTATGGGTGAAATGTGCAAATTTTATAAAATAAGCAAGTGGTTATAAAATAATCATTATTGTCGGGGAATATTCGTTTGGTCGAGGAATATTCTTTTTGTCGGAAATATTCAAACGACGGCGTAGTCATTTGTGGGCCCCATAACAGAATAACCGTCGGATGAAGAAAATGACAAATATGAGTTTTTATAAATAACGGTATAAATTGTTACTATTAACATCACTGTTGGAATACACGGTGGTTAAAATACGATGTCGTGTGGTTGGTTGCACAATAGTACTGCAGTATTGCACAAGATTGTTGAATTATTGATTCTTACGTAAAGAAGGCACTACTCAATAATTGTTACGATAATTACTATTCAATATTTTATTTTATTGATTCAATAATTGCTGCGTTGATATTTTATATTATTATTGTTTCAATAATTGTCACTGCACAATATTTCTCATTATCCGATCAATAATTCATATTATTTGAACAATATTATTAAATAGCATTATTTGAAATATCTAGAAAGTTTTGTCAAGGAGAGATTTGGTCACCTAATTAAGGCTACAAAGAAGAGAAAATTCTTATCGAAAAGCCCCTTTCCTCAACTACCGTTGTCATTATTGTGATTATGTAATATTATTTGTGAATATTAATTATTGATTTATATGATAAGGAAATATTTATTTGATGTGGATATAAATGATGGATTTATTTATTTTATGTGGTTATTATTGAAAGAATTTTTAGCATGAAATAATTATTGAAAATTTGGCATTTTTTTGTGGAATTACAATTTCTGATAAAATATTCATTCATATATATTATTATTATATACTATAATTGTTTAATAATAATATTATTATAATATATAAGCATGTGGTAATTTGAAACGGAAGTAAACAAAATGTTTATGACTACTTGTTTTCAAAAGAAAGTAGGTGGTAACTTGGTTTTGATTGGTGGAAATAAATTGGTGGAAATCAAAATGGTTGGTATAAATGGAGAATGAGTTGCCTGCAAGTTGATTTCAAATAGTGGCCCCTCATTTGGCAAAATTTCTGAAAGGTGTGCATTCATTTCTTTAAGTTGGCAGAGTATGACTAATTAGGTGGCCCTCAATTGTCAAAAAGATGTGCCATTCATTGGTAGAATGTGATTTTTTTCTAAATTGATGAGCAGAATACTTTCTCCTACAATGCATTTTTCAAATTGATGGGCCCTCACCCAATGAAAATATTGAATGAAAGTTAGGAAAATTAGAATTTGGAAGTTGGCGGAGGAAGTTTGGCAGAGTTAGGCCTAGTGGTTCAAACTTTTCTCCATCCGTTTTACTATAAATAGGGGGTAACCCCTCCTTCCTCATCACACCATTTCTAAATTCAGAAATTATTATTCTATAGTATTGTGAGTATTTTTCTTGAGTATAAGAATATTTTGAGCGAAGTTTTTCTGCAAGATTTTCTCAGAATAATATCCGATATTCCAGTCAAATCCAGTTTCTACCAAGGTAAAGGATATTATTTTATTGCAATACTCGTGAGAAGTATATTATTTTCTTTCATACTCCATATTATGAAAACGATATTATTTCATCTCGTATTCTTGAATTTGAACTTACTATGGTAAGTATTGCTTCTATAATTCCTGAAATGATTAAAAATTTCGCTTCATCTATTATCATTTCATAAGAATATTGGTCTGAACTTTTTAATCAAATTTGGAACTTTTCATGATAAGCCATCGTTCACGGCACTCGCTTCATTAGTAATCGCTCACTTCTTATTCATGAGTACTCGTTTCACGATTCTTATTCACGAGTCATCGTTTCACTTGTATTATTCACAAAAGAAAAAAAATATTTTTTTCTTCTCCTTCCAAGTTATCAGTTGTGACCCTTATTCTTGAAATTGAATCTATGTTTTAATCTTTATTTTGAATTCTGCTTCACAATTGGTTATTATGAAGTATTATTGATTTTGGATAAACTGTTATACGAATTCCTAATATTTGTCCTTTTGTCTCACTGGATTCGTTTTCTCTGAAATGTTTTTCATCATCCTCAGTCCTAAATGATTATATTACTGAATTATCTTTGGCCCGTAGTGCAAAGATGAATGATTAACTGATGAATATCTTTGGCCCGTAGTGCAAAGATGAACAGGTGTTGAGATGAACATGACCGACGGGTGACTCAAATAAATATCTTTGGCCTGTAGTGCAAAGATAAATATTTGATTAAAGATGTATATTGATTGTTGTTACAGGGATAAAATATTGATGATGGACTTTTAAATCTTAGAGGATAGTAGAACTCATTCTCTACTTAACTCTTCTAATGAATTGTTATTTTCGCTGCGAATATTGATCTAAAATTGGTTGTCCCTTATATTTTATCTGATTTATTGAAGGCTAACGATAAATTGTTGTTCTTTATCTTAGTCATAATATTCTTTACTGGGCTAGTTGAGCTCACCATTTTCCTTTTTGTTCCATTTTTCTTCTCAGGAGGTGAGAATATAGCAGGAATTAGTCGGGGTAAAGAGTGATGGTCCTAGACAGTTGTTTTAGCAGTCCTCACTATTTTTGTAAAATAGTGTATCAATAAATATAATGAGAACTTATTTGTGTGTGGATATTGTCTAGAAGACAATATTTGTATTTAAACTCACAGCATGTGTGTTGTCGTATTTTGCACGATAATTGTAATAATAAAAGTTGTAGTTGTTTCTGTACCATGTATTTGGAGACTCAGAATGAGTGATGTATACCTATTTTGGGGGAGTCCCAATTTACATGACTATCCGATTTTCCGGGTTTCCACAGATAATTTATGATATTCATAATTGTATTGACTTAAACCAAATTAACCCAACAGTAGCACTTTTTAAATATTTTATGATATTTATAATTTTATTAACTTAAATTAAATGAATTTATGCTAATTTTGAATTTAAAAATGTTTGAAATTAACTTTTAAAAAATCAATATTAATCATAATGATAGAACATGGGTCGTGTAAACCCATGGGGCGCCCATGCATTGTAGAGGTTACCAAAGGTTCATTGAATCAAACCAAATGTAACCACTCCTTGCAATTATTCTTATTACTTATTATCCCGTTATTATTGGAGTTTCATTTCCATTAAATCCCATAATTAGACGAGAGTTATATATTTTGATATATAGCATATGTATTGTAAGTTGCAAGAGTAACAAGGTGCATGCATGAAATATAGAAATGTAGGAGTGAAGGTAGAGAAAATACATCATATTGGAGATATCTCACTTGGAGATTGAGACATAAAATATGAGACATGGTGCTATGTTAATAATGTTGTCATGGAAGTCGGCCAATAGGACTGTGGAAATTGTGTTAAATGCATCTTTTCTTTTACGAGTTTTAATTAATTTTTGAAATTAATTTAAACCCATTAATTAGTTGAATTTAAATAAATTACAAGTGCATTTGATAGTCTATAATAAGGAGATTTAGAGAGGACATTATATGATTCAAGTAGGATTTCTATATTGTATTTTAATTGTATCCAAAGTTGAGCATATGAATAAGTGCATTAATTTTTGAAAAACTATTTCTTTTAAGTCCACATTGGTAAAGAGTTAAACTATTTAATGATTTATAAGTATAAGGAGAATAGTTTAATTTACTCGTGGTACTAAAGGGAAGGCTTGAATCTGGTCACAATGGCGTGGTGTCAAGCACCACCTGCTTGCGTCCCTGGATCCAGGTCCCAAAGTCGCATTGGCGCACTTTGCACTTACGCATCGTCGCACGAGCCATGAGCGCTTATCTTTTTAGATACAACTCGAACTAGATTAATGGACCTTATTCATGATTAAGCAGTTTTGTGTTTAATCACTGTGAATACAAAAAATTTCTAAACAGTCAAAAACTGATGTGATAATTACAAAATTTATTTTATAAACAGATGCATTATTTACAGTTCAGTTTTTATTAGTTTTGATAGTGAACTGTCATTTGTCTTCTTACTCTCATCAACCTTTACAAAGCAACAGTTTTTTGAGATTCATAAGTGAATTGTTACCACTTTGAATAATATATATAAGCTTAACATATATTCTGGAGGTATTTGCTAGTAGTCTTTAGCAAATCTTTTTTGGTAAGGGGCAATAAACAACTTAAGAACAGGACTACTTGTGCAATTCCTTGTTCAAATTATTCCGTGTCTATTTTACATTTTCAAATTGTGGTCATTTTCATTGTTAACACGATTGTAGTATGGTTCAACCGTTGAGTTAAAATTGGTTCGTGAATCGTGATGTTCGTGACTAGCATAGAAAGAACGAATATGATTTAGCAACGATCATTATTGGGTACATTTGCATACGTTAAATCGAGTTAGTTTAATCGGTTTTATTTATTTTCATATCATATATATGCAAGTATTTTTGTGATTCTAAGCATTTATTTTGGAATAGAAGGGAGGGAGTATTTCATGAAGCTGAGGCTTGTGCACAAAGCCGTTCCTGAAATTTTGGTGGCCCAGGGTAAAAAATGAAAACGAGATTTTTTTCAAAACATTGTTATCACCCAAAAATAAAGGTAAAAATAAATAAATAAAAAGTCTAAATTGTATTCAAAAAAGCGCATTTTCGGAACTTAAAACATAATAGTTCGACTACAACAAAATATATGAGAACTTCAACTACAATAAAATTTATGAGAATACATTCATTGAAAGATACTTCTTCTAGTATTCTTAGAGCCAAAATCTTTAATCAAAAGTTAAAATCCTATATATATATATATATATATATATATATATATATATATATATATATAAAAATGGGGGCCTTCCGATTGATCGGAAATTCGGACTGATTACCTCCTCGCCTGTGTTCGTAAACTGCTCTACTTGTGAAGTTTTTTAAGTGTACAAACAATTCTCCTCGGAAGGGAGGGAGTATATTTCCGTGAATGTTTTATTGTTCGCCAAATTTAGCTATTTGGAAATTGCATTAAACAATCGGCAAGCTTTCATTAGTAGTTTATTTTTAATTTTCTTGGAAATTTGCATTTTGCTTTAAAAATAAATAGTAAATTTACATAACTCGACATGGCATTTTGGCATCAAATACTAACGATGTTGATTTTTTCAAAACTAATGGACATGTATTATTAGGAAAAGAAATCATCTTTTTTTTTCTATTAATCCAAAAGCCTAAAATATATTAAAAATATAATCTAGTGAAAAAGATGAAAAGACTACAATAAGAAGAATTGAAATGGTATTCTTTTCAAACAAATAACATATAATCATGAATATGGTGAATCTAATACAGCTAGTAGACAACACAAATAATCTGTTTCTCATTTTTCAAATTTTATTGTACATTTCTTCTTTCCTCTTCGTTCTATCATTTGCGCGTTCTTCAAAAATTCAAAAAATTGAAAAACATATTTCGGTGAATAGTGCTTTCTGTGACATTTTCCCATATTATGGTTAAACAATCGAAAAGTAAATAAAAATATTTCTTGTCGTTTTTATTTCGTCCGTTTTTTTTCACGTTTTTCTAGAAAAAAATTTTATTGGCTATCATGAATTTTCATAATATTACCTTTAAATCTTGAAACGGAATGTCATTACGACATACCAATCTTCCGAAAAGACTCAGGGTCAATCCCCAACTCAAATCGTTCTTTGAGTGAATAGTGATTTTACGCAACTAGCACGAAACCAAAATCCTAACATTTAATAATCATCCCAAGTCATAATAAACACAAAACACAGAATATTATTAATAAAAACTTATATTATTTTAAATAATAATAATCTTTACATTAAAATTTACATGACTATCCCATTTTCCGGGTTGCCACAAATAATTTATGATATTCATAATTATATTGACTTAAACCAAATTAACCCAACAGTAGCACTTTTAAAATATTTTATGATATTTATAATTTTATTAACTTAAATTAAATGAATTTATGCTAATTTTGAATTTAAAAATGTTTAAAATTAACTTGAACATGGGTCGTGTAAACCCATGGGGCGCCCATGCATGTAGAGGTTACCAAAGGTTCATTGAATCAAACCAAATGTAACCACTCCTTGCAATTATTCCTAATACTTATTATCCCGTTATTATTGGAGTTTCATTTCCACTAAATCCCATAATTAGACGAGAGTTATATATTTTGATATATAGCATATGTATTGTAAGTTGCATATAGTACATGTAGAGAATTAAGATTATCCAATTATTTTAGGATAATCTGAACTTTCCATAATACCATCATGAACATTTCTTGCAAATAGCCCAAAAAATAATTATCACAAGAAGAAGCATAAAAAAGGAAGAAATATTCATGTCTCCAAATCCTCCGGAGTTTGGCTACATAAACTTTTAGGGCGACATAAATCTAGTCTTTCGGATTGTCTAGGTAGAGGAAATATGCACGTCTCCAACGACGGTTGAGAAATAAAGCACCACATATTCTCCAAAATGGTGTACTAAATCCAAGTGTAAAACTGTCTATCAAACTCATTTGTTCCTTCATTTCCAGTAGACATAGACGAAACTTAAGATGATTCATCTCCAAGACATTTTTATACAAGTAGGGTCCCACGGAGTGCATAATATTACCCGTGTAGGTGGAAGCATTAAAACCTTGGAGTTGAGTGCAGTCTGGATAACTTAGAAAAAGTTAAGTAAGGCATGTTTGCGGAGATTCCACCTAAAATTCGATTGTTAGACAAATCGAGAGATTCAAGGGACTTCAAATTACCAATCTTTAGAGGGATATTTCCACATATATCGTTTTTCGCTATATTCAATGAGACCAATTCTAATAGAGTGAATATCATCTCAGGAAGTTATCCATTTAACTTGTTGCTTGACAGATCAATACTCTTTAAGTATTTGAGATTTTTCCCAAATTCGTACTCCTATTCTTTCCAGACAATTGGTGCATGGTCATAAAATATTGGATCGAACAAAAAATATTGTGAGTAATGATGCTCGACAACTTAATTTATATTGAGTTCCAATGTTGTTGAATCATACTAGTGAAATTATTGAAGCACCTAAATTTTTTTCCAGAAATGTTGTTTGTAGATAGGTCTAACGTACAACTGAAGAATCCCTAAATAACACAACTGCAAAGCTATGCTTCCTAAAAATTCATTAGATCGCATGATCATAACGTACAACTTTGATAGTTCCCCCATCCATGCCGAAATATGTCCAGAAAATTTATTTGTTCCCAAATTCAAAAAACTTAGTTGCGTACAATTTCTTAAATGTATAGGTAATTCTCCAATGCAGCACACACCTGTGTAGACTGGCCCATGTTGGACCACCTCGTTACCTAAAAGGTAAAGTTGAGGCTCCCCGTTCGACTCTAATACTACTCCACCACACTCGACGCAAACGTGGGAGTACAACCTTGCTCCTTGTAAACTCTTCACCCTGCAATTTTTTTCAGAGCCTTCCCCGAGCCCGCTCCACCCGACTCAAATCATAACTTGCGCTCCACCTGATTCAACTCTATTTGCTCCACCTCATACCTTGTGCTCTACCCGATTCAGGTCTATTTGCTCCACCGCGCGGATGCTCCACCCGCTGATACCATTTGTAGTGTAATTGTACTATCCACCACACATCAATTCATCACCAATGAAGCACACACGTGTGCAGACGGACCCAATAAGCATGTTGAACCATCTCTTTACCTAAAAGGTTAACCTATTAGGTTAAGGTTCCACCATACTCATTAACCCATCTACACTCTTGAATTTATCCAATATGAAATTTATGTGAACTATCCAAACAATATATATACATGGCTCTAATCAAACATAAACATGTTGAAAACAAAAGACAATTTGCAGAGAAGTAATATGGACAAAGGACTGCAACACTTTAATGTATGTTATTGGGTGCAAATGAACTGCCTTATATAGGCATACAAAGAACATAAAAGGAGACCACGTTGCCTAACAACTAGAGACTCTGAAGCAACTATTTAAGTACTTGCAAAAGACTAGGAAATTAGTATAACTAATAGACCCACTAACATAACTAACAGACCCACTAACTTTACCACTTAAGCTAACAATTATTAAACTGAAAAATAGCAACAGATTCTGTCAACCCATGACCACGTGCTGGTGTTGTAATTAACATTCCCCCTCAACACCAGCTCTCGTTCTTTCAACCATGCTCAGCTGATAACGAAACTTCTCAAATTTGCCGACGCTCAAACCTTTTGTGAACAAATCTGCAACTTGATCCTCTGTTTTAATCTGCCTTAGTTCAATATCTTCTTCCAGAACTTTTTCCCTGATAAAATGATAATGTACTTCCACATGTTTAGTTCTTGCATGAAAAACTGGATTCTCTGCCAAACGTATTGCCGACTGGTTGTTGCAGTACACAAGAATTGCATAATCTGTTGGTTGATGCAGATCCTTCAACAATTGAACAAGCCAAGTGCTCTCTTGAGCTGCCATTGCTGCGGCTCGGTACTCCGCTTCAGTTGTTGATAGAGACACAGTTGGTTGCCTTTTGCTACACCAAGAAATTGCTCCTGACCCAAGCATAAAAACATACCCTGTAGTTGAGCGTCGGGTATCATGATCCCCTACATAGTCAGCATCACAATAACCAAGTAGCTTACATTCTCCACCTTTCTTATACAAAACACCATAACCAAGCGTACTCTTCACGTATCTCAGAATTCGTTGAACTGCTTCTAAATGAGGCTTCTTTGGATTTTGCATGTATCGACTCATCACACCAATTGCGTAAGAAATATCGGGTCTAGTTATAGTTAAGTAGATTAAACTACCCACTAATTGTCGATACATCGTTGCATCTTCCAAATCTCTCCCTTCATGAGCACACATTGTGGTGTTCGGCTCCAGTGGAGTCGAAATTGGCTTGCACTCAAGCATTCCAAACTTCTGTAACACATTTGTGGAATATTTCTGTTGATGGAGAAATATTCCGTCTTGAGTACGATTAACCTCTAGACCAAGAAAACGCTTGAGTTGTCCAAGTTCTTTCATCTGGAAACGAACTGATAAATTCTTTTTCGTTCGATGGATTTCTTCTTCAAAATCACCTGTTATGATTAAATCATCCACATACACGAGCACGATAGCTAGCTTTCCTCCATTGAATTTGACAAACAAACTAGAATATGCAGGTGTCACCAAATAATCACTTTGAATTAAAAATTCAGTAATCTTACCATACCAAGCTCTTGGTGCTTGCTTTAAACCGTAAAGCGCCTTCCTTAGCTTGCACACATACTCAGGATGATGTTGATTCTGAAATCCCACCGGTTGAATCATGTGAATCTCCCTATCCAACTCCCCATGCAAAAATGCGTTCTTCACATCCACCTGCCATAAATTCCAATTTTTGCTAGCTGCAAGTGCCAATAAAACTCTCACAGTTGTAAGTTTCGCTACTGGACTAAACGTTTCATCATAGTCTAGTCCATATTGTTGAGAAAATCCACGAGCTACCAAACGAGCTTTGTGCCTCTCAATTGATCCATCAGTATGACGCTTTATTTTATAAACCCATTTGCACGAAATAGGTTTCACGTCTTTTGGCTTTTGCACGAGCTCCCAAGTCTAATTTTGTACTAAGGCAACTACTTCGTCTTCCATAGCTTTATTCCACTCTGGATTCTGAGATGTTTCCTCAAATGTCTCAGGTTCTTTTTCTACTACTTCTTCTGCTATAGCGGCATTAGCATATTTGGGATTTGGCTTCTGGTTTCTTGTTGATCTTCTAATTTGAGATTATGAGTTGGTGCTTCCGCTTCTCGAGTCCACCTTCATCACTTGGTTGTTGGTAGACACACGTTACTTGAGGACTTTGAGATACGTCTTGGTCAAAATCACCATCAACGCCTAAATCTTCAAATTTCACCTAAACTTAATTGAATCGGCGGTTTCATTTCATCTCTAAAACCATCCGAATCGTAATATTTCTTTTCTGATGACCACCATGAAGACGCTTCATCAAACACCACATTCCGGACGTGTAGCATCTTCCAAATAGTAGATCACAACATTTCCACCCTTTTCTTTTCGGCTATCATATCCCACAAAGATACACTTAATGACCTTTTTTGTCAATCTTGCTACGTAAGTGATCGGGTATAAATACATAGCATACACATCCAAAAACTCTCGAAAATAACTAATCAGAGGTTTCATATTCCACAATTTCTCAAAAGGTGAAAGAGAGAATAACCTTTGTTGGGAAGTCTATTGATCACATAAAGTTTGCGGTCCTCATTTCTTCCGCCCAAAATCTCCTCGGTACATTCTTCGCATGAAGCATGCTTCGACAAATTTCTCGCAAAATGTCTATTCTTCCTTTCGCCACACCGTTTTGTTGTGGGGTGTTGGCACATGTAAACCGATGGCGTATTCAATATTCTTAGAAAACTTGAGAAACTCATCCGAGGTATACTCTCCCAGATTATCGGTCTTGCAGCAACAAACCCTCTTACCAACTTCGCTTCACGCCTCCTTGAACTTTTAAACTTTGAAAAAGTATCGATTTTTCCTTCATAAAATAAACCCACACATACCGGAATAATCATCAATAATGGTCACCATATACTTCATCCCGCCAATTGATGGCTGCTTGACAGGTCCAAACACATCAGAGTGTATTAACTCTAATGGTGCATTTGCTTTAAACTTGGACTCTTCATACGATAGTTGATGTGCTTTACCATACTGGCATCCTTCACAAATTGTGTCTGTTCTCACTTCAAGTTGGGGAAGACCCTTTAGCATCGACTTTTTCATCATCATGTTTAGCTTGAAGTAACTAACATGACTTAACCGCATGTGCCACAAGTCTGCTGTCTCGTTTCTTCTTGTTTTGTCCACATATGCAGTTTCTGCAGACATCACATAGACTGACTCTAGTCTTTTTCCCTTCATCACTGGCTCTTCTACAATCTCGAGGTCGCGATACACCTTCACATCTTATGGACCAAACAGAACAAAATGGCCTGTAGATGTTAATTGTGACACTGAAAGAAGATTTTTCTTCATACCTGGGACGTGATAGACATTTTGAAGCGGCACATCAATATCACCATACTGAGGAGAGACTACTGTATTACCAATATGAGCTATTGGTAACTTTGAGTTGTTGGCTATCACTACCTCCCGGCTTCCCTTGTATTCTGATAAATTATGCAACTTTTCTTTATCGCCTGTCATATGATTTGAGCATCCCAAATCAATGATCCAATCTTTCTCATAATCAATATGTTCAGATGCAGTTACTGTAAGAGCTAACTCCTCTTCTGATGCAAATAATGCCTCAACATCCCATTCTTCTTCACTTCTGGAAGTAACAACATTACTCTCCACCGACTTTTTCTTCGACCAACAGGCTTTTGCCATATGACCCTTTGTACTGCAATTGTAGCACTTCCCTTTGAACTTACTGTCGTTGCCATGATTCTTTGAAGCTCCCCCTGTACGAACGCTTCCTTCGCCTTGATGACTTTTTGCCTTATCATCAAATTTTTTAAATCCACCAAATGTGTGCTGCTTGGAGTTCCCTCTCGCTTTTTTTTTGCGTGAGAGTGCTTCCTCCTCACCCTTCAAAGAGACTCCTCTCATTTGCTTAACTAGTGCTTCTTGTCCAAAGAAGCAAATTTTCGAACTCAACAAGTGATGGTTGTTTTGGCCATCCCTCAGATCGCAAACAATAAAGCCTCTGAATTCAGGCCTCAAACTATAGATAATTATTCTTTTCATCCTGGTTTCCCCAATTGGAGTTGTTGGATCCAAATCTGAAATCTCACGGCATATCGACTTCACCTTGTGAAAGTATTGTGCAATCATCATGTCACGTTGCGCTACCGACAACAGTTCGCTCTCTAGAAGTTGCAGCCGTGTGTCATTCTTCTTTGAGAAAAGTGTGGCCAACGTATCCCATGCTTCTTTTGGTGTGATTGCATCCCGGATGTGCTCCAACACCTCTTCTTCGATTGTTGTCTTCAAGGCAAACAATGTTTTGCCTGCTTTGATCTTCCATTTTCGTAATGTACCATTTGCATCCTCTACCTCCACTTGGTTAACTTCGGTTCCGTTGACAACCTCCCACAAATATTGGCCTTGCATGTAGGACGTCATACATGTAGACCAAGTATTGTAGTTTTGATTGTTAAGCTTTTTTATTCCACCAACGACTTGAAGATCGCTCATCTTGTCAACAATAAGCTTACACCAAAATTACTAGCAAGTGACGTATTAGGACCTGACTAGCTTTGATACCAAAATGTTTAAAACAAAATACAATTTACAGAGAAGTAATATGGACACAGGACTGCAACACTCTAATGTATGTTATTGGGTGCAAATGAACTGCCTTATATAGGCATACAAAGAACATAAAAGGAGACCACGTTGCCTAACAACTAGAGACTCTGAAGCAACTATTTAAGTACTTGCAAAAGACTAGGAAATTAGTATAACTAATAGACCCACTAACATAACTAACAGACCCACTAACTTTACCACTTAAGCTAACAGTTATTAAACTGAAAAATAGCAACAGACTCTGTCAACCCATGACCACGTGTTGGTGTTGTAATTTAACAAAACACCTTAGAAATAATCTAGGATTTTCATAAACGATTACTGCTCTCTTTTGCCTAAAGTTTGAAAAAATAGTAGGAAATCACGACTACAAATTAGAGGGTTAATTTGACCAAGAACATATGCAAAATTGAGAGGTTTTCCATTTTCTAGTCTGCTTCTCAATCAAATGTCTCCTATAAGTGGGTTTTACCATTAAGAGGTTTGGTATGGGTCAAAAGTTTCCCGTACTATCATGATTTCTACTTCTCCGTCGGCCGACCCATTAACATACGTATATATTACTATCATGCTGCGAATTTTATTTCCCGGCCACCCAACAATACGGGAAAAAAATAAATTAAAGAATAAAAACATGATGGTATATATAGATGGGATTTCTACTTCTCATTTGGTTGACCTTTGATGTGTATGGCTACTCCCAATTTTATTGATAAATAATCATCAAAACTCCCAAAGTGCTTGTTGAGTAAGTTAGAGGTTGTTACGTTCTTCTCTTAGTCTTTAGGAATAAGTTTATTTAGTGGACTTGGATTTACCAAGTCATTAGGAGCTTGTTTTATAGTTTTTCTATTCCTATTTTCAAGTTTGTAACAGCTAGTTTATAGCTGATAGTTGTTTATGTATAGCCTATTTAAATAGGCTTATTTGAGCTAATAAATCCATCTGCAGTAGCAGTTGCCAGCCCTCATATATTTTCTATTCCCTTATTCCCTTAACAGTGGTATCAGAGCAAGTCTCAAAAGAGAGTCACTTTTAAGAGTTAATCATTTTGATATAGCAGTAGCTATTTCTTTTCAGCTAGTTTTATTTTTTCCAGCAGCAAGAAATTAATGATGGCTATAGACAACTTTGTTCAACCGACTATTCCTCGCTTTGATGGTCACTATGATCATTGGACCATGTTAATGGAGAACTTTCTAAGATCCAAGTAGTACTGGCGAGTCGTCACAGATGGAATTACGGAACCAGGAGCCGATGTCACAATAACAGATACACAAAAAGCAGAGCTAGAAACAAAGCAGTTGAAAGATCTTAAAGCCAAAAATTACTTGTTCCAAGCAATTGATCGCTCAATCTTGGAAACGATTCTTTGCAAAGACACCTCCAAGCAAATATGGGATTCCATGAAGAAGAAATACCAAGGTTCAATGAAGACCAAGAGGCAACAGCTTCAGGCACTTCGTTCAAAATTTGAGATACTTTGAATGAAGACAGGAGAGTCCATATCTGATTTCTTCTCACGAAAAATGGTGATCATTAACAAGATGCATGTTCATGGTGAAAAAAATTCAGGATGTGACTGTTGTAGAGAAAATACTTCACTCAATGACACCAAAATTCAACTATGTGGTATGTTCTATTGAAGAATCAACGGATCTTGATGATCTTTCAATTGATGAATTGCAAGGATCTTTATTGGTTCATGAGCAGAAGGTTAATCAACAAGAAAAGGAGGAGCAGGCTTTAAAAGTCTCAACTGAAATTCAATCAAGTAGAGCTGATGGAGGACGAGGTAGAGGTCGAGGCAGGGGTCGAGGCCGAAGCCGAGGCCGAGGAGGTAGAGAAAATAATGATCGTGGTAATCATCAACAATATCATCATGATCAATCTCAATGAAGGGGCAGAGGAAGAGGTAGTCAGCATTCCACTTTCTTCAAACCAAAAGCTACAGATAAGTCCTTCAAACCAAAAGCTATAGATAAGTCTACTGTCCAATGTTTTAGATGTCATGAGTATAGGCATTTTCAATCCGAATGTCGAGTTAATTTGCCCTATGGACATGGTGAGAGTTTTAATTTTGTAAAAAATGAAGAAGAGGCTGTTTCACTTTTGATGGTTTGTTATGAAAAAGAAGAGACCAAGAAAAATTTATGGTATTTAGACACTGGTTGTAGCAATCATATGTGTGGAGACAAGTCATCATTTTTTACCCTGGATGAATCTTACCAAGATAATGTCAAATTTGGAGACAACTCTAAAGTCACGGTCATGGGTAAAGGAGATATGAGTATTCAAACCAAATAAGGAATCACTCAAACCATTTCTAATGTTTTGTTGGTTCCAGATTTGAAGACCAACTTACTAAGTATTGGTCAATTGCAAGAGAAGGGTTACGAGGTGACAATTAAAGATGGTGTTTATCATATCAGAGATGAGAAGCTTGGCTTAATTGCTTAAGTAACCATGACTGCAAATTGAATGTTTCCGCTATATTTGTCCAAGGCTGCTTCTCTTTGTTTTTCTGCGAAATTGAAGGATGTGGCATGGCTATGGCATTATCGCTATGGTCATCTAAACTTTGGTGGGCTTAAAACTTTACAACAGAAAAATATGGTCACTGGTCTTTCTCAAATTACAGTTCCATCAGCAGTTTGTGAAAATTGTGTTGTTAGCAAACATCATCGCAATCCATTTTCGCAAAGAAAATCTTGGAGGGCATAGAAGCAGTTGGAGTTAGTTCATTCCGACTTATGTGGCCCTATTAATCCATCTTCTAATGGAGGTAAAAGATACTTTGTTACCTTCATTGATGATTATAGTCAGAAAATATGGGTTTATTTTTTGCAGGAGAAATCAGAAGCATTTGTTGCTTTTAAGACTTTCAAAGCACTTGTAGAGAAAGAAGTTGGTTGTCTTATAAAGGTTCTTCACACAGATAGAGGTGGAGAATACAACTCACAAGAGTTTGAGGATTTTTGTGAAAGTCATGGAATCCAAAGGCAACTTACATCAGCTTATACGCCCCAACAAAATGGTGTGTGTGAGAGAAAAAATCGAACAATCTTGAACATGGTGCACAACCTTTTAGCAAGGAGTGGTGTTCTAAGAAATTTTTGGCCTGAAGCTGTTAATTAGAGCATACATATTTTGAATAGAAGTCCCATTTTTTCTTTTTAAAATGTCACACCGTAAGAGAAGCGTTGAGTGAGCTGAAACCAACAAAGATCATCACTTTAGAATATTCTACCGCATTGCTTATACTCATGTTCCTCGACTAGAAAAGAAGGAAGTTGGATGAAAAAGAAAAAGTGCATCTTTCTTGGTGTTAGTGATCAATCAAAAGCATATAAACTTTACAATCATGACACTAGGAAGATTGTGCTTAGTCGTGATGTTATTTTTTATGAAGAACATACACGGTCAGGGAATGATAATGGTGTTCAACAACCAAGTCCCAATAGAATTTGATGGAGATGAAGTAAAGCAACTGACCTATTGACTCTTTTAAGAACTAGCTCCTCAAAATAACCCAAATGATGCTCTTAAAGATGTGTAACAACCAAAGATCGGATGTAAAACCTCAACGAATTAGAAGAAAGCACAGGTGGATGAAGGATTATAAGGTAATTGAATTGACCAATCAAGATCCCTCACACACTTTGACTTGTTTTCGATTGAGATCCTACATATTTTAAAGAGGCAGTGAAAGAATCCAAATGGAGAAAAGCGATGGATGAAGAAATAGCATCCATTGAGAGAAATAATGTAAGACCCCAAATGTTATGAAATAAAAGTATTCAATTTTTATAGTTACTATTTATGAGTTACTATTCATGAGTTACTATTCACGAGTTACTATTCACGAAGCATGATAATTTTTCGTAAGAAGGCACTACTTAATAATTGTTACAGTAATTACTATTTAATATTTTATTTTTTGGAGTCAATAATTGCTGCGTTGATAGTTTATATTATTGTTGTTTTAATAATTGTCATTGCACAGTATTTCCCATTATCAGATCAATAATTCATATTATTTGAATAATATTATTAGATAGCATTATTGGCAATGTCTAAAAGATCTCATCAATGAGAGGTTTGGTCATCTAATCACTTGCCAGAAGAGGAGAAATCCTTATTGAAACCCCCTCTTTTTCTCGAACCGTATGCGTTGTCATAATTGTGATTATGTAATATTATTTGGAAATAATTAATTATTGATTTATATGATAATAAAATATTTATTTGATGTGGATATAGATGATGGATCTATTTATGTGGTTATAAATGAAGGAATTAATGTTGAGGTATTTTATCAGTATTTTGTCGAATTGGAGGTATTAAAAGATCAATCAGTGTTCTTAAACCTCTATTGTGTGAGTTATAATTTTAATCTGACCGTTGGATCGTTGTGATTTTTGGATATGTTATACATATATAAGTTGAGTATATGTACACAAATTTTGAACCGTTGAAAATTAACGCATGATTTGTTATGAATTTTAAGAAGTGACTGGTTTAGAAATTGTTGAAGTATCCGAATTTATCATTTTGGTGGAAAATTCTAGAATTGGTGGACCCCACATTTAGTTGGTGAAAAATGTGCTCAAATTGAATTTCAAATGTGGTGGATGACAATAGTAGCAGATAAAGCCATTAGGTAGCAGGTCAAGTCTGCTTCGGCGTGCTAATATTTTCCTATAAATAGAGGGCTAAGTTAGAATTGAAAATCACACTAAAAACATAAGCTTTCTTTCTTTCTCTCTTTATATTATCAAGCTTATTGTGTTAGTATTTAGATACTTTGAGAATTGCTATTCAGTGCAAGGTTCCTTCGGCTTTACATTCCTCAGAAGTACTGCTCTTTTGAGGTAAGGGATTTTAAGGGTTGTTATATTTTTCATGTTTCGTAACTTTTTAGATCATCAAAAATTCTAGAAAAATTTGAAATGATAATTTGATGAGTTTTGTTGATTGTGTCCAAAAATGGTGATTTTTGGATGTATAGATTAGGAGTTATGAATTTTATGGAAAAAGACTATTTTAAAAGAAAACTCTTATAACTCCTTGTGGTTAACTCCAAAATTGGTAAAATTTTTATTGGGAGTACATCTATATAATATCAGTGTAATTTGTGAATTTTGGAATTTTTGGATAAAAGTACAATTTATGATAAATGTCTAAATATTCGACAGTTTTGGCCATATGAAAAATAGTAAATGAATTTTAAAAATTCTGAGTAAAATATATGTTCAATATAAGACTATATTCTGCTAAATCCCAGAAAAGAAATATTTTTAGAACTAATTTAATATTTTACATAAAAATAGACTAGTTATGAGTAAATAAATTAAATATGTTATGTGAAGGAAGAAAATTGGAAAATAGGATTTTATGGCTTGAGAATCCTATATGAGGTATATGCGGATTTTTGATGAGGATTTTAGTTATTGTTGATGAAATCTTATGAGTTTGGCATTTTAGGATGATTAAATGCATTTATTAGTAAAGTGTAAATAATTAAAATAAATTATTTATAAGTTTAAGAAATGATTAAAATATTGTTATAGTATTAATAATATTAGATTATGAGATTATTAAGTGATTTATAATATTTTGATTAAGGTGTTATGAGATCATTGATTTATAAATCTTACTCTTGAGATTAAATCTATATGTTGATTATATTATTTTTATTATCATATATAACATTCTTATAACCCTAATGATGATATTTCTCTTTGACTTGAGTGTAAAGATGGATAGATTATTGGTATGATCATGACTATAGGTTCTCTTTTTGGCGATGAGTGGCAAAGTTGAATTGTTGAATCGATATGATCACCCATTGAATTTATAATTGAATATCTTTAGCTTAAGTGCAAAGGTGAATTGATTAACATATATGGTTATAATTATGGTTTATATAAATTCTGTAATGATTATGTATTTCTTTAAGATATGAATATCTTTGGCATGTAGTGCAAAGATGACTTGTTGTTGAATATCTTTGGCCCGTAGTGCAAAAACGACTTGTTGTTGAATATCTTTGGCATGTAGTGCAAAGATGACTTGTTGTTGAATATCTTTGGCCCGTAGTGCAAAGACGACTTGTTGTTGAATATCTTTGGCATGTAGTGCAAAGATGACTTGTTGTTGAATATCTTTGGCATGTAGTGCAAAAATGAACTGTTGATGAATATCTTTGGCCCGTGGTGCAAAGATGAATTTATTAGTATGATTATGAACAGGAACTGTGATTTGGTATAACCATGATCTTTGATGTTTCAGGTAAAGACAAGTGATGAAAATTATCTTCGTCTTGGATGCGAAGAGGAATTTAGAATCACAATTATGATTATAAGTTATTCATATGATTGTGAAAAGGAACTGTTGATTGATGTTACAGGGATTAAATATTGTTGGTGGATTTTTAACATGGAGAAGATAATAGACTTTATGGTCTATTTTACTCTTCTAATAGATTGCTCGTTCCGCTGCAACTATGGTTGAAAAGTTTTATCATCTACCATATGTTCTAAATCTCTGATTTATTACTGACGAAGACTATTGATAATATTATTATCTTTAGTCATGGTATTCTTTACTGGGCTATTTGTGCTCACCATTTTGCTTCACAATTCCTTTCAGGTAATAAAAGTGTAGCTGGGTCGAGCGGGGGATAACAGGGGAATAGAATGGTGGTCTATAGCTGTTGAGGTTCTCCCTAAATAGTATGAAAATAATTTTATTGAGAACTTTAGATAAGTGTGTCATATTGTATACGTCATTTGATATTTAATTTTTGGTGAACAGAATAGGGTGAGGTGAACCCAACTTTGGAAGGGTGTTTTGCCACTATCATACAAGATGTCTGATGACATACAACCTCGTGTTATCATAAGACAGGGTTGTGCACATCCACTTACTGAGTATATCTACGAGCACTACCTATATGATCTTGGAGTTTATGTGAAATATAATTTTCAACTGGAGACCGTGGAGATATTTATATGTCAAGAGAAGACGCACCATTGGAAAGAATATGATAGTAATCTTCTCGTTTTTCTTTGGGATCTATTGGATCAACCAAGGATAATTCTGTGGGCATATGATATCTATCATAACCTAGACTCATGGCCTCCCATATACGAAGGTTTCTTTGAGCACTTTCCAAAGATTTTAATTTCTAAAACAGTTATTGATTGTACCTTTACGTAAGGTATCACTGTGAGGTGCTATCCACGGTTGAGACATGAGTCACAGTTGGTATATATTTGTATCCAAACTCACAGAATACGTGTTGTTGTATTTTGCACGACAATTATAGTAATAAAGTTGTAGTTGTTTTCTGTACCATGTATTTGGCGACTCAAAATGGGTGGGTTGTTGTATACCTATTTTGGGGTTGTCACAAATAATACATGGGAGTTGACTGATCTTTCGCAAGGGCACAAGATAATTAGTGTTAAGTGGGTATACAAGATAAAATTGAAGGAAAATGGTGAAGTAGACAAGTACAAGACGCACTTGGTAGTAAAAGGTTATAAACAAGAATTCGGTGTGGACTACAAGGATGTTTTTGCTCCTGTTGCACGACTTGACACAATCAGAATGGTGATCGCTTTGGCAGCTCAAAATTCATGGCCTATTTTCCAATTGGATGTGAAATCGGCTTTCTTGCATGGTAACTTGTAAGAGCAGGTATTTATTGATCAACCTCCTGGTTATTTGAAGTTTGGTAGTGAACATAAAGTTTATAATCTTAAAAATGCATTGTGTGGACTAAAACAAGCTCCACGAGCTTGGTATAGTCGTATTGATGCTTGTTTCTCGAATGAAGGTTTTAAAAAATGTCCCTATGAGCATACATTGTTTATTAAATTTGGTGATGGAGGAAAGATGCTCATTGTGTGCCTATATGTAGATGATCTCATTTATACTAGAAATGACAATGCCATGTTTGAAAGATTTAAGAAGTCCATGATGGTTGAGTTTGAAATGTCTGATCTTGGATTAATGCGTTATTATCTTGGGATTGAAGAAAAACAATCAGCTGATACAATTTCTATTTCTCAAAAGAAATATTTGAAAGAGATCTTATACAGGTTCCAAATGATAAATTGCAATGCAGTTAGCACTCCAACCGAATTTGGTTTGAAACTTCACAAGGATCTGAAGGAAGGAAGGTGGACGGACTCTCTACTGAAGCAAATTGTTGGAAGCTTGATGTACTTGGCGCTACTGGTAGTAGGACATAATTCACTTTGTGAGTCTCATTAGCAGATATATGGAGAACCCAACAGAGATGCATCTCCAAGCTGCCAAAAGAATTTTTCGTTACCTACAGGGCACTATTAGTTTTGGCATTTCCTACAAGAAATGAGAAAAGTCGGGGCTAGTTGGCTTTACTAGAAAAAAGTCAGATTTAATTGGCTTTACTAATAGTGATTTTATAGGAGATCAAGATGATAGAAGGAGTACATCGGGTTATCTATTTATGATGGCTTCAGGAGCTATCTCATGGTCCTCAAAAAAGTAACCAATAGTCACTTTATCAACTACAGAAGCTGAGTTTGTAGCTGCCATAGGTTATGCTTGTCACGCCATTTGGTTGAGAAAGATTCTTTAAGAGATTAATTTCAAGCAATAGGGACCAACTCTAATTTTTTGTGATAATAGCTCAACTATCAAACTTTCAAAAAATCCTGTACTCCATGGAAGATGCAAGCATATAGATGTGAATTATCATTTTTTGAGAGATCTTTCGAAGGATGGAGCAATTGATCTTATCTTTTACAGAAGTGAAAACAAGGTTGCGGATCTATTTACTAAACCCCTCAAATTGCCTTTGTTTCAAAAGCTAAGAGGTTTACTTGGTGTCTGCAAATTGCCATGATCAATTTGGGGGAAGGTATTGTGTTTCATATCTGAAACCAAGTATTTGATAATACTAGTTTAAGGGAGGGTGTTGAGTAAGTCAGAGGTTGTTGCGTTCTTCTCCTAGTCTTTAGGAATAAGTTTATTTAGTGGACTTGGATTTACCAAGTCATTTGGAGCTTGTTTTATAGTTTTTCTATTCCTATTTTCAAGTTTGTAATAACTAGTTTATAGCTGATAGTTGTTTATGTATTGCCTATTTAAATAGGCTTGTTTGAGCTAATAAATCCATCTGCAGTAGCAGTTGCCAGCCCTCATATATTTTCTATTCCCTTATTCCCTTAACAGTACTAAAGTGCGGGCTCTTTCATACTAAACTTTTGATGAAGTATATTTTTGATCGTTAGATCTTTGATTGGTTGACTACGATTTGTTGTAAAAATAATCCTAAATTTACAATTGTGGCTATAGATTACAAATTGAAAACAAGAAGGAACGACCAAGATTACAAATTAAAAATCGATGTCCGCTAATATTAGTAGTGGATGGTAAAAAAAACACATACCATCTACGTACTACTAATAGTACCGGACCCTAATCGGAATACGTGTTTAACTTGAACAATAAATATTTGGAATAATTATATATATTAGTACCTTTTTGAAAATAATTACAAAAATCATACATCCATAAAATAATTACAAAAACATTACACTTTTTCATTTTTATTTACAATATTATTACAATTATAAGTCCTTAATTTAAGGGATTAATATTAATGGGCTGACATGGCAAATTTTTGTTTTTTGAAACACGTGATAACCGCCATCTATTATCTGGATAGGACTCTTCGGCTTAAAACCCTTCTTTGCACGCTGAAACCATTTTTTCTCTTTTTGTTCGTGTTTAACTATTTTCCATTTATCGTGATTTAGTTGCTCGCCATTTTCGTTTGGGTCCTTATCGTTTTTGTTTTCGTCATCATCGTTGCTTCTTGTTATCGTGATTAGACAGTGTTTTAGTTGGTTTATTCTTATTCGTTATCGATTCTGGTCGTGTGTATATTTTCAGGTCAGTTATTTTTAAATAGTTTAACGTATTATCTATTAATGTAGTTTATCAGTCGAATGTAGTATTGATTGTTGTTTGGTTTTGTGTTATTTTTATGTTTTTTATAAAATGGCTGATACAAGGAAGAAAGATGGGAAGAAGAAGAGAATATCGAAGGGTGATTCTGTCAAGGTCGTGAAGAAGTTTGTTGTGGATTGGAAGGGGAAGAGAAAGGATGTAGGTCTGAAATCGAGTAAGAATGAAAATAGGTTGGTGATACATAGTGATATCAAGCATTCTCAAGTGCAGTCAGATTCTGAGTTTGATGTTCCTGTAGCTAAGGTCAAAGGTCAAGTGCTTATCCAGAATATAATTCCAACACAAAGAATTTTAAAGGTGTGTTAATTTAAATTTTGTTATGGTTACCATCATATAACTACTCGGTTACTTGTTTAGTATGTATTTGGTTACTGTAAGCTTATTATTTTGATACCATTTATGTTCCCTTGAGTTGGGACTTTGGTTACCTTTTTATGTTGTTATGGTTACCATGTATTTGCGTAGTATACATGGTTTAATAAATTGGCGTTAGTGTAAATGTTGTTTATATATTGGTTAGCATTAAAGATGTTTTGGTCACCATTAAAAGATGTTTTGGTTACCATCATATAATTACTAGGTTACTTGTTTAGTATGTATTTGGTTACTGTAAGCTTATGATTTTGATAACATTTATGTTCCCTTGATTTAGGATTTTCGTTACTTTTTTATGTTGTTATGGTTACCATGTATTTGCCTAATATACATGATTTTCTAAATTGGTTTTAGTGTATATGTTGTTTATGTATTGGTTACCATTTAAAGATGTGTTAGTTACCATCATATAATTATTTGGTTACTTGTTAGTATGTATTTGGTTACTGTAAGCTTATGATTTTGATACCATTTTTGTTCCCTTGAGTTGGGACTTTGGTTATTGTTTTTTGTTGTTTTGGTTAGCATGTATTTGCTTAGTATACATAGGTTGACTAAAATGTGGTTGATGTATATGTTTTTTTATGTATTGGTTACCACAAAAATATGTTTTGGTTACTATCATATAACTGATTGGTTACTTATTTAATATGTTTTTTGCTACTGTTTGCTTATGATTTGGAAAATACTCTTGTTATCTCAATTTGGTATTTTTGTTACTTTTTTATATTGTTTTGGTTACCTTGTATTTGCGTAGTATACATTGATTGGCTTAACTGGGTTTGGTCAATATGTTGATCATGTGTCAATTACTATTAAAACATTGTTTGGATACTACGATATAACTGTTTGGTTACTACATAAACTGATATGTTCTAAATTTTGTTAATATTTTGGTAAGCATCAGATTATATAATATAAATGTTTGGTTAATGCTTTATTATATCATGGTTATTATTATATTATGATATGGTAACTATTACTGTACAGTCAATGTAGGATGTTGGATACTTTTTATAGTTTGTTTTGGATAATGTGTAATTGTTATATTATGTTTTGGTTAGTATTATGTTTTTCGTTGGTTACTATGTAATTGTTTATGGTATAAATATAAATTATATTGGTTACTAATAACTGTGCAAATCTGGTTTTGTGTATTTGCAGTTATGGGATCTTTACTATGAGGAATGCAACAGAAAATTCACTGGAAATGTTATATATTAGTGTGACATGGAAGTCCCCAGCATTATTGCCAAGAAATTGAATGAAAGTCAGTTGGAGAAGTTTAAGGCAACATGTTTTGGAAATTTTTTAGAGTTTGGTGAGCATCAAATGTATTCCCAAATTATTCACCATGCTCTTGTAAGGGAGGTTCACCAGAGGGATGACAGTGAAATGTGGTTTTTGTTTGGTGAGAAAAGGGTCAGATTTGGTTTGCCTGAGTTTTGTCTGATTTCTGGGTTGAGATGGAAAGGCAATGATGACATAAGTGCATATAAAGGTATGCAGAATCTGATTATTGAAAAAACAATTGGGGTTGAAGCTGTTACGCGTAGTAGTATTGGTAAGGTATTTCGGAAGGCAGTTTTTGATGACGATGATGAGACTATTAAGATGCCAATGATTTTCTTTGTGTTTAATTTTATTCTATCAACAGTTTCTGAAAATTTTGTGGATGGGGCAATGGTTAATTTTTTATTTTATGGTGATGTTAGTAGTTTTCCTTGGGGGAAAGTTGCGTTTGAAATGACAAAGCATTCTTTGTCAAATGCTTTGAAGGGACATTTAAAGAAAGGAAGGAATGGTGGTTCAATATATAATTTCTACAAGGATCATTATACTAAATTGTATAAGTTGAATGGTCTTCCATATGTATTCCAAGTGTTTATGTTTGAAACCATTTCAACCTTCAAAACTCGCGGTATATCCAATGACGTGCATCCGTCGGACATCCGTTTATTTAGATGGAAAGAGCTGGTGAAGCCCTCTACAAATGACAAGTTGAATGATCTAGTATTTTGTTCTGGGCAGGTATGCAGTTTACTGCTAAGAATGCAATTGGTTACCTTTAGTTATATATTTTGTTACTGATTATTTTTTGTGAAGTTTACTATTTACATAGTAGTTAGTTACCTTTATATACTAATTTGGTTACTGATTGTATTATGTGTATGTTAATAATAAAAATGATGTTGGTTACTAGAATATACGCATTTGGCTACTAATTATATTACATTCAGGTTACTAATAACATTTTTGTTGGTTACTGGAATATACAAATTTTGGTTACCTTTATATATTTAGTTGGTTACTGATTTATATATATTTGGTTACCAGTATATATGTTTTTGGTTACTGATTATGTTTTATGATTCTTTATTTTTTTTTCTTTTTGTTATTGTAATTTGACAATGTTTGTCAGATGTTATACTAAAGTGTACTTATTGTTTTTCAGCTGAGGATAAAAAGTTTGATTCCCACGACTGAGGAGAATGAACGACTTGATTTGGGCGGGCTTCCATTTTTCAATGGGAAGGATGCTGACAAGAAGTTTGAAAAAAGGTGAAGGGTGACAAAATTGGATTTGATATATCGGAGGTTAAAGATGCAATTGATACACGGTTACGGCCGTTGGAGAAAAAAGTTTTTGAAATTAAGAAAGACGTTATAAAATTGCGGGTTGATATTAAGGACGAGATGCAGATTTTACACGTTCAGCCATGCAGAGACTTTAGGTTAATTATTAGAGATGAGTTAAGCGGGATCAAAGATGTTAGGGTCAAACAAGTTAATAGTGATTCTGATGATGATTCTTAATCTGATGAGGGTGGTGATGCTGATGATGATTCTGAATCTGATGAGGGTGGTGATGTTGATGATGATGATGATGAAGCTGATAAAGCTGATGATGTTGTTGATAAGGATGCTGATGTTGTTAAAGGTAGTTATAATAATGATGATGAGGTTGGCGATGATTTATTGGAAGCTGATGAGAAGAATGATGAGTTTGAAAATGAAGTTGTTAAAGAGTGTGAAGATGATGTTATGGTTGAAGACCGTCATGTTGTTGAGGATGTTGATGATGATTCAAAACTAAATAAGAATAATGATGGTGATGATGTGTCGAATTTTGTTAAGAAGAAGGATGGGAATGAAATGGAGTATGCTAATGAAGTTGAACGTGATGTTATGTTTGAAGAACATCATGAAATAATAATTAATGATGATCAAGAAAATGTCAAGGTTAGACATTTTTGTTTGTTTTGTTATGTGTTATATGTTTTTTTTTAATGATTAATTGGTTGTTTTATATTTTGCACAGACTAGCAAGAATGATGACATGCCAACATTTGACATATTAAGCCAATGCACTGGTAAAGAAATTGTTTTATTTGTTGCTCCTGAGGTTAGTGTTATAATGACATGCCAATTTTTTTTACATGCTTTAGGTTTTGGTTACTGTTATATTGTGATATGGTTACTATTATATATGCTATGTTTACAATATATTTTGTTATGTTTACACAGTAACCAGGTCAGCAATAATGAGTATCCATTATAATTTTACATAGTAACCAAGTTAGCATTAGTCAGTAACCAATATAATGTTAAACAGTAACCAAGTCAGTATTAGTAAGTAACCAAGGCATCATTTTTTAATAACCAAGTCAGTAGTAGTCAGTAATATTATGCACTAACCATTATAATTTTACACAGCAACCAACTAAGAAATATATAGTAACTATTATAATGTTTCACAGTAACCAAATCAGCATTTGTTAGTAACAAGTATAATATTTCATAGTAACCAAGACTGCATTAGATAGTAACTAATGGAGCATTAGACAGTATAATGTTACATAGTAACCAAGACATCATTATATAGTAACTAGCAGTTGCAGGAATGTAACAAATGTATTTGATGCGTAACCTTCAGTATTAAAAAATCAGTAGAACTCATTTAAAAACTATAAAGTAATCAAATAAACATTATTCAGCAAACAAATATATAATAAACAGTAACCAATTTATATCTATTTAGTATTATAGATTGTTTACTATTATTATATGGGTTGGTTACTATTACAATGTGTGTTGGTTACCACTATATAACTGTTTGGTTACTGCTTTATTTTGTTTTTGTTTCTATTATGATATGTTCACTTTAAAATGTCCATTATTGTTCAATTTATATCTATTTACAACTGTTTGTTATTACATATATTAGTTAAATGCATGTGTTTATGTCAAAATCTAATTGTATTTATTACATTTTCTGTCAATTATAAAAGGGGAATAAATTTGAGGCAGAAAGAAACTCTGTACTTGATGAGATGGTTCTGACTACACAGGACATAGTCCAGTGTGATGAATTGGAGAAAAGTGTCAATAAAGCCAGTGGTAGACCTATCCGTGAACATGCAAAGAGTGTTATTCTCATGGTCTCCATATACGCAAACATTTGGATCTACTGCTTATCGCCTAATGTCATGGGTCTTAGTCAAAGAGTTCTTTGTTTTTTCTGCGATTCCCCAAAGTTTGCATGGATATGCCATCAAAATTTGAAGAGGCATTATTTGAATAATGGTTTAAAATTGGACTTAACAACAGGAAAAGGTTTGTTTTTTACTGTTAACAATGCTATAGTTTTTTATGAAACAAATAAATTTGTTTTTGGGTAGTGTGTATACTAATACTAATGTGATTGTTAATGTCGCCGTATACTAATATGCTTTTATATTGAAGGACGGACAAATTCCACGGGAAGAATGACATAATCGAACCTCGCTTTTGTATTTGGGTCTATCCCAATTTCATCAAAATGTGGTTTTATAAATTAAAAACTCCCAAGCAATGGTTAGATTTACGATGTGAGCTCTTTTTTTCAAATTATGTTTTTATAGTTATGGTTACATTATTTAGTTGGTTAAGTAACTAAGCGTTAATAAAGTGTTGGTTACATTAATTACATAATGTTATTTTTCAAAGAATCGTTAATATTTTATGTTTTTTTTGGGTTTAGCACATCAATGTTGCATTATATTTATTTCCAAAATTGGTAGGACATTCTCGATAAAGTGCATATAAGGGCAACGACTACTTGATTTATTGGTTCCATGCCAAGATGATCGCTTTTTTTGAGGAGTATACAAGTAAAAATGCATATAAGAGTGTTTTGTCTGGGGAGGGTGATGTTGCTGAATACATTCATGGGCTGTTTATGAATGTCAACACACCATGGAGAAATGTTGACTATGTGTTATTCCCCATCCATATGTCATCACCGGACCATTGGTTTTTGTTAACGTTTGATGTGCATCGTAGAGGTCTAACTGTTTACAATTCTGTGCAGCCAAAATGGAAATCCATACAAACAAAAATCATGGATGTTTGTGAGCCTTATATCTTTATTCTTCCCGCTTTACTGTGCAAGAGTGGTTTTTAGAGGGATAGGTGTGACATTGACTTTAGTAGTGAACTATATCGCAATAAGGAGGAAGATGATATAATTGAGTTGGAATTTGCAGAGGCGGTTCCTGAACAAGTCGAGGGGTAAGGGTTACATTGTTTACAATTTTTTGAATTATTACATATAGGTTGGGTTACCATGTATTTGCCTAATATTCATGATTTAATAAACTGGTTTTAGTGTACATGTTATTTATGAATAAGTTACCATCATATAACTATTTTAGTTACTATCATATAACTATTTTGGTTACTATGATATAATTATTTGGTTACTTATTTAGTATGTTTTTTGTTACTGTTTGCTTATGATTCGAAAAATACTCTTGTTCACTCAATTTTGTTACAATATGAATTTCATTATAGGTTGCTGGATATACAGGTTGGTTATGCTTTGGTTACTATTAAAATTGGATTTGGTTATTGTTATATACCTATTTGGTTACTTATTTGTTATATTTTGTTTACTATTATAACAAATAAGTATCCAAATAGGTTGGGTTACCATGTATTTGCCTAGTATTCATGGTTTAATAAACTGTTTTAGTGTACATGTTGTTTATGAATAGGTTACCATCATATAACTATTTTGGTTACTATCATATAACTGTTTTGGTTACTATGATGTAACTATTTGGTTACTTATTTAGTATGTTTTTTGTTACTGTTTGCTTATGATTCGGAAAATACTCTTGTTCACTCAATTTGGTATTTTTGTTACTTTTTTATGTTATTTTGGTTACCATGTATTTACGTAGTATACATTGGTTGTCTGAACTGGGTTTGGTCAATATGTTGATCATGTGTCAGTTACCATTAAAACATGGTTTGGTTAATACGATATAACTGTTCGGTTAGTTCTTCAATATGTTTTTTGGTCTACGTATTTTTGTTTTGGTTACCTTTAATTTATGTTTTGGTTAATTTTATATATAACTGTTTGGTTACTGTATAAACTGATATGTACTATATATAGGTTGCTTCTAGTATTGATTTTCGTTATCTTTTGTCCATTTGTACAATGATTGCGGGATGTTCACAATTTGTTTCGTTGAGCATGTCATTCATCAGAAGTTTGATGAAATTCCTATTCCATTCCATATTGCGCAGTATCGGAAGAAGTTATGCACGAACCTATATATGCATGCAAGGAACAAACAATTGGAGGGATATGAGACTGACAGAGAATTTCTAGGAAGATTTTTTCCATATTTTGATTAGTTCAGATCTTGTTGCTTTATCAGTATGAATTGTGTTTTGTATTATTTTTTTTAAGATATACACAACAATTTTGTATGGTTTATGAGTTTGTGATGTTTATTGGATCTTATATAGATGGGATTTCATATTTTATTATATTAGCATTATTGGAAGTAATTTTGTTTGTTGGTTGGTATTTGATTCGTTTAGGTTGTGTTTGCTACATTATTTTGAAATGTACAGTTGGTAACCAAATATGTATAAAAGTGTAACCAACTAATGTTTTGATAGTAAACAGAGATTTACAATATTATATCAGAACATATAACAATTGTTAAATGTATATGTGAGAGTATACATTGGTTGTCTAAACAAACAATATCACTTTTATTATAGGTTGTTGGATATACAGATTGTTTATGTTTCGGTTACCATTAAAATTTATGTTGGTTACTGTTATCTAACTATTTGGTTACTTATTTGTTATATTTTGTTTACTGCTATAACAAATAAGTAACCAAATAGTTTACTGTTATGGTCACCATATTATTTTTTATAAGTAAACAAATTGTCATAAAATTTGATAAAATATGTATATATCAGTTATTTAAGTTGAAATGTTATGTTGGTGTCCAAACATACATATTTGTTAACAATATTTGTTTTTGAATGTAACAAAATAGTTATAAATCTGTATCATGAATGTTATGAAGTGTTAAATGTATGTGGTTTTTTTATAGTCTATCATCATGATGGAATAAAAAATTTTAATTAAGAGATTCCATTATTATATATGATGGTCATTTATAAACTCATATTAAATTAAATGTGACGCCCCCAAAATTAGGTATACATCACCCATCTTGGGTCGTCAGATACATGGTACAAAATTCAAATACAACTTACTAATACAAATGTCGGTATGCAATAATACGACAAAACGTAAATCGTGAGTTTGAATACAAATATCTCGCCTACTAGAGATTATACAAACTCAAAAGGAGTCCTCATTACAATTATTATCACACTATTTCACCGAATAGTGAGGACTAGTAATGCTATCTTCTGGACCATTACTCCGTTCCCCGACTCGTCCTAGCTAAATTCTCATTTCACAAGAATAAAGTGAAAGAAAGGGTGAGCTCAACTAGCCCAGTAAGAAATATTATGACTAAGATAATGCGAATAAATTATCATTAGCCTTCAACAGTGTTAAACTAATAAAATATAGTCAACATCAAGTTTAACTGCAGCGGAACCAGCAATCCATTAAAAGAGTCAAGTAGAAAATAAAATCTACTATCTGTTATGATTTAAAAGGTTTTTCATCATCGCTATATAGCTGAGACTCAAATTTAATAAATATTCCACATCATCGAATCACCCCGCACTACTGACCAAGGATATTCTTTCGTATCACGACCATAATTATTCATGCACTACGGGCCAAGAATATTTGTGTATTCATTAATGGTCATGATCATGCCAACAACTATCCATCAATGCACTACGACCAATGAGAACTTTTACCACATCATTTGTAATATTACGGTCATGATTACACCGAATAATCCCTGGTCATAATCATACCAAGTCCATCTATGCACTACAGGCCACAGATGACTTTCAACAGAATATAAACATGAGAATGATGACAATGATATACGAATTCAATAAAACAAGTTCAAGAATTATTTTATCCAGGAATTTTTAACGTCCAAATTGTTAACATGATACTGTTTTGTAGAGTAAAATTCAAGAATGATCAGAAAAATATTTCCATGAAAGGATACTGGATGAAGCGCAAATATCAAGGATATTCCACTAATTTCATGGAGTATAGAAGTCAGAATTTTAATTAACTGAGTAATACCGAATAGAATAACAAAAGATATCACCATGTATGCGATAGAGACCGCACATACAAAGTTATTCCAAAGAGAATAATAATAACGGAACCAAAGTCGGTAAATTCACACCGCATGTGATGTTCCAATGAATAATAAATGCGAATAGTAATTGATGGAACCAGTCCGCAGATAGCACGCAGACAGGATATTCCGACAGAAATGTAAAGACGGAATAGTAAATGGAACCAGGTTTGGCGTATAGCACAGACAGGATATTCCGACAGAAATATAAAGACAAAATAGTAAATGGATGTCACCAAGTATAGGGTATTCAGCGTATACAAGTTATTCCAACAAAATAATAATGAATGGAATAACATAAGGATTTCACCAAGTATAGGGTATACCATGATACACAGTCATGTATAGGGTATGTCACTTTTACAGGTTATTCCAACAGAATAACAAAGAATGGAATAACATAAGTTCTCTTCAAGAAGAAAGAATAACACCCCTTACCGTAAAGAAACTGGATATAGGAAAAGAAAGTTAAGTAGCAGAAATGTTTTCTTCTTTCTCTCTTACAGTTTATCTCTCTAGAGTTTTAGTGAATTCGTAAGAAAATAATGAAGGAATGAGCTTCTATTTATAGGAAAATGGAATGCATCAGAATTAATCCATGAACGGTCCAGTTGATTTACTTTAATCGACGGTCCATATTTAAAGAAAAATCTTTTAAATAAAATATAATATATTCTATTTATATAAAAACATTTTACTATGCAAACACTATGCAAAACACTATGCAAAATACTATACGAACACTATATAATAAAATATAATATATTCTATTTTTAGAATAACTTTAATAAAGTATTATGTTTTATATAAAAAGATGTTCTCGTTTTATTACGTTAATAATACGAATAAAACAAAACGTCATCATCGCTATAATAATTCATATTATTAATCGACAATAATTGAATCAAACTGAGCGACTTCTCACATAAATATCAATAATCAATATCGTAAATATGCTATTATGCGCAACAACGCCATTCTTTATCGTATTTTACTACCCAGTAGTTCAACAGTATCAACGGTAAAACTTCCGTCGTTATTTTTAATAAAATATTTTTGTCGTTTTCTCAATCCGACAATAATTCTATTGTGGGGTCCACCAATGATTGTGCCATCGTACGAATATTTCCTGTTTAAAACGAATATTCCCCGACCAATCGAATTATATGACAACTTGCATACTTTGCAAAATTTATAAATATTACCCACAACTATAACATTATATTAAATTCATTCCATACTATTCAAAAATGATAATTATAGAAAATTCATTTTTATTCAAAAAGTTGGGGTCTTACAATCTCCCTTTCTTAAGATATTTTGCCCTCGAAATTAGGGTGCGACGACTGTATGTCAAGAGGTAAGGATACCTTGATTTCATTTCGATTCTAACTCCCAAGTCATTTCCTCAACATCGTGGTTTCTCCACAAAACTTTGACTTGAGGTATAACCTTGGTGCGTAGAATATGTTCCTTCTTATCCAATATTTGAACAGAACCTCTTCATACGCCAAATCTTCCGCTTATTTCGTCCCGGTTCTAACTCAATAATGTGGTTCGGGTCTTTCACATATTTACGTAACATGGATATGTGAAAAGCGTTATGAACACGAGACATACTTGGCGGTAAAGCGAGTCTATAGCCCGCTTCCTACTCAATCGAGGATTAAAATGGACCAAGTGAATCGAGGATTGAATTTTTCTCTCTTTCCAAATCTTGTAACTCCTTTCCATGGAGTAACACGTAACAACACATGATCTCCTATATCGAATTCCACGTCCTTTCGATGAAGATTAGCATAACTCTTTTTATGCGATTTTGTGAGGTTTTTATACGTTGTCGGATCGTTTGAATCTTTTCCGTAGTCATACGTACTAACTCCTATTCCCAACAACGTTGCTTCACCCACCTCATCCCAAAGCAGACCGTGAATGACACTTTCTTCCATACAACGCTTGAATGGAGCCATGCCAATACTTGCTTGATAATCGTTGTTATAGGAAAACTCCACCAATGGTAAGAACTTGTCCCAACTTCCTTGAAATCAAGAACACAGAGTCTTAATAGATCTTCAAGAGTTTGAATAGTCCTCTCCGATCGTCTGTCCGTCCCGAGGATGATATCTTAGAGCTAAATCGTAAATCTGCGCCCATAGCTTTTTGCAAACTAACCCAAAATCGTGAAGTGAATCTTGGGTCTCGATCGAAACTATGGATACCTAGGCATACCATGCGCCTTCCAATCTCGTTTTATATACATACGAGCAAGACGTTTAAGTGTATAAGTTTCTCGATATCGGTAAGAAATGAGCGGACTTGGTCAATCTATCAACAATGACCCAAATCGCATCTATGCCTTGAGATACCTTAGGAAGACCCAGAATCGAAATCCATGGTAATGTGCTCCCACTTCCATTCTCGGAATTTAAGTGGTTGCAATGGACCTTTTGGTACTTGATGCTCCACTTTAACTCGTTGACAAGTTAGACACCTTGAGATAAACAAATATTATCTCTCTTCATATTGCTCCACCAAAATGTATGACAAATATCATGATACATTTTGGTACTCCCAGGATGGATTGCAAACGGTGTGTTGTGCGCCTCCATCATGATTTTATACTTTAAATTAGGGTTGTTAGGAACACAAAGTCTGGAGTTGACTCAAAGTATTCCTTCTTCATCGATTCTTGCTTCAAGCATAGCATCTTCTTGCACTTTCTTCCTCATACGCATCAGCTCCAGGTCTGTAGCATGAGCAGCTTTAACTTTATCGATTAAAGTCGGTTCTACTCATTTATTTGCCATCGTCACATGCTTCCCTGGAGTCTTTAACTCTATCTCCATCCTTTGCAAATCACACAAAATGGGCCCTTGCGTTGACAATATCGCACTCGTACTTGCATATGATCTTCTACTCAATGCGCTTGCTACCACGCTTTCTTTTCCGTGGATGGTATTGGATGGTATGATCATAATCTTTCAGCAGCTTCAAGACAACATCGTTGTCGCATGTTGAGTTCCTTTTGAGTGAAGAAATATTTGAGGCTTTTATGATCCGTAAAGATCTCCACTTTCTCCCCATACAAGTAAGTGCCTCCAAATTTTAAGTACAAAAGACAACAAATGCCAACTCTAGATCATGTGAGTAGGATAATTCCTCTCATATTCTTTGAGTTATCGCGAGGCATAGGCTATGACTTTTCCATGTTGCATGAGAACACATCCCAAATTTCTTTTGCTTCAAGCATCACTGAAGATAACAAATCCCTCCGAGCCGGATGGTATTATCGTAATTGTGTCTTTGAAATGAGTCTCCTCTTGAGTTCTTGAAAACTCTTCTCACATTCTTCGCTCCAACCAAACTTTGTATCTTTCCGAGTCACCGAGTTAATGGAGTAGCGATTCGAGAAAATCCTTCCACGAATCTCCGATAATAACCAAATTAAACCGAGAAAGCTACGTGCCGGTCATTTGATTTAGGTTGCTCAACAACTTTGAGCAAACTTCAATCTTTGATGGGTCAATGATATTCCATGACTTGATACCACGTGCCCAAGGAATGCTACTTCCTCAAGCGAACTCGCATTTCTTCAACTTGGCATAAAGCTTATATTCACGAAGCTTTTGGAGTGTCGACCTCAAGTGTTGCTCATGATCTTCACTTCGCTTTTGGAATAAATAAGGATGTCATCAATAAAGACGACCACAAAGTGATCCAAATATTCCTTGAATACTCGGTTCATCATATCCATGAAGGCAAAGAGGAGCATTAGTCAATCCAAAGGACATGACTAGAATTCATAATGCCCGTCTCGAGTTCCGAAAGCCGCCTTTGGAATGTCATCGGTTCTAATCTTCAATTGGTGATATCCAAAACGAAGATCAATCTTTGAAAAAGAACTTGGCTCTTTACGGTAGTCAAACAGTCATCAATATGTGGCAATGGATACCTATTTTGATGGTGACATGATTCAACTCCTGATAATCAATACAAAGTCGCATACTCCCATCTTTCTTCTTCACGAATAGAACAGGAGCACCCCAAGGAGAAGTACTAGGACGAATAAAACCAATGTCTAACAATTCCTGCAGCTGGATTTTTAACTCCTGAAGTTCAATAGGAGCCATTCGATATGGGGCTTTGGAAATGGGTTTTGTACCGGGTTCAAGGTCGATACAAAATTCAATTTCACGCTTTGGGGGTAGGCCAGGAAGTTTTTCGGGGAATACATCAGGAAATTTATTAACAACAGAAATATCATTCAAAGCTGACGTATTTTTATTTAGATCTGTGACATGAGCTAAGAAAGCTTGACATCCATTTTTCAATAAACGAATAGCTTTATGGCTTGAGATGATCGTGATTGATTTTAATGGTTTGGTCGCTTGAATTCGCATAACAGGTTGATTAGGAATATAAAAGCTAACAACCTTACGAAAATAATCAATTTTTGCATGATGAGTAGTTAACCAATCAATCCCTAGAATCACGTCAAATGCAAGTATTTTCAATAAAATAAGATCTACAGGTAATGTGAGGGTACCGATTTGAACCAAACAAGACTTATAAACAGTGGATGTAATGAAGGTTTCTCCCAATGGAGTTTCCACAGATAAGTCAAAGTGTAATTTCTCCGGATTTAAATTTAATCGATGAGCGCAAGAAGGAGAAATAAAAGAATGGGTAGAACCGGTATCAAATAAAGTATAGACTTCGTTAGAGTTTATGATAAGCTTACCCGTGATGACCTCATTCAGGTTCCTTGCTCTCTGGGAGGTCACAACAAATGCTCTCCCTTGCACTACCGGCTTTGACCTTTCTGGGACGGCCTTTAGTGCCTCCATCCTAGCTGAATTTGTTTTCGGTAAACGACAAAATCGGGCTAAGTGACCTTCTCTTCCATAATTATAACATGCTTTGGACGACATCGCGCAATTTGGACTGATGTGTCCCTCCCCTCCGCATTTGAAGCATATGATAGGTGGTCTTTCTCCGTCCTTAACAACGATTGCTGGTGCTGACGTCTTTCCATCATTGTTGAATCTCCTCTTCTTGAAATGTCCATTCTTATTGTTTTGGCCCTGATTACCACCGAAGTGGTTACCATTTCGCGCCTGTTGATTCCTCTCACGCTTGTTGTCACCGCTTCGATGATCGCTTCTCACCCAGATTATCATTTTGTCGGCTACTCTCTTTTGATTGCGTAGACTCGTTATCGCGCTCCACCAACTGAGCCCTATTTACAACATCTGAATACAAACACAGTTTATGAGAAATAAGATGTTGACGTATCTCTGGCTTCAAACCTCTTAAAAACATTCGCGCCATTCTCTCTTCATTATCCACTAAGTGGGACGCAAACCGTGATAACTCTGCAAATTTTGTCTCGTATTGCGACACGGTCATATTGTTTTGTTCCAACTTAATAAACTCCACCTCCTTCGTATGGCGAATACTTTCGAAAAGTATTTGTCGTTGAACAGCCTCCCCCGAACTTCTCCCAAGATATCTTCAAGACAAAGAAGTTGAGTACGCTTTTATGATTCCCACCAAGAATCTGCCTCTCCGCGCAACATAAAAGCGGCAAAGGAACCTTTTGCTCCTGAGCATCCCAAGACATCAAATATCTTGGTGATCTGCTTTATCCATGCTTCCGCCATAAGTGGTTTTGGCTCTCCCTTAAACTCCGGTGGTCCCAGCTCCTTGAACTGTTTAGCGGTGATCGCCCAAGAGTTTCCCGCGTTTCCATCTACGTTTTGGACAGGAGTCGTTTTCGCCTGCTGTTGCATGAATTGCATAAAACCTCTGAACATTTGATCATTCATCATTTGGTCAGTGTTGTTGTTTGCATGAGGATTTTCGCCTTCCTAATGCACATTATCCTGATTATTGATATGTGGTGAATCAACGATCGCCTGAGCTCCATTGTTATTCTCAACATTCTCAGATGTCATTTTCAGATACTGCCACAAAACAAAATTTTAATTGATATGTAACATATTATCCCTATATTCTGACCGACCAATAAAATAGTCATACTAGCGAAGGAATTCCCCGTCTTTCCCCTCCTAGTACTTTTCTCACAACTTAGCCAGGGATCATATCCCTAAGCTTTGATACCAACTGTGACACCCCCAAAATTAGGTATACATCACCCATCTTGGGTCATCAGATACATGGTACAAAATTCAAATACAACTTACTAATATAAATGTCGTGTACAATACGACAAAACGTAAACTGTGAGTTTGAATACAAATACTGTCTACTAGAGATTATACAAACTCAAAAGGAGTCCTCATTACAATTATTATCACACTATTTCACTGAATAGTGAGGACTACTAATGCTATCTTCTGGACCATTACTCCGTTCCCCGACTCGTCCCAGCTAAATTCTCATTTTCTGAAGAGAACAGTGAAAGAAAGGGTGAGCTCAACTAGCCCAGTAAGAAATATTATGACTAAGATAATGCAGAATAAATTATCATTAGCCTTCAACAGTGTTAAACTGATAAAATATAGTCAACATCAAGTTTAACTGCAGCGGAACCAGCAATCCATTAAAAGAGTCAAGTAGAAAATAAAATCTACTATCGTTATGATTTAAAAGGTTTTTCATCATCATATAAATTTGAGACTCGACTTTTAATAAATATTCCACATCATCGAATCACCCCCATTACTACGGCCAAGGATATTCTTTTCAGATCACGACCACAATTATTCATGCACTACGGGCCAAGAATATTTGTGTATTCATTAATGGTCATGATCATGCCAACAATCATCCATCAATGCACTACTACCAATGAGAACTTTTACCACATCATTTGTAATATTACTACCATGATGATTACAATCAATAATCTATGGTCATAATCATACCAAGTCCATCTATGCACTCACAGCCATGTAGATGACTTTCAATGTAATATAAACATGAGAATGATGACAATGATATACGAATTCAATAAAACAAGTTCAAGAATTATTTTATCCAGGAATTTTTAATGTCCAAATTGTTAACATGATACTGTTTTGTAGAGTAAAATTCAAGAATGATCAGAAAAATATTTCCATGAAAGGATACTGGATGAAGCGCAAATATCAAGGATATTCCACTAATTTCATGGAGTATAGAAGTCAGAATTTTAATTAACTGAGTAATACCGAATAGAATAACAAAAGATATCACCATGCATGCGATAGAGACCGCACAGACAGGTTATTCCAGCAGAATAATAATAACGGAACCAGGTCAGGCGAAATTCACACCAACAGGATGTTCCAACAGAATAATAAATGTGGAATAGTAAATGATAGAACCCGTGTCCTGCGTATATAGCGCAGATGTGATATATTCAAGACGAAATGTAAAGACGGAATAGTAAATGGAACCGTGTCTCATGATATAGCATGCATGTGATATTCCGACGAAATATAAAAAATGTAATAGTAAATGGATGTCACCAAGTATAGGTATTCACAGATACAAAAGTTATTCCAATGTAATAATAATGAATGGAATAACATAAGGATTTCACCAAGTATAGGGTATACCGCGTATACAGGTCATGTATAGGGTATGTCACTTTTACAGGTTATTCCAACAGAATAACAAAGAATGGAATAACATAAGTTCTCTTCAAGAAGAAAGAATAACACCCCTTACCGTAAAGAAACTGGATATAGGAAAGAAAGTTAAGTAGCAGAAATCTTTTCTTCTTTCTCTCTTACAGTTTATCTCTCTAGAGTTTCAGTGAATTCGTAAGAAAATAATGAAGGAATGAGCTTCTATTTATAGGAAAATGGAATGCATTGTAACTAATCCATGAACGGTCCAGATTGATTTACTTTAATCTGACGGTCCATATTTAAAGAAAAAATTTTTAAATAAAATATAATATATTCTATTTATATAAAAACATTTTACTATGCAAACACTATGCAAAACACTATGCAAAATACTATGCAACACTATGCATAATAAAATATAATATATTCTATTTTTAGAATAACTTTAATAAAGTATTATGTTTTATATAAAAAGATGTTTTCGTTTTATTACGTTAATAATACGAATAAAACAAAACGTCATCATCGCTATAATAATTCATATTATTAATCGACAATAATTGAATCAAACTGAGCGACTTCTCACATAAATATCAATAATCAATATCGTGTGCTATTATGCAACAACGCCAGATTCTTTATTTTTTACTACCAAAGTAGTTCAACAAGATCAACCAGAAAACTTCCGCCGTTATTTTTAATAAAATATTTTTGTCGTTTTCTCGATCCGGCAATAATTACATTAATAGGTCCACCAATGATTGTGTCATCGTACGAATATTTCCTGTTTAAAATGAATATTCCCCGACCAATCGAATTATATGACAACTTGCATACTTTGCAAAATTTATAAATATTACCCACAACTATAACATTATATTAAATTCATTCCATACTATTCAAAAATGATAATTATAGAAAATTCATTTTTATTCAAAAAGTTGGGGTCTTACATTAAATATATTTTTGAGATGTGCAGTTGGTATCCAAATTTTCATATAAGGGTAACCATTTAAGTTTATGTTAGTAACCAAATAATTTATAACTTATATTTGGAACAATTATCAAGTGCACAGTGTACTTGTGTGGGTTCCCAATTATATTGGTAACTCATAATGAATTCAGAAATCAAAATATTAATCAATAAAAATTTTGGTTACTGTACAAAATCAAAAATGTTACCAACCATGTGGTTTATGGTTACTGATAGTAAACAATTATATATACATGTATTTACACTCTTAATGTAAATGCACTATATCAGGGTTTTTTTGGTCTTAAAACCGATGGATTATTGCATATTTTCCTGTTGTGTCCCTTTTCTTGGCACCTGCTGCATTTGTTTTGAATTTTGATTTCAGATCCGTGTTTGTACCTCCCTACTTTTGGTTTTCCAACTGGTCTTCTTGTGTTCGGTGGTTTTATACCTATGTTTCTTACTTCTTCTGGTACATCCTAATTTTCTTTGTCATCTAACGGCATGATTGAAGCTGAATATGTGTCGACCAAAGTTGTTTTATAGTATTTTTTTGAGCAAAAATCATAACAGCTCAAATTTCGCTTGCTCATAACAGTAGTAGCGTGTGGACAAGGCATCTCATGGTACTAAAATTTACAGCATGTGCATGTCTTTTGTTCGATGTCCACAATATATTGTTTAGTGACATCATAAACAGTAAAAATCACTAAGTTTGATGTCTCAACCTACAACACAAAACAAGTGTGTTGTTAGAATAAAGTACAATTTGAATAATTTTTAGTCTAAAAACATAATAAATATAGTAAAGTAAACCAATCAATGTTAGCCAGTAACCAAACTACATAATGTTAGTAACCAGAAAATGAAATCCATTTGTACATTCGTCTTAAAATGGAAACAATCAGTTTAATGTTATTTGTTAGCAATTAAATTATAACAGTTGTATAAAGATAACCAATGTAGCCAATTAGTTTTCATCATAATAAAACAAACCAATATAAAATACACAAATAATGCACAGTAATCATAACAACATTATACAGTAATAAAATCTAATTTAACAGTAACCGACCAATGTTTATTTAGTAACCATAAGATAAAGACATCCTCCATTTAATTGTTATAGTAAAAAACAACCAGTATAATGGGTTTGTGGGCAACTAAAGGCTAACTGTTGTAAGAATGTAACTAATGTAGTTAACAAATAAACATTAATATAAAAACATAAGTATAAGTGTAATTAGATTAATACAGTAATCAGGTCAGCACTAATGAGTATCCATTATAATTTTACATAGTAACCAAGTCAGCATTAGTCAGTAACCAATATAATGTTAAACAAAGAACTAAGTCAAAGTGAGTCAAGAACCAAGTTATCATTTTTAATAACCAAGTCAGCATTGTTCAGTAATATTATGCACTAACCATTATAATTTTACACAGCAACCAACTCAACAATATTCAATAACCATTATAATTTTACACAATGAACTCTAATCAACATTAATCAAGAATCAAGACAAACATTAGACAAAAGATGCTTATTACACAAAGAAAACAAGACAAAGATTAGACAAAAGATTAGCAATTGTAGGAAGTTAAACAATATATTTAATGAGTAACCATTAATATAAAAAAATCAGTAGAACTCATGTAAAAATTATAAAGCAATCAAATAAACATTATTCAGAAACTAAATTTATAGAGTAACCAAGTCATCATTAAGTAGCAACCAGTACAATGCTACATAGTAACCAAGTTTGCTTTAGTCAGTAACCAAGTCAATATTGTTTTCATTGAAATAATTGCAGTTATTTTTAATGTTGTTAAAATTATCATCATATACAGGTAACCAATAGTGAACAAATAGGTTTTAATAAAATGCAAATGCAACTTAGGATTCAATAATTTAAAATTTGTATTAATTACCTTAAGTTTCTTTGATTTAATGATATTAGATTGCAACCTTTCCTTAGATGTTGTGGAAAGTGTTGTGAATGTTGATATGGCTGTTTGTTTGTTTGTGAAATACCATCTTTGAACCAGACAACGTAGGCATTCAATCATTGACGCAATTGGAAGATCCCTGATCAACTTGATTGCATTGTTAATAGATTCGGCGGTGTTTGAAGTCATTGTTGAGTATCTGCTTACAGATCCCATGGAGCCTGGTGCACTTTTCCAACTTGACCTCTTCCTCCAAATATGTCCTTATTCGAGGATCAATGGCATCAAGTTCAACCATGTGTTTGTTGAATTGTTCAATAGTGTATGCTCTACATGCCCCGTTGTAAGCCTATTTAAGTTCTTCTCCTCTCTTTTTGAATCTGTTTTTTATATTTTATAGTATATGGTATGTGCAGGAACCATACATGACATCCAAAAACATATAATTCAGTCCTTGTATAATGGCTTCATGTCTCTCTGAAACAATGCATTGGCCTTCCCTAACTCCACAAGCAATTCTCAAATTTATGAAAAACCATCTCCAAGATAATTCATTTTCGCTGTCAACCACTGCAAAAGCAATCGGAACAATGTTTCGGTTTGTATCTTGTGTGATTGCTATCAGCAGTGTCCCCCCGTAAGTTGATTGTAGGAATGTGCCATCGATTACAATAATTGGAAAGCAATGGTGCCATGCTTGAATGGATGCTCCAATGGCAAAGAATAAATACTTGAAACGAGCATTTGTTTCCAACTCAAGGTCTATAATGGAACCTGTTATGAAACATCAACATTATCATTAGAATTATAAGTAGTATACAGTATCCAAATCAATAGTAACTGGTAACCATTCATGTGGTTAATGGTATCCAAATAATTACTATATTAATGTTTGCAATATGATGCATTTGGTGTATAGAATTTAATTAATGTGTAATCTTGTGTGCAGATACTTATGAAACACAAAATATTGATACAACATAGGTTTATTGTACAATAACCATAGGAATTCATAGTAACCATAGGTAACTATATACATATAATTTTTAAACTCACACACCTCAGTATTAGACAGTAACCAATACAATATAGTCATTAAGTAACCTCCAATATAAAAGAAACAATTATAAAATAATATAACTTTATAATCTTACACAGTAACCAGGTCAGCACTATCGAGTATCCATTATAGTTTTACATAGTAACCAATTCAGCATTAGTCAGTAACCAATATAATGTTAAACAGTATCCAAGTCAACATTAGTCAGTAACCAAGTCATCATTTTTCAATAACCAAGTCAGTATTGTTCAGTAATATTATGCACTAACAATCATAATTTTACACAGCAACCAACTCAGCAATATTCAATAACCACTATAATGTTACACAGTAACCGAATCAGCATCAATCAGTAACCAATATATTGTTACATAATAACCAAGACAACATTAGACAGTAACCAATAAAGCATTAGATAGTATAATGTTACATAGTAACCAAGACAGCATTAGACAGTAGCCAACATATTGTCATACAATAACCAATACATCATTAGATAGTATAATGTTATACAGTAACCAATACAGCATTAGACAGTAACCAACATATTGTTATACAGTAACCAAGACAGCATTAGACAATATAATGTTATACAGTATCCAAGTCAACATTAGTCAGTAACCAAGTCATCATTTTTCAATAACCAAGTCAGTATTGTTCAGTAATATTATGCACTAACCATTATAATTTTACACAACAACCAACTCAGCAATATTCAATAACCACTATAATATTACACAGTAACCGAATCAGCATCAATCAGTAACCAATATATAGTTACACAATAAACAAGACAATATTAGACAGTAACCAATAAAGCATTAGACAGTATAATGTTACAAAGTAACCAAGACAAAGATAGACAATAATTAATATATTGTCACACAATAACTAAGACAAACATTAGACAAAGATAATGTTATACAAGAACTAAGACAAAGATTAGACAAACTACTAACATATTGTTATATTACAAAGAACCAAGATAGCATTAGATAGTAACCAACACAGCATTGGACAATATAATGTTATACAGTAACCAAGACAACATTAGACAGTAACCAACAGTTGTAGGAAGGTAACCAATGTATTTGATGAGTAACCATTAATATAAAAAAATCATTAAAACTCATTTAAAAATTATAAATATGAGGAAGGTAACCAATGCATATTATAGTAACCAAATCAGTTGACTTGAGTAACCAACTAATTATGAAAACCAATAATATGTTTTAAAGTGTTACCAAGATTTGTTTTCTTCAGCATGTGTAACCATGATGGGATCAGTGAGTAGTCGTGTGGATTTTCTCTTACCTTTTCCAACGCTTTCTCCTTCGATCTCCATGCTTTTTGGTAAGAGATAGACACATTATATTCTGTCATCATGTCCTCTACAATATCAGTTGGTGTGTATATTTTCTTCAAATTTGTTAATTTATGATTATGATTTCTTTGATTAACTCACTATTTGCACTCGTCTGTGGTCTCCCAAAGAATACGTTGATCGAACACGTGTGAATGTCATTGAATTCCCTCACCTTGAACATACTGGTTTTTCAAATACTTGATGCTCTCATCTTCCATTTGCAATTTTCATCATCTACACACACTAGCACAAAGTCTCTATGACCTGCTCGTTGAACTTTGTGTCAGATGTTTTCTTGATTGAATCTGACCTTCATAGATTGTGATAGGATTTTTTATCTTTGTAGGTTTGATGTAATTTTACTTCACGTTCATTCGGATATGTTATTACATCATCATATCGTTCTTCTATGTATGATTTGTCATGTTGTTTGTCTCGTTGTTGTTCAATAATTTCCATTGCAAGTCGATCGAAGATATTGCGTTCCAATTTGACAATCTTGTGTTCTTTAGTGGAACTAGTCTTTGAATTCACTCATGTTGATCCGATTGGCGTTACATCGTGAATAATAGATTCTTCTACATTTGTCAAGTTATGCAAGATTGTTGTGCGTCCCCTTCTATGTTCAATATTTATAATTAGTGGGAATTTACCTTGTTCATCAGATTTTCTACTGACTTCAATAAAGAATCTCAAGGTTGCTTCATCTGATATACAGATCGGTGGAATGTCACTTCTAATCTGAAATTTGATCGACAATGTTGTTGTGTTTGTGTCTAGCCGTAATGCAATGCATATCATGTATTGCATTTCTCTGAATGAACAAGTTGATGGAACTAGTATGCCGGTAACTTCAAATTTGGTGTATTGGTTACTATCAGTCCATGTACCATTGAAATAAAGTACAACAGGAATCATCTCCATTGTCTAAAAATAGAATAAGTTTTGTAAAGTAACCAAATCAATGTTAGACAGTAACCAAACTATATAATGTTACTAACCAGAAAATGAAACACATTTGTACATTCATTTTACAATGGAAACAATCAGTTTAATGTTATTTGTTAGCAATATTTTATAACAATTGTATGAAGGTAACCAATGTAGCCAATTAGTTTCCATCATAATAAAACAAACCAATATTAAATATGCAAATATTGCACAGTAATCATAACAACATTATACAGTAACAAAATCCAATGTAGACAGTAACCAACACATGTTTATTTAGTAACCATAGGATAAAAACATCTTCCATTTAATTGTTATAGTAAAAAACAACCAGTATAATGGGTTTGTTGGCAGTTAAATGCTAACTGTTGTAAGAATGTAACCAATGTAGTTAACAAGTAAACATTAATATAAAAATATAAGTATAAGTATCATTATATTAATGCAGTAACAAGTTCAGCACTAATGAGTATCCATTATAATTTTATATAGTAACCAAGTCAGTATTAGTCAAGAACTAAATATAATGTTAAACAAAGAATCAACTCAAAGATTAGTCAAGAACTATATACATATAATTGTTCATACATAGGTAACTATATACATATAATTGTTCAGTAACCATATGTAACCATAGGAATTCGTATTAACCATAAGTAACTATATACATATAATTTTTAAACTCATACACCTCAGTATTAGACAGTAACCAATACAATGTAGTCAATAAGTAACCTTCAATATAAAAGAAACAATTATAAAAGAATATAACTTTATAATCTTACACAGTAACCAGGTCAGTACTATCGAGTATCCATTATAGTTTTACATTGTAACCAAGTCAGAATTAGTCAGTAACTAATATAATGTTAAACAGTATCCAAGTCAACATTAGTCAGTAACCAAGTCATCATTTTTTAATAACCAAGTCAGTATTGTTAAGTAATATTATGCACTAACCATTATAATTTTACACAGCAACCAACTCAGCAATATTCAATAACCACTATAATGTTACACATTAACCGAATCAGGATCAATCAGTAACCAATATATTGTTACACGGTAACTAAGGCAGCATTAGAGAGCAACCAATAAAGTATTAGACAGTATAATATTACATAGTAACCAAGACAGCATTAGACAGTAACCAACATATTGTCATACAGTATCCAATACAGCATTAGACAGTATAATGTTATACAGTAACCAAGACAGCATTAGACAGTAACCAACATATTGTCATACAGTATCCAATACAGCATTAGACAGTATAATGTTATACAAGAACTAATCTGAAGATTAATAAGAACTAACATATATTGTTATACAGTAACCAAGACAGCATTAGACAGTAACCAAGACAATATTAGACAATATAATGTTATACAGTAACCAAGACAACATTAGACAACTAACCAACAGGAAGTGCGAGAAGGTAACCAATGTATTTGATGAGTAACCATTAATATAAAAAAATCAGTAGAACTCATTTAAAAATTATAAAGTAATCAAATAAATATTATTTAGCAAACAAATACACAATAAACAGTAACCAAATTATATCTATTTAGTAACCATAATCTAAAACATATATATCAATGAATCAACCAAACGTTATAGGAATTTGTAGTAACCATTTTAAGTGTGAAAAAACTTAAGAAATGTAATCAATATATGAATTCTTAGTAACCATAGGTAACTATATGCATATGAATTTTAAACTCACATACCTCAGTATTCAGATTTGTATCGAAGTTGCTGTGATATTGTATTCAACGATCACTGTAGTACGATTGTTTTTGGTTACTGAACTTAAAGTTGCTAATGATTTTGTATGCTATTTCGTCTTCTCCGATCTCAGAGGTGTGTCGTGATCTCAGAGGTGTGTCGAAAGGCAAATGTCGACAGAAGATTTGGATTTCTCCGATATCAAAGTTGCATGTTATTTTCGCTTGAATTTAGGAGCGGTTAGTTGCAGATAAGACAGTCTGGTAACTGACGTATACGTGATTTTAGCAACTTTATTATTGTGTTATTTTATTTTTGTAATTATTTTCTAATTGTTGTATATTAGTGTTAAGGACCCTAAATATTTATGGTTTATTAACTAGAGTTTAAGGTTTATTAATTAGGATTTAGGATTTATTAACTAGGGTTTAGGATTTATTAACAAGGGTTTAGGATTTATTAACTAACTAAAAAATTCTAAACCCTAATTAATAAACCATAAACCTTGGTTAATAAATCATAAACATTTATTGGTAAAACCAAACCTAAAATCGACATCCGCTACTAATAGTAGCGGACCCTAAGTGTTTTTTTATCGTTTGTGTGATGCCCCCAAAATTAGGTATACATCACCCATCTTGGGTCACCAGATACATGGTACAGAATACAATTATAAACTAATTATACAATAGTCGTGTAAAATACGACAAAACATATGCTGTGAGTTTTAATACCAATATTGTCATCTAGACAATATCCACACTCAATGGAGTCCTCATTACATTTATTGTTACACTATTTCACAGAATAGTGAGAACTACTAATGCACCGTCTAGGACCATCACTTTGTTCCCCGACTAGCCCCAACTACGTTCTCATTTCCTAAAGAGAACAATGAAAAAAGGGTGAGCTCAACTAGCCCAGTAAGAAATATTATGACTAAGATAATGTAGAATAAATTATCGTTAGCCTTCAACAGTGTTAAACTGATACAATATAACAAACATCAAGTTTAACTGCAGCGGAACAAGCAATCCATTAGAAGAGTCAAGTAGAGAATAAAGTCTACTATCTTCTATGATTTAAAAGGTTTTTCATCACTTTTATCGCTGAGACTCAACTCAATAAATAATCCACATCATTAAATCATCCCTGAACTACAGGCCAATGATATTCTTTAGTATCACGACCACGAATTATCCATGCACTACGGGCCAAAGATAATCGTGTTTTCATCAACAATCTTGATCATGCCATAAAACAATTCATCTTTACACCCTTGGCCGAAGAGAATCCATAGCCATAATTATACCAAAACTCGTCCCATCAATGCATTACGCAGAACGAGGACTTTTTCCATATCATTTGTAACATTACTATCATGATTATACCGAATAATCCTCGGTCATAATCATACCAAGTCCATCTATGCACCGCAGCCACGAGATGACTTTCAACATAATATAAACATGAGGATGATGACAATGATATAAGAATTCAATAAAACAAGTTCAAGAATTAATTTATCCAGGGACCAATAACGTCCCAAATTATCAACATGATACTTTTTATAGAGAGTAAAATTCAAGAATGCTCGTAAAAAAATTTTCATGAAAAGATCTCTGGATGAAGCGCAAATATCAAGGATATTCCACTAATTTCATGGAGTATAAAAAGCCAAAACTTTAACCAACCGAGTATAAAAGAATATATATAAAATCGCAAATAGATTTTTTCTCAAATCATGCGGAAATTCACTTGATGCAGATCATTTCCACAATTTAATAAGGAATGAATATAAAGGATCATTCACCATGCATGTGGTAATCCACATGAGCAAAGGTTATTCCAATGTAATAATAAAGAATGGAATAACGTAAGAATTCACCATGTGTGCGATAGTATCATGCATGACGATGTTATTCCCAATGTAATAATAAATAATGGAACCCGTGTCCATGTAAACGCACGACATGTGATATTTCGACGTAATAATAAAGAATGGAATAACGTAAGAATTTCACCATGTATGCGGTATTTCGCATAAACAAAGTTATTCTAACATAATAATAAAGAATGGAATAACGTAAGAATTTCACCAAGTATAGGGTAGCTCACATGATCTGAAAGTTATTCCAATGAATAATAAAGAATGGAATAACAAAAGTTCTCTTCATGAATACAAAAGAAATAATACCCTTACGAATACAACAAATAATATCGCTTACCTTTGAAAGAAGAGTACTCTCCGACGTGGGGAGAGGATATACTCGAAAAAAAACTTGCACTACGCTTCAAAGCTTTCTTAAACTCTAAAGAAATACGCCAAGATTATAGAAGAACTCTCTCTATAGTTTCTCTCTCTAGAGTTTCAATTGAATTCGTAAGAAATAATGAAGGAATGAGCTTCTATTTATAGGAGAATGGACTACATAGTAACTAGTTCATGAACGGTCCAGATTAATTTACTTTTAAACAGACTATCAGATTTAAAACAAAATCTTTTAAATAAAATATAATATATTCTATTTATAATCTAATAAAACGAATAACTTTATAAAAGTATTCTGCTTTTATATAAAAAGATTTTACTATGCAAAACACTATCTGAATACTTTATGCAACACTACGCATAATAAAATATAATATATTCTAATTATTGTTTAATAAAAGAAATCACTTTATAAAAGTATTCTGCTTTATATAAAAGTTTTTCCGCTTTTATTACATTAATAATACTAATAAAATAAAACCCGAAGTGACTTATCACGTAAGCATCAATAATCAATATCGTGTCTACTACTACGCAACCACGCCAGACATCGTATTTTTTACTACCGGTAGTTCAACAAATTAATCTGTGAAAACTTCCGCCGTTATTTTCATAAAATATTTTTATAGTTTTCTCAATCCTACAATAATTCTGTTGCGGGGTCCACCAATGATTGTGCCGTTGTGCGAATATTCCCTGATAAAACGAATATTTCCTGACCAATCGAATATTATATAACAACTTGCGTACTTTACAAAATTTATAAATACTACCCATAGCTATAACATTATATCAAATTCACACCATAATATTAAAAAAAATTATTTCGAGAAAATTAAATATTTATTCATAAAATATGAGGTCTGACAGTTTCCTATGAGTACCACATAACTAGTGTACCACTTATGTGGCGTCTAATTGGTCAAAAGGGAATAACTAGTGTACCACTTAAGTGGCGTCTAATTTAGTTCGCCCTTATTAATTTTTTTTAGGTCTGCTACTATAACTAGTGGACATCACAAATACTCATAAAAAATATTAATTATATTTTAAAAATAATAATAGAGTAAGCAAATTAATGTATTGTTCTTTCTTTTTAGTTCTTAAATACACACCAAGAGTAATGCAAAATCATAATATACTTTTATGGCATCTTAGAAACACAAAGTAAAAACATAATATACTTTTATGGCATCCAATTATTTTAGGAGTATATATCTGATCTGAACTTTCCATAATACCATCATGAACATTTCTTGCAAATAACGCAAAATTAAGCTCCATCCTCATGCATGTCCAGCAGCATACGCTTTAAATCCAATTATTTACTAATATTTGGACTCCAAAAAACAACTAGATATGATTTTACCTTTAAATCCTCCGGAGTTTGGCTACATAAACCTTTACAATGACATAAATCCAGTCTTTCAGATTGTCTAGATAGAGGAAATATGCATGTCTCCACCGACGGTTGAGAAATAAAGCTCCACATATCCCCCAAAATGTTGTACTGAACCCAACTGCTGCACCGATGTAAAACCATCTATCAAACTCATCTTTTCCTTCGTTTTCAATGCCATCAGAGATAGACGGAACTTGAGACGATTCATCTCCAGGACATTTTTGTACAAGTGGAGTCCCACAAAGTGCAGAATTACCAATGTATGTGGAAACATTAAAACCTTGGAGTTGAGTGCCTGCTGGGATTTTTCCTGACAAATTATTGTTCGACAAGTCTAGATAACTTAGAAAATGTAAGAAAGACATGCTTGTCGGAATTCCACCTGAAATTCTATTGTTGGACAAATCGAGAGATTCAAGTGACTTCAAATTACCGATCTCTGGAGGGATATTTCCACATATATCATTTTTTGATATGTTCAATGAGACCAATTCTTTTAGAGCGAATATCGTCTCAGGAAGTTCTCCATTTAACTTGTTGCTTGACAGATCAATGCTCTTTAAGTATTCGAGATTTTTTCCAAATTCGTACTCCCCTCCTTTCCAGACAACCGGTGCATGATCATAAAATGGATCAGGCACAACAAAACGAACGTAAACATGGAAGTAATAATGCTCGACAACTTTAGATTGTTGTCGAATCATGCCAGTGAAATTATTGAAGCATCCAGGAATTTTTCCAGAAATGTTGTTTGTAGATAGGTCCAAGATCTGAAGATTCCCTAACTGACACAACTGCGAAGGTATGCTTCCTAAAAATTCATTGGATCGCATGATCAAAATGTACAACTTTGAAATTTCCCCCATCCATGCCGGAATATGTCCAGAAAATTTATTAGCTCCCAAATTCAAAAAACTTAGTTGCGAACAGTTTCTTAAGTGCATGGGTAATTCTCCCGAGAGCATGTTCTTGTGTAAATCCAATACTTGGAGCTGCATCAGAAATCCCAATGAGCTAGGAATTCCCCCAGACAAATTGTTATATGCAAAATTAAGAATCCTCATCTCTTTAAAATTTATCCAATAATCAGGAATCTCCCCCAATAAATAGTTGTGCGAGACATCTAGATATTGTAAATTCCCACGTGTAGGTGCTTGTAAGAAAGAGAGATTACCAGAAAATTTATTTCTTGAGAGATTTAATGAAGTCCCATTGACAAGAAAACTTGGTATCGGACCCTCAAAATTATTAGAACTCAAATCTATTTCAATAATTGTTGAATTTACGTTTGGTACAATGCCTCCGATTTTGTTTGAAGAGAGATTCAAGTATTGCATTTCACTTGTTAGATCCCAAAACCATGTAGGGATAGAATCTGAAATCTCATTGTTGGATAAATCAAGCACATCATGAATAAACTTCTGTGTCTTAATCCAATCAGGGAATCGAGGCCCTAACTTGCAAGATCTCAAATTCAAATCACTTAGTTGGAGATCAGGGGAAACATGTTGAGGGCTCCAATTGAAAGATATATTAGTGTTAAAAGAAAGATCCAATTTAAATAAATTGGAAAGATTGGAAAAGTGTTCTTTGGTGATAACAACTTCAAGAGAATTGTTTGAAATGTCAAGGCTTCCAAGATTCAAGAGTTGTCCGAATGTTTCGGGTAAAAGTGCACTGAATTGATTATTGGAAAGGATCAACCAATGCAAGGATGGACATTCTGTAAAGACAGGTACAGCCCCAACCAATTGATTATTGGAAAGGTCCAATGTTATCAAGGATGGCCATCCCTTAAAATGATCTAAAGGCCCAGCCAATTGATTATTGGAAAGGTACAAGGATTCTAATGATGGACATTCTGTAAAGACAGGTACAGCCCCAGCCAATTGATTATTGGAAAGGTACAAGGATTCTAATGATGGACATTCTGTAAAGACAGGTACAGCCCCAACCAATTGATTATTGGAAAGGTCCAAGAATTCCAAGGATGGCCATCCCTTAAAATCAACTAAAGGCCCAGCCAATTGATTATTGGAAAGGTCCAAGTATTCTAATGATTTTGTAGCACATCCTGATGAAAAATCCTCAAGGCTCCCGTTGAGATTGTTCCATCCCAGCCTTAGAGATTTCAAATTGCAGAGAGTTCCTAAGGATTTTGGAACAACACTTTCGACCTGATTATGTTCAAGACTCAGAAGTGTAAGAGACGTCAAATGATAAAAGCATCTGGAATTGAACCTTTGAATAGGTTTTGAGAAAGATCAAGATCCACAAGGCTACTACTCAAGTTGAACAACCAACGAGATGTGGAGAAAGTCAAATTATTAGAAAAGAGAGAAAGGGAAACAATAGATGAAGAAGAGTTGGCTGATGAGGAAAGAGATGATGGAGCCAAGACTCGTGATAAATTGCAACCATTTAATACCAAGGACCACAAGAAAGGGAGAGCCTTAATTATGTCTACCCAACCATTGGCTCTACTAAGGTCGACGCCGCTCAAGTCAAGCTCTTTCAAGGAAGAAAGACGAGACAACCACTCAAGGTTCCCATTCAATCCTTCATTCTCACTAAGATCCAAAACCTTCAAGTTGGAGAGATTTCCAAGCCGATACGGAATTGGTCCTCTCAAGTTAGAATAAGAGAGATCTAGGTAAACTAAACTGGTGAGGGAACATATGAATTTTGGAATGGGCATACTTCCGAAATCATTACCACGAAGGGTTAGGTGGTTCAAGCTTTTCAACTCAATCAAAGAAGAAGTCATCTTAATTGAAATATGTTTAACATATTGAAGATTAAGAGAAGTGACATGACCTGTGAGGTTGCTACATTCAACTCCTTCCCATTTGCAACAGTCTTCTTCTTCGCTTCCCCAAGAAGAAAGATCTGGGACTTCTTGGTGTTGCAATTCATCATAGGATAGTACTATTATACCTCGTTTGAACATGAGCAGAGCATGTCTCTCCCTCTCAATGCACCTTGCCATCCTACTGTTAGCATTTTCATGTGCAGATTCGATACCAATGGAAAATGAGTTAATGCATAGCAAAAACATTATACAACATACAAAATATGGAGAATATGAAGCTTTTTGATCATCAGCGTCACGGCGATTATGAGCAAAATCAATAAATCTCTATGTTGTATTATTTGTTGAATATAAATGTTGATCGTTGCAACAATATATATATATATATATATATATATATATATATATATATATATATATACTATCCTGATCAAGAAAGATACCTTTTATCCAACTCACCCGAAATTTCACCTCCTTTTAGCGACGATTAATTCGACGATGATTGATCTAAATATATAACCATCGTTTATACTTTTAATGACGCTATATGTTGTCCGAATTCTTGTCAAAGAATAAGTTATATGGAGAGGTCTCTCAAGATATTGGTCAATTGAACACGTTAGAATCTCTTGATTGATTTGTCCACCAACCAATTTAAATTATAAGAATAATATTGATTTTTAATTTAAAATATTTTTAAATTTAAAATTGACATGATTTATTTAAATTTTAAAAACAATAATCTTATAATTAATACTACCTTTTAGATAATTTATGATATTCAAAATTGTATTGAAATAAGATAAATGAATTCATGTTAAATTTGAGTTTTAAAATGTTTGAAATTAATTTTTAACAAATTAATATTAATTTTATAATTTAAAACGGAAGTAATCCATAAAATTTTAGAATTTCATTTCATTTTTCGCTTTCTTCGAATTCTTTTCTAAGCTCCTATTCACTTTGTTTGGACGGAATAGAAATTTTCTTATAAGTCAGCTTTCTGTCACATCAAGTTAAAAAGGAGATAAAATAAAGAAGAACGAGAAAAATTTAGGAAAGAGACCAAAAGTGAGTTTTTTTAGAAGAGAAAAGAAAGCAGAATGAGAGATTTCTTTACAAAAAATCTCCCAAATTTGGTAAGTCTTGGAAGAAAATTTGTTAAAGACTTGGATGACATTAAAATATTAAAATTACTCTTATAATAGTTCATATGTAATCTCATAAGGATAAAAAAATAATATACTTTTTTAAGTTAAATTTTAAAAGGGAGGGCAATTAGGGGAAGGGGAAGAGAATTAACCACTATATTCTACAATTTTACTGTAATATCTATAATATTTAGGTGATATAATTTGAAACACGATATTGTAACACGATATATAATAATAGGGTTTGTATTAAGTCTATACGGTTTTCATGACATTAACAGGTTGACACGTTTAACCCTAAATTTAAATAGGTCAGACATGTATAATAAACGGGTTGACACGTTTAACACGATCAAAATCATTAATTTAAAATATTTTTGAATTTAAAATTAACATGATTTATTTAAATTTTGAAAATAATAATCTTATAACCGATACTACCTTTTAGGCAGTTTATGATATTTATAATTGTATTGAAATAAGATAAATAAATTCATATTAAGTTTGAGTTTAAAAATATTTGAAATTAATTTTTAGCAACTCAATATTAAGCTTATAATTTAGAACAGAAGCAGTTCATAAAATTTTAGGATTTCGTTTTATTTTAAAAAAAAAAATCTTCTAAAATTGGGAAGGTTTAGAAAGAAATTTATTAAAAACTTAAATGACATATTAAAATATAAAAATATCCTTATAACAGTTCAAATATAATCTCATAAGGGTAAAAAGGTAATTTACTCTTTTGAGTTAAAATTCACTTCCAAAACTCACTAACACAAGGAAAGAAAATAAATTTTCTTGTTTCGCGCTCTTTTTCATCATACTTTTTTTTTTAAAAAAAAAAATCTCTATTTCTCTTTCCCGTCATTGTTCTGAATTCAATCTTCATTTTCCTGGGGCTTCGTGGAAGGAAGGAAAATGCCCGCAAAGAGAGGGCTAGAAGCTGGGAGTTGGGGGATTCCATTTTGATGATGAGAATGAGGTGACAAGAAGACACTACTTTAAGGGATTATTCCACTCAGAAAAGAGTACCTTAACCAAATGTAGGTTCAAAGAGATCAACTACAAGATCGAAGACATCATATTATGATCATAGATCTTAGGTTGTAACTTGATCATGAGTGAATTTGTTGATGTTGCACCCATAACGTATGGAAAGTGCCAAACATTGGAAACTACCCGGTGAGGAGTTAGGAACAGGAACAAGGAGAAGCGAGAACCACTTAAATGGAGGAAGATTTTTTGATATATCATATTCATGCATTTACGATTCATGTGACGGTATTGATACTTCTAAAGGGTGCATGTTCTATTTGCTCGTAGTTCCCGTTTGATACCGGATAAAGCAAATCTTGGTTTTCGTTTTCCTTGTGATGGACCTGGTAAACAAATACGATATTGTGTTGGGGATAAATAAGATATTGTGTTATGTGACATGCGTAGTCACCCGGGGCTGATGCATTAAGGGGACATCATAAGTAGTTGCTCCTGCTGATTTTTTTTTTATAGTTATAGGGATAGGGGAAAATATGTAAATGAATAAATTTAAACGGACAGATTAATGAAAAAGTTAAAACTTAGAGGAGAAAATGAGGTATATCCTGGTTCCTTAGTGCAGGTATCTTTTGAAAGTTCCTTATATAAATAGGGAATTTTATTTTATGTGCTTGTGGGGGCATAAATGTGTTTTTTTTGGCTACGTGTGTTTGTATCATATTGTATATTTATAGACCTTTCTTGGTGTTTTTGGGAGAGTTTGTTAAAAGGCCTGTGAGTGTGGGGGCATAAATGCGTTTTCTTTTCTTTTTGTTTATAAATTGAGTAACAACTATGAATTACCAACAACAAAGTGTTGTACTCCTATCCTATGCTATTAAAGTAAGTATGATCACTTAATTGTTTTAGATACTAGAATCTATAATTTTTTATATTTCTACTCTTTGTCAAACTAAAACTAAAACTTAAAAAAGGATAGTATAATTTTATTTGGCGTTCCAAAAATGTATCACATATGTTCCAAAGTCCTAAATCCTAGTTATTAACAAAAGCCATAAGAAATGATACTTCCACAAAAAAGGGCTTTTTTATATTTAAAAAAATTATGAATGAATAATAGATGAGATTTATATGGGAGTAATTAACATGAAATTAACTTTGGTCAATCGATTGGCCACAAACACGATCCTTTTCTACGCTATCATTGTTGTATTGGCCAATCGATTAAACTTATACATAATTTAATTTCATAAAAATCGGATCCGATTTTTATTAACAACTTGTAGGAAGATTAAAAAAAAGACAACTAAAAAAACAAACTACAAGATGAAAAAAGAAAAATAACTGGAAGATACATAAAGGGAAAAATAAAAAGAAATGGAGTTGCAAATAAAGCAATCAATTTGAAATCATTGTCCCATAGGCCATAGACATATAACATAACTAACTATACAAGCCCATGCACGAGACGGTGATTTACACTTTGCATTAGTAATTAGTAATAGTAGGAGGATCTTCTTAGGATTCTTTTGGTTAATGCAGAGGCGGAACTAAGGGGGCGGGGCCGCGGGGGGCATTTCACCCCGGTAGGGAGACGGTCAGGCGGAATTAGGGGAGGGGAGGGGGGAGGGGAAGGGCGGGGGCCAGGGGACGGAGGCAGGATTCATTCTTTGGGGGAGTCAAAAAAAATTTTAACATCATAAAATATATTTATCGCTAAAAAATAAATTTTCACTATTATAAAACATATTTTTACTAAAACAAAAATAATATAGTAATAGAATTTGCTTTGACAAAAATAATAAAACATAACAATTAAAAAGTTTTTTAAAACATATCAAAACTTCGTCAAAACTTGGGGGCCGTAGTCTTACAAAAATTTTAAAACAAACCAAATGTACAAATGTGTTTTATAAAATTTTCAAATTTTGGGATGAATCTTACAAAAATTTCAAACCTTGGGGGGCGTGGCCCCCTCCAAACAACCATGTAGCTCCGTCCCTAGCGGGGTCAGCAGTCAGCCAGCAGGCGCCGTCGCGCCGGCGAGAATATTTACAGTTAAAATCAAGGAGATTCAAGTAAAAGACAGATTCATTTAATGGTGTAGTGGATGGTTTGAAGCATTGGAAAAAGATGAGAGCTCGTCGGAGATGGAAGTGCAGTCGGAGAAGTTGATGGGTTCTGATAATTCAAGTAGCCATGTGGCAAAAAGCAATTGGGGAAAGGGGAGAAATCATCTGAAGTTATTCCTTTGGAAGGAGCTTTAGTTCAACCGGTCTATGGGGAATCCAAAGAATTGATTGAGCAATTGAGCTCCGGTCTTCCAACTCCTCCTTCTCCGATTCTGCAGTTTTTTTTTTAGTTTTTTTTTTTATAATTACATGATCCGACGTCGTTTCAATTTTAAAAAAAAAGTTTTTATTAGGACTTCTTCAGTCCTCAGTTCCTTATTCTAACAGAGTAACACTTCGTCTCTTCTCTTCCCTCTTCCGCGGCTTCCGCCTCCACTGCCTCCACTGGACCACTGCTCCTGCCGGCTCCCTCTATGACTCTGCCGCCGCCGCCCGCCGCCGCCCGCCGCCGCCACTGCTCACTCTCTTACAGGTTTTGTGTTATACTGATATTCATTGTTAATTTGTTATTGTTGTTTTTCTCCTTTTTATTTATTTTTTTATTCAGTGGTCGAGTATTCGAGTGTGGTAAGTGGTAACATACTAAATTACTAACATAGGCTATTTATTTTTCCTGGCTTCTGTTTCTATATATAATAGCTTCCAATTTGGGATTATATCCGAAAAGAAAATTAGACTCTCAATTTGGGAATTTAGTAATTTGGGATTCTATATTAATATTTTAGTAATTTAGTTTTTAAAATTATTACTGTTGGAGTAATCTTTAATTATTGTTTAATTTTTGTTTTCTTAAATCCTAAGAGAATTGATGAATAATGAAATTATTATGAAATGTTTAAATTGATGAAATTATTGATAAGCAATTGATGAAATTATTTATACTAGATTATGGTATAAATAAAAACATCAATGGTTTGTTCATGATTAATGAACTCTGAAAATTTTTGAAAATAATTTGTGCCTATCTTATGTTTGCTAAAATATTTCAATGGAAAGGGTTGATTAAAATAAAAGAATTGGTATATTATTTTAAAGGAAATATGATATATATATATATAATTGAATTATAATTAATGGTGAAGAAATTGAGAGTGATTCCGAAGCAAATAGTGATCTTGACTCCTTATGCATTGGGTCACAATTCTTTGGTCGGTATGCATTGGGCCACGAATATACTTTCCATTTTTTTTAATCTGGGTCAAAATCAAACCCAAGGACCTTCCCTCATGCATTTGTAGAATACATGTCGTCATTTCTCCGGACCTCCCAGAATCGCCCTCAAATTTTGACCCCCCTTTAAATTTTGTTCTGATTCCGCCATTGAGAATGCATCATTCTGACAATAAACAAACCAAACAGCCTTTTATTCATTCCAATGAAATTATTTATTCAATTCTCCATTCTATTCTATCGATCCAAATATGTAGCATAAAAAGTGAACCTTTCGCGTATTGGCACTAGTCAAAATTTACATATTACCTTAACAGATGTGGCTTTAATTTCAGTTGGTAATTAAAACTAATCTTTTAACATCAACATAAGGGTATTAACTAGTATTTACTCGCAGCCTGGCACTTTTGGACTTGGATTTTGTAGTATTTAGTGGTGTTAAGAGTCCATCATAGAGATTCTGATTTTGTTTGAAAAGTTGAATTCAATAGATTCTGGTAAGAAAATTTCCATATTATATTCCGTCTTCTTTACTCCAAAGACTTTTCATTGACCTCCTGCTGAGGATAAATATTGTATTTTGGTGACATGCGTATTCAGTACTCCATTTTAAAATGTAAAATTATTATTAACTTTTTAAAATCAATTTATAATATTTAAAATTAAATTTAACATAGATTTATTTAAATGTAGTCCAGTGCATAGTATAATCCATGTTATAACTTTAATTATGCAAACACACTCACCATGGAGGGGATCCGGATCCTCTGTGAGGGTTTTGCTGTGTGGTTGACAACACATTAAAAAGGAGATCCAATGGCTTATAACTCTTTTTTTGTCTGTGTATCAAAACGACGTCGTTTTGATAGAAATTTTTTTTTACAAGTTGATAGGAAATTGGAAGCCACCAAACGCCAATTAATTTTACCAAACAAACAAAGTAAAGTAAAAAAAAGTACATTTAAAATATTATTTGAGTTGTAATGGTGATTGTCTCCGCTGAGCAGTGGATTAAGAGAGGTAAAGTAAAACGATTATTAATAATAAAAAAAGATATAAAGGAATATGTAAATAATAATAATAGATAGGTCTAAAATATTTTCTTGGTTGACCCAGATGGCCCAATGATTAGAGTAAATAATAATAATATTTTTAATGGTGAGAGTAAATTCTTTTTATGGAACAAATAAATACAAATTATAATAATAATAAATAATAATATAAATAAACAAACAAAAACGACAATAATAAACGAAAAATAACTAAAGCCACGTTGAAAACATTAACGATAATTATAACCGATATATTTATTCATTTTTTTGAGCCAAGTTTGTAGTTATCCTAATATTAATAGCAAGCCAAGTTATTAAATATAAACAAAATCATATACATAATAATCAAGAAATTTAAAATAATTATATTTAAAAATAAACGGCGTTTGGTGGCTTCTAATTTTTTGTCAACTTGTAAAAAAATTTCTATCAAAACGACGTCGTTTTGATACAAAAAAAAAAAGAGTTGTAAGCCATTGGATCTCTTTTTTAATGTGTTGTCAACCCCACAACAAAATTCTCACAAGATCCTCACGGAGAAATCCTCATAGAGGATCCTGATCCCCATGGAGGAGACGCTTTATTTGATTTATTTAATTAAGTACTAGTTTAATGAGTTTATTAATAACAAAATTAGTGAAATTATGTATGTGCACACTTAGAAGGGGAATGAATAAGTGTGTGCGTGTGTCAACGAATTATGTCAAATTTATTTATTTTTTGAGTTTCAAAAGTAATCCAGATAGGTAAAAAATTTAGCTACTTTTTTTAAAACCTATCTTCTTTCATATGCCTGCTTTCAGTTATTTATGAATCATGCATGCAATGATATTTTGGGATTTTCTAATGTAGAAAATAAACTAAAAACTAAAACAACAACCAATCGCACATGCACACCAAGATTTATACCTGGTTCTGCTCCTTAGTCCTTTACTTTACGGGCCTACATTCAAGGGCCTCAAGGCCAAATATCAACTGATACTAGTGGTGAAGCCAGAAAATTTATTCAGTGGAGTTAAAATATTGTGATGCTATAAATAATTTGGCAGAGGTTCAGGGCAGTGCCTCCAAGCCAATTTTTTAATATAATTTTGTGTTTTTTGGCTGATTGCATATATAAAACATGTATTTTATTACAATATTGTTAATATAACAAGTAATATATATATATATATATATATATATATACACACGCCCATTATTGACCCCTAATACGTCTTTCTAATCATAAATTTGTTAATAAATATTTAAATTTCTTATGATATAAAAATAATATAAATTAGATTATTATTTATTTTAAAAATATAAGAGGAAGATACATACATCAAGAAGTAGAAGTAATATGAAATTGACCCCACACTCTAATGTGGCTTCGCCACAGACTAATACCCAACGTGTTTCTTTTATAATTAATAAAGTAATTACAATTATATCAACTTTACATATAATAAAATTCGTAACTTATTGATCACACGACTCCTTGAGAAACCCCTCCTTGAGCACCTCTGCTCCCTTGAGCATCACTACTCCCTTGGACACCTCTGCCCCCTTGAACTCTCTTTGTACTAGAGTAAACTCATTTCTTCGCTCTGAAGCCCCTTTTACAAGATATAAACTTTAAGAATAAAACAGATTACATTTGAATACTATGATTTCCAACAATAATTCTAAAATCAAGACAATTATAATTTTGCTAGAAAGATTGTAACTTTACCAAATTATGTTCAATATGTATTGGTGTATGTGTGTGTGTGTATATATATATATATATATATATATATATATATATATATATATGGAGTTTCATTTACAGCAACAGGTTGTTATGAAGCAATCCCTTTTTTGGCTTGTTAAAATTTCGGCTGGAGCAAAAAAAAAAATTCAACAGACAAAAAAAGGGATTACTCCACAGCAACCGTTGTTGTGGATGGAACCCATATATATATATATATATATATATATATATATATATATAGAGAGAGAGAGAGAGGGAATAATTCATATCATATATTTGTTATGGATCAAAAATAGACAAATGTCATCTTTACCTTCCATTATATTTATGAACGATTAAGATTTAAAAATCAAACTCGTCATCCGCTAGAATAACTAGCGGACTGGTTCATTCCCCAATTATCCCGATTATACCCCCATCACTTATCAATTGTTTCCTTTTTTTCGCTCTAATTCTCTTCCTTTCCCTTTTCTCTGCGCTTATTTGAAAGAAACTCTCCTAGTAGCCCTTATCGGCACTTATTCATTGAGTATGGAGTGTCAAACCCAAATTCTCCCTAAATAGTTAAATCGGAGACTCTGCCTCTAATTCTCTTTTCTGATTCGATTGAATCTGATGCAAATAGCATTATGAATGCGAACATGGGTATGTGCCTTCACTCGGATATGTAGAAAATTTTTAAGGTTGCCCAGCATTTCTCTTGTCAGGACCAACTTGATGTTGTTGATAAACGAAAAAAGAACCAATCTTAGGTGGAATTCATCTCTGCTCATGGATTTTCTATGCAGGAGGTAAATGAATTCTCAGCTAAGGGTGTTATTTCATGGAAAGTGGATGCCCACAACCTATTTGTGAAAAGTCCCTAGTTAGGTGGTTGCTCTGATTCTAAGGTTTTTGCTCCTGTTGTTCATATATTTTTGATGATAAGAGATGCATGGATTGTGTATATGGTGGAATATGATATAATCAAGACGGATGTATTTTAGTACTTTGAATCAATAGTACATGAATAAGGAGGGAGAAGTTGATGAGGATGTAAGCCACATGATTGTAGCAGGATAGATGAATTGGTTTGGTGCATTAAGAGTGTTTTTATTCTAGAGTCATCCTACTTTTTTGTGATTTTTCTCTCGCTCTATGTGCATGTGTTGGTAATTTTTCAGCTATATTTTTGTTGCCGATTCTTATGTATTATATTTTAAAATGGTGTAACTGGAGCTGTCATTTCCTTACATTTGTTTTGTCTTTCTAGATAATGATTAAACTAAATATTTTATTTACCAGATATACTGTCACCTGTCTAATGATCTGGTACCTTAACAAAAAAGTTGTATTGTTGCCACCAAAGTTGGGATCTCTGCTATTTGAAATCTGGTAAGTGTTAAGTCAATGTTGTTAAAATAAAATTCTAATAATGTCAGTAGTCTGCATATTTCTACCAAGTTGAGTTGCTTGTGGCTTGGATTAGATTTATTGGTTCTCAACCTATGTTATTGTAATGACTATTCTTATATTTCTAGTGTATTCTTATATTTTAACATCTGCACGTTTAATTAGCAGAAAATCTAACCTTTTTAATATCAATGACGTTGATGTGGCATGGGCATAATGGACTTGCCAAAAAAAATTTAGTCCGTTGATAATTATAATATAAGGTGAAGATGTTATTTGCTCATTTTTGATCCATAGCAAATACATGTTATGTTATGGATCATTACCATATATATATATATATATATATATATATATATATATATATATATATATATATATATATATATATATGAGGCAGATCAATGTTACTAAGTTTTTTACACAATTTTTAACTCTTAAATTTGAACACTCTTAATGGTTAAGGTTAAAGCTAATTTTTAATTTATAACTAAATAAAATAAAAAACAAAACACAAGCTTTTCATTTTCATCTTTTTTTACGCCTAAAACTTCAACCTATAGTATTAAACCGCTGGATGGAAGAAGCCTAATATGTATCATCCAACTCTTACCTATCTCTAGTATGATACTATAATCTTTGTTTTTATTTTTATTTAGTTATAAATTAAAAATCAATTTTAATCTTAGCCATTAAGAGTGTTCAAATCTAAGAATCAAAAAATTGTGTAAAACTTAGTGTCATCATCCTATATATATATATATATATATATATATATATATATATATATATATATATATATATATATATATATATATATATATCAAGAAGCCAACAGATACTTTTTTGAAACACTAACAAAGTTTTTTTAAAAGAATCAAGAGGATTTTGAAAGATAACAAACTTTTGTTTTCAATAGCCCAAATCAATAACAAATTATACATAACAAAAAAGTCTGCTAGTAACAATTTTTATAAGAATCTTTTTAATACTAGAAGACAAAGTCTACTCATCTAATATTTATTGCCAAATAGGATTCTTATAATAAGGAACAAAGGAGTTCTTCTACACAGACCGGTTAACTGGACAGAAAAATGGGATATTTTCAAAAAAAAATTATTTTTTTTGTGACTCCTCAAAAACGTATAATATTTATTTCAACAAGAATTTTTACAAAATACAGTGTTTTAGGTGTAATTTAGATATATATATATAAAAACAGGGTTACACCTAAAATAATGTATTTTATAAAAATTCATGTTAAAATAAATACTATATATTTTTTGGGAGTCACAATAAAAAAATAATTAAAAATATCCCATTTTTCTATCCAGTTAACCGGTCTACCAAGACTTATTCGGAACAAAAATGTAAAATGATAAAAAATTAAAACCCAATTAGTTTCCTTTTGATAGTTCCCAACAATAAGGAAGTTGTTTTTAAAACATATTTCTTTTGAATTCAATATATTAAAAACAACTTTCCTAACTTATTTTTAGAATAATATGTAATCTTATCAAAACAGATTTTACCAAGTGAATATTAATATTAATTATATTTTATGTCTTGATTCTAGGAAAAATACTAGAAATCTTTCATTTATTTCCTAGACTCAATTACTCTATGATCTTCACAATCTTTGTACTTGAGTTGTGACGCCCCCAAAATAGGTGGTATACATCACCTATTTTGAGTCGTCAAATATATGGTACAGAATACAAATACAATCATAAATATAAAATATGAGCTGAGTTTTAATATAAATATTGTCTTCTAGACAGTATTCAAACTCAAAATAAGTCTTCAATACATTTATTAACACACTATTTTATAGAATAGTGAGAACTACTAATGCTATCCTCTGGACCGTCACTCCGTTTCCCGACTAGTCCCTGCTACGTTCTCATTTTTTGAAGAGAACAATGAAAGCAAAAGTGTGAGCTCAACTAGCCCAGTAAGAAATATTATGACTAAGATAATACATAATAAATTATCCTTAGCCTTCAATAGTGTTAAAATGATACAATATAACAAACATCAAGTTTAACTGCAGCGGAATAAGCAATCCATTAAAAGAGTCAAGTAGAGAATAAAATCTACTATCTTTTATGATTTAAAAGGTTTTTCCATCACTTTTATCACTGAGACTCAGCTTAATAAATAATCCACATCATCAAATCATCCCTGAACTACAGGCCAAGGATATTCTTTAGTATCACGACCACGAATTATCCATGCACTACAGGCCAAAGATAATCGTGTTTTCATCAACGGTCCTGATCATGCCATAAAATAATTCATCTTTGCACCCTTAGCCGAAGAGAATCCATAGTCATAATCATACCAAAAACTGTCCATCAATGCATTACGGGCCAATGAGGACTTTTTCTACATCATTTGTAACATTACAGTCATGATTATACCGAATAATCTCTGGTCATAATCATATTAAATCCATCTATGCACTACAGGCCACAAATGACTTTCAACATAATATAAACATGAGGATGATGACAATGACATAATAATTCAATAAAACAAATTCAAGAATTAATTTATCCAGGAATCAATAACGTCCAAATTGTCAACATGATACTTCTTTGTAGAGTAAAATTTAAAAATGCTCAGAAGAATATTCTCATAAAAAGATACTGGACGAAGAGCAAATATGAAGGATATTCCACTAATTTTATGAAGTATAGAAGCTAAAATTTTAACCAACTGAGTATAATAGGATATATGAAACTGCAAGTGGATTTTCGCCCGCCACGCGGTAATCCACGTAGACAGATCATTTCCACAATTTAATAAGGAATGAATACGAAGGATCATTCACCATGCATGTGATAATCCACATGAGCGAGTTATTCCAATGAATAATAAAGAATGGAATAACGAAGAATTCACCATGCGTGCGATAGGCGCACATACAAAAGTTATTCCAACGAGAATAATAAATAATGGAACCAGAGTCATGTGTAAACGCATGAGCGAGGATATTCCAACAGAATAATAAATAATGGAACCAGGTCATGCGTAAATCACAAACAGGATGTTCCAACAGAATGATAAATAATGGAACCAGATCATGCGTAAAGCCCAGACAGGATGTTCTAACAGAATGATAAATAATGGAACCAGGTCATGCATAAAGCACAGACAGGATGTTCCAACAGAATGATAAAGAATGGAATAATATAAGATTTTCACCATGTATGTGGTACTTCACATAAACAGGTTATTCCAACATAATAATAAAAGATGGAATAACAAAAGTTCTCTTCATGAACACAAAAGAAATAATACCCCTTACGAGTACAACAAATAATATCCCTTACCTTTGAAAGAAGAGTATTCCGACTGGTAGGGTAAGGATATACTCGAAGAAAATTTGCACTATGCTCAAAGCTTTCTTAAACTCTAAAGAAATATGCTCAAGATTATAGAAGAAGAACTCTCTCTATAGTTTCTCTCTCTAGAGTTTCAATGAATTAAATGCGAAATAATGAAGGAATGAGCTTCTATTTATAGGAGAATGGATGAATAGTAACTAATTCATGAACAGTCCAGTTGATTTACTTTTAATCGGACGGTCCATATTGATTTAATAAAATATTCTAATAAAATAAAATCTTTTAAATAAAATATAATATATTCTATTTATAATCTAATAAAACGAATAACTTTATAAAAGTATTACATTTTATATAAAAAAGATTTTACTATAAAAATATTATCACAGTACTATGCAACACTATGTATAATAAAATATAATATATTCTATTTATAATCTAATAAAACAATTAACTTTATAAAAGTATTATGTTTTATATAAAAAAATTTACTATGCAAAATACTATGCATAATAGAATATAATATATTCTATTTATAGTCTAATAAAATAAATAACTTTATAAAAGTATTATGTTTTATATAAAAAGCTTTTCTATTTTATTACAATAGCAATACTAATAAAACAAAACTTATTATCATTATTATAATTCACAATATTAATCGACCAGGTTGTTCCTAGGAAAGAGGGGGCTCTTCAATAAAGATTTCTCCCTATTGGCGCGCAATTAGGTGACCAAACCTCTTCTTGACAGAATTTCTAGATATCGTTAATATTGCAAATAATAATATTAATAACTTTGTTATCCCAATTATTGATTTAATAATATATAAAATATCGACAATAATTGAATCAAATAACGTGAGATACTATGCAACAATAATTGAACAAAATTGAGTGACTTCTCACGTAAGCATCAATAATCAATACCGTATGCTACTATGCAACCACACGTATTACTGTACTTTTAACACCGTGTTTTTTCAGCGATTAACGGTAAAACTTCAAATTAGATTATTTTTATAAAATAATTTTGTCGTTTTCTCGATCCGATGATAATTCCATTAATAGGGTTCACCAATGATTGTCTTTGTTATGCGAATATTCCATGTTAAAATGAATATTCCACGACCAATTGAATATTATATAACAATTTACGTACTTTGCAAAATTTATAAATATTACCCACAACTATAACATTATATCAAATCCACACCATAATATTCAAAAAAATATTTCAAGAAATTTAAATCTTTATTCATAAAATCTGGGATTTTACTTGAGTTATATCTTGAACTCTTGAAACTTCAATAAATCATTCAACTTGCAAAATTTCAAGCAATTAAAGTCTAAACCAATAAAAATATAATAACACTACAAAGCAACTTGTAATTATTAAAATCAAAAGCATATAAAACAACATTACACTACAAAGAAACTTGTATAATTATTCATATTATTATTTTTCTTGTATAATAATTTATATTATACTAATGTTCTTTTTTATAATCTTCTTAAATTCATTATACAATTGAAAAACTATGTTTCTCGTTTTTCAAATTTTATTGGACATTCTGTCTTTCCTCTTCATTCTATCATTTGCGTGTTCTTCGAAAATTCAAAAAATTGAAAAACATATTTTGGTGAATAGTATTTTCTGTGACATTTTCCCATATTATAGTTAAAAATCGAAAAGTAAATAAAAATATTTCTTACCGTTTTAATTTCGTTCGATTTCTGCACATTTTCGAGATAAACTTTTATCGGCTATCATGACTTTTCATGATATTACCTTTAAATCTTAAAACAGAATGTCATTACGACATACCAATCTTCCAAAAAGGCTTAGGGTCAATCCCTAACTCAAATCGTTCTTTGAGTGGATAGTGATTTTAAACAAATATTCTCCGAATATTTTTATTTTTGTCTTTGAAATTCTTACTCATTTATTCTAGCACGGAACCAAAATCGTAACATTTAATAATCATCCTAAGTCATAATAAACGCAAAACACAAAATATTATTTATAAAAACTTATTTTATTAAATAATAATATTTACATCAAAATTTACATAATTATCCAATTTTTCGGGTTGTCACGGAAAATTTATGATATTCATAAGTGTATTGACTTAAACCAAAGTAACCCAACAGTTGCACTTTTTAAATAGTTTATGATATTTATAATTTTATTAACTTAAATAAAATGAATTTATGAAAATTTTGAATTTAAAAATGTTTGAAATTAACTTTTAAAAAGTCAATATTAATCATAATGTTAGAACATGGGTCTTGTTTGTAACGACCCAAAAATCGGGACAACTTCTTTCCCCGATCTTGTGTGCTAATATTATCATGTTCTAACTTTAAAACATTATTTAATGTTAAAATATCTAAAAATGCGGAATAATTTTTTTTTTTCTTTCCATTCATTCATTCCCTGAATCGCAACCTTTACAATTATTCTTTATACTAGAATCATATCTATTCTCATTTAAGAATAAACATTTTTTATCCATTCAACATTTCAAACTATACATAACTGCCAATTACATTTGACAAAACTATCAATCATAGATTTATACCATTTTTAATTCAAGGAAATGTATTCATTTTGCACATCGTTCAATTTTCATCATCCATATAGCAAGTAATATTGCCTAACATCATTAACCTGCAAAAAGTTTGTGTTTACAAGATTGAGCTTGACAGCCCAACAAATTTAACAGTCTATCATACATAGCACATAATTTCATATGCACTATATTTCTTTTACTACGCATATCCATATGCAACATATATTCTTTACTATGCATATACTACATGCATTAATAATTCTTTACAAAGCATACATTCATGCAATATACATTTTCAATTTATCGAGTTACATCATATAACATGTTCTATCACATATCACATATAAATTGAGTTCCATAACCCAATTAACTTAGTCATATTTTGAATTTAACAATTCATAAAACATGATATGTAACTCACCACATAATCACATTTAATCCACAAACATAATAGAACTGAAAAACTTGCCTAGATTGGAGATTACCACAAAATTTAACTTAGAGTTTCTCCACAATTCCTACAAAATTTTATTTACATGCACACTCATATTAGATAATTAAATATGTTACAAAACATGCATGTATATTCATCAATAATAATTATTAGTTTAATTCAAACTAATATTATATATTCTTACTCAAAACGAACATTGGTTTATTTAGAAACTTAATTCGTTTTAACATTTTTAAGAAAATAAAGGTCCCTCACATTTTAGTATGTAAATATTTTACACTTTGAAGCTTCAATTATTTATATTCCACTTTAGGAATATCTTATGCCTTTACTGATTAATTCGGGATTTAAACAGCTAATAAATAGCTTTTATAGTAAAATTCAATTTACTATATTATTCCTTTAATATAAATATTTTTTACATTATTATTTTGCATGTTCATGAGTTAACTCGAATCATTATCTCATATATAAATATTTTATCCTGCTAACGCATTCGTTTTATTCTTCGTTTTGCAAATATTTATATTTTCGCTGTATATAAACGTATTAGCCACACAACCATGTCATATAACTTGTACAGTTATATTTTAAATATTCACATTGACCACCTCTTTTCAAAAACATTCTTTCTCACGATAATCATTTATCGCTTGAATAGATTTCGGCATGATTTACTTCATGAATATCTCACAAGTTTAGTTTTATAATCCACTTGTAGCTTAATATATGGGTATTCCATATCTCTTATACCTCACTTAAGTATTTAAGGTGAATACATAATATATCTTACGTATTGTTCATGATTATATAATATACAGACAAATTATAGCTTTTAAATTACTTAATATACCCATTCTTGTAAACTATTTTGTTAAAACCCATTATGTTTCCAAACAATCCTAAACAACCCCATAAAACAATAACAGCCCCATGGCGTGGCCTTGCTTGGCTAAACAGCCTTTTCGAGCTTCCGACGCTCACTTTGTTATTTTCCCATTCTTAACTCGTTAATTCAAATTCTATTAAGCTTTGGTTATGTTGTAGATTGTATACCCGTCTACTTTTACTAACTTATAAACTATCTACACGGGTACACAAACAAGCTACAAAAAAATGCATGTCAAACTGCCTGCTGCTTCGTGCTACTGACTACTACTGTTGCTGCCATGGGTAGTAGTTTCTTACGCAACATGGCTTCTTTACAATTTCATATCTTTTAGCTCATAACTTCGATTACAACCAATTTTAGATATATTGTAGACACCATATTAGGCTATATTTAGAAAATATAATCCACCTATTTTGGACATCATAGGCAGTCCAAAACAGACCCCCAAAAATGTTTGGTCGCAACTATTTTTAAATTTTTTTCCAGCTTTACCATCTCTCGCTAAAGCAGTCATAACTAATTCGTTTTAAAACATTTTTGATTGATTCTAGTGCCCAAGCTAAGCTAACTTCTGGGGATACAACTCTTATTCAATAACCTTTTCCAAATTTTGCACCCATAATTCCAGAAAATCCGCGCAAGGGGCTGGTTAGAATCTGATTTCCAAATTTTGGACAGATTCGCCAGAGCTACTTTAGAATGCCATAACTCCCTCCTCCGAAGTTGGAATTAGTCCATTCTGGAGGCTACGAATAGCTGGGACGGCACACTAAAAGACCCCAGAAAATTTGTCTATTTCAAAATAGTTGGAATTTGTCTATTTCAAAATCACTAGCATGTTCTTCTTCATTATCACACTGAAAATCCTCATCCTCGGAAGATAATCCATAAACATCATCATCCTCATAACATCCTCTACAATTATTTGTTTGCCTTTTCTATTTTTGTAACTTTTAGCTACAACCTCATCATGATGTTTTTCAGTAGTTTCAGACTCATTTATTGTTTCAGCCCATAACAGATGTGTTAATTCCCAGAGGCACACAATAGATCTAGAAGGGGGAGTTGAATAGATCTTTTAAAATTTTTACTTTATTTTCTTTTATCTTGTTAAGTGGTTAAGATATAATGAATAGAGGAATCATGTAAGACCCCAAATTTTATGAAATGAAAGTATTCAATTTTCTTATAATTATTATTTTATTTCGTAAATAGTTAAATTGATAAAAGGTTAAATTTAAGGGTGATATGTGAAAATTTTTGTAAGGTAAACAAGTTGTTATAAAATATTCGTTTGGTCGGAGAATATTCGTACGACGGCACAATCATTGGTGAACCCTACAATGGAAGTATTGTTGTAGTTAGAAAATGACAGAATTATCATTTTATAAAAATCACGACGAAAGTAGCACACGGTATTGATTATTGATGCTTACGTAAGAAGTCACTCAGTTATACTCAATTATTCTTTGCGATAATTCTTTGCATCATATCTCTCATATTATTGAGTCAATTATTGTCACAGTATCATCTGTATAATATGTTATATTATTAAATCAATAATTGAGACGACAAAATTATTCATATTATTATTTGCAATATTGACAATGTCTAGAAGTTCTGTCAAGGAGAGGTTAGATAATCTAATTGTGCGTCAATAGGGAGAAATCTTTATCGGAAATCCCCCTCTTTCCTCCTGGGAACGACCTGATTGTTAAATATTGTGCGTTATAATATTAATGATGAATAAGTTCGTGTTGATTAAAGATGAAATTGATAGTTTCATTGTGTGGGAATTATTAGTGTTAATGGAAATCAACATTTATTTCGATAATAATTGATGTCTGGAGGTTATATTGACCAATCGGGTAATTAACCAAATAAATGAGAAATTAATTGCTATTAATTCACATGCTTATAACTATGTGTTCACATGCGTGTACTATTGATTTACATGATTTACTATTAGGGGAGTTGGTGCAAGATTGATAATACTTGCATGACTAAATTAAAAATGGAAGTATAGATGAAGGTATTATACTGTAATTAGTTTTTTCACATGATTATACTAGTGAGTCACATGAATGAACTATTGATTCACATGATTTACTATTAGGGGAGGTGGTGCAAGTTTAATAATACTTACATGACTAAATTAAAAATGAGAAAAAGAGGAAGGTATTATACTGTAATATTTCGAGCCCCAAAACGTGCAATTATCAAAAATATATTTTCCTATAAATAGAAGTTCATTCTTCCTTCATTCTCACCAATTCACTAAGTCTCACAAGAGCATTTTTTATAGAGAAATTATAGAGAGAAAGGAGAAGAGAAGTCTGCTACCTCACTATTCCAGTATCCAGTTTTCTTCTAAGGTAAGGGGTATTATTTCTTTCGTAATCATGAAGAGAATTATTTTCTTTCAATACCCGTAAGGGTTGTTATTCCATTCTTTATTATTCTGTTAGAATAACCTATCTACGCGGACTAACGCATGCATGGTGAATTCTTCTGTTATTTTATTCTTTATTATTACATTTGGAATAATGCATCTCTGACTACTGCATGCATGGTGAATTCTTACATTATTCCATTCTTTATTATTACATTGAAATAACTTTTGTCTGCACGCGACTACCGCATGCATGGTGAATTCTTCTGTTTTTCCATTCTTTATTATTTTGTTGGAATAACCTGCCTACACGGACTACCGCATGCATGGTGAATCACCCTTCGTATTCATTCCTCATTAAATTGTGGAAATGATCTGTCTACGTGGATTACCGCATGGCGGGTGAAAATCTATTTGCAGTTTCATATATTCTATTATACTCAGTTGGTTAAAGTTTTGACTTCTATACTCCATGAAATTAGTAGAATATCATTGATATTTGCGCTTCATCCAGTATCTTTTCGTGGAAATATTCTTCTGAGCATTCTTGAATTTTACTCCACAAAGCATTATCATGTTGACAATTTGGACGTTATTGATTTTTGGATAAATTAAATTATAAATCTTTAAAATTTATCCTTGAACTTGTTTTATTGAATTATTATGTCATGGTCATCATCCTCATGTTTGTATTGTGATGAAAGTCATTTTTGGCTTACGTGCATATATGGACTTGGAATAATTATAACCAGGGATTATTCGGTATAATTATGACCATAATGTACTGAATGATCTGTTAAAAGTCCTCATTGGCATGTAGTTCATTGATGTACAGTTGTTGGTATGATTATGACCATGGATTATTCGGTATAATCATGACCATTGATGATTACATGAATATCCTTGTCCGTGATGCAGGGATGATTCGATTTTATTTATTAAGCTAAGTCTCAATGATAAAGTTGATAAAAAAACTCTTTAAATCATAGAAGATAGTAGATTTTATGCTCAACTTGACTCTTCTAATGAATTACTAGTTCCGATGCAGTTAAACTTGTTTTCTATTATATCCTATCAGTTTGACATTATTGAAGGCTAACAATAGCTTATTCTGCATTATCTTAGTCATAATATTTCTTATTGGACTAGTTAAGCTCGCCCTTTGCTTTCATTGTTCTCTTCAGGAAATGAGAATATAGTTGGGACTAGTCGGGGAACGGAGTGACGGTCCAGATGATAGCATTTGTAGTCCTCACTATTCTGTTAAATAGTGGGATAATAAATGTAACGAGGACTCCATTTGAGTTTGAATACTGTCTAGAAGATAATATTTGTATTAAAACTCTCAGTTTATGTTTTGTTGTATTTTACACGACAGTTGTATTATTAAGTTGTATTTGAATTTTGTACCATGTATGTAGCGACTCAAGATGGGTGATGTATACCTGTTTTGGGGGCATCAGAAATTAATTCATGCGTAGCAAAATAGATTGAGATACCCTTTAGAAATATAGCATTAAACACAATTCTAATGTAGAGTTAATTGCAAGCAGATATAGTAGTTATAGTAATGAATGTAAATGACATAAAGTAAATGACACCAGAGGTTTTAAGTGGTTCAGAGACTAAATTCTCCTAATCCACTCTTCTGCTTCAACAAGCAGGGATTCCACTAAGGTTTTAATCAACTTTGAATCACTGAGATTCCTTCAAGACCAGCAGCCTTGGAACACTAGTTCACTAAGAACTCTTCAAGACTAAAAAGCCTTGGAAACTGTAGACTAAGCCCATCAGACTTAAAATCTCTTGTACCCTCTGGTACTCAGCAAGTCCAACAGACTTGACTTTAGTATAGTCACTAAGACAAGGACTCTGCAGGCCCTGGTTGCTTGATTGTTTGTTGTTTTTAAGCTGCTAAGATGACATTTAGCTTGTTCATCTTCTGGTACTTAGCAGTTTCTTGTGATCAGTAGGTATTCAGCATTGGTATTTGATCACATCTAATGGACTGCTAAGATGTTCATTCAGATTGACATCTTATTAGTACTTAGCAAGTCTGACTCATCCTTGGTGCGACTGTTCTTTGTTGTTGATGCTTGTCTTTATTTGATATTCAGCACTACACACTATCATCGTTGAGGTACTGCTAAGTCTTTACATATTAGCTTGACTTTTTTTCTCTTCAGCTCTGTGTGATCATGGGAAAAATAGAGTGGCTCAAGTATCCTGCTTTCTGTTCTTTCACTCTTGTTGTTTTCTTCTTGGCCTTCCGACTTTTAGCACATATTCCACCTCATTATCATACTCATTTGTATTGAATGAAGCTTTTCCATTATAGGACTCTCATTAGTTGTGCTTCACTTTTCTGTAGTGGTTTCACTCTCATTAAGAGATTTTCTCTGTTAAGCTCTATAAGACTTTCATCTTCTCAAGTCAACAACCTTTCTTCTTTTGAAGCTTCGGCTTTTATATAGATCCATCTGACATCTTCCCGTTGGAAGATAGCCGTTAGGAGTCTTTCATTGACAAGCTCCCTTTTAATCTTTGTCTTATTTGTTTATGAAGGAGCCTTTTAAATGTTTCAATTGAAGGCATCCATTGTAGCATTTAATGCTCCGAACATTTCTAAGCACTGATGTAGATATGCAGGGTTGATGTGACAACTCCTTTTTGACTTTCTTGACATATCAGTCTGCTTTATCACCTAACACTTTATAGACGTTACTTTCAGCAGGCTAGTAAGTAGTCATCCTTTTCTCTTGTTTCCTCGATTTACATCAAGGATGTTTGGAGAGTATATCGGGATCCTCAATTCACAACGTTTGAATCTCAATCTCCTTTGTTTAGACATTCTTACTTTTCAGATGAATGCCCTCTACGATTCAGATGTTGACCTTTATGAACTCTACGATTGTTTATCTGTGGAAATCTTAGGGTGACTTGACCTTGACACCTTTTATGATTCCCAGAGTGCTCAACGTTGTACCATCTTGTACTTTGCTCTCACAGTCTATTCTACGATCGTGTTTGTCTTGTCTTGCTTTAAGAACTAACAAGTTGATTGACAGCTTTGACACTTCGGCTTGCATATCCCTTTTGACTTGTCATGCTCAGCTTTCTTAAGTTTTAGCCTCGTGATCTCTTAATCATACTCCATGGTAAGGCTGAGCATTGATATCCTACTTGTTTGTCCTTTGCTTACTTTGAGGAAGGTTTACCATTATCTTTGTATCACCTTTATCAGACTTTTCTCTCTTTAGTAAGCACTACGATCGTAGTCTTCTGATTAACACTTGTAGGAGATTCCTTCTGAATGGATTTTCACTTCTCAATCAACTTTGCTGATAGAATTGGTGCTTTGATCTTCTACTTGCTTGCAGATCATTCAGAGAATGTTTTCTGATATTCTTCAAGTAGATTGCATTCTTAAACTTGACTGTTCTTACCAGAGAAAGCGATCTATGCATATAATTTAGGTTTGCTTCTGTAGAGAATCGTAGAGTGCTTCACGATTATGCCTTGGCTATATAAGCATCTAGCTAACTACGACTTTGGCTCTAGTTCTGCAAACTGTGATTCTGATAGATTACGACATGTAGACTTTATGATTTGGAGTGAAGTCTACGATTCTAGCTCGACAAGCGCTCGACAGACATCTTCTACGATTCCGAGTGTAGACTACGATTCTTGACTTGGCTCGGCAGATGCTCGGACCATCTCTACGATCTGAGTATGGCTTCCAAAGCAGACTACGATTCTGAAGCAACTTTCTCGATACTCTACGATTCTACCTTGGCTTCTACAATCTCTCGGCTGGCTCAACAATCTACGACTCTGCTTCAATAGATTAAAATTCTGCCTTATTTTATTGACAGACTTAAATGACTTTTGCAGAGCTCTACGATCAGACACGCCTATCTATTACACTTCAAAATAGATCAACCTAACAACTTTAATCTTTTCTTCTATACTTTCATTTATAGAATGATAAACATTAACAACATATCAACTTAACAATTTTGATCATATCAATCTAAGTCCTTGTCCATATTGTCTATCATCTATTAAGGATTTTACAGCTTCTATCAATGCAAACATGTTTGCATATTCACTCATTAACTTCATCATCATCAAATAATACGAATAAAGGAATAACATTCACATGCATATTCCTAACAAGATTGTTGTAAGTCGCCTCATCAACCCTCGTTATATTATCTTGTATCTTTCCATCGTTGTAAATACCCTCATCAATAACCTCATTTATATTTTTTGATCCAACTCTATCTTTACCAACACTATAATCAACCCCATTAACAATCTAATCATCATTTCACTCCTCTAATGGATCAATTACTTGTATATAGATATCAACAATTTTAATCCCTTTATACATTTCAAACATAAGTAACATGTTCTCATCATTGTTTAATGGCATCTCGACCTGTGTTCCAGGCATAAAATTAAATAGTTTGATTTCTAAACCCATTCCAGTTGGTACTTGACCTAATGACAATTCAGAAACCTCGCTGAGCATATCCATATGGCAGTATACATCTCCATCAATATTTAAAATCACATTCACTATTTTCCCATAGTGAACATGGATATCATGATATTCAACCATTCCTGTTAAATGAAAAAAATAAAATCACAATTCACAAAAGTATGTAATGAATATTTACAAATTATGCAAATAAATTTATCTTTTTTGGAACGGAGTGAGTATATATATATACGGTCGGGATCTTAAGCTTACCCTTATTTAACATACCTTGCATACCCCCTTTAGCGACGGACCGGGCGGCGATTCGGTCCATCGCTATAGGTTCGGTCTGTCATTATATGTTGTCCGTCGCTATATGTTGTCCATCGTTAAAATTGTTAGAAGTTAAGACGACAGTTTTATAAAAGTTAAAATAAATACCCAGATCCATCGCTAAAAGGAGGTATGTAATGTATGTTAGATAAGGGTAAGCTTAAAATTGGATATATATATATATATATATATATATATATATATATATATATATATATATATATATATATATATGTTTGTATAGGAAGAAACCAAAATATTGAAATCACATAACATCAGTACACATACAAATATATAGATGTGATTATCTATGTGGATACAAATAATTAATTTTCATGAGTGAGTAACTGAGAGAGAGCAGTGCTCTTGTGGGGTTTCATCAAGTATGAAACAAGGTTGATTTCATAATCTAGGGTTTAGAATTGAGCGAATCGAGTGGTAACAAGCGTTTGTAGAGGCGATAATGGGGAAAAACATGTATACCTTAAACCCAAAAAATCTCGATCGTAGCCGGATAAATTAATTTCCTTCGATCATCTCCTTCACATCAAAAACTTTCCCTCCCACCCTCCCCTGTATGGCAACGTTGACAAGTGCTTTAAGAGTGAAGAATGTAACTTGATAATATAAGTCAAAATAGGGTACTTTTGTCATTAACAAAATTAGTATAAATTTATTATATCTTAAAATAGTAAAACATGAGGATAAATACGTAACTTCGCCTATTTGGTCAATAATAAACATATGCAGGGGTAGTGAGTGTTACTTGAAAAATTAGATGGGTAGTGAGTGTTATTATGGTAATTTACACGGGGTGTGAGTGTATTTTATTCTAATTTATATTTAGCCTGTTTATGTTTTGGGCTATAACTTTTTTAATTTTATTTAGTTTAGGATTTAATAATTTTCTTTTTCCAATTAATTATAGAAAAGTAGTTTAGCATTATAAATATGTTAGCTCAGGGTTCTACGAGAGACAAATCTTTTGACAGTTATATTAATTATATTGCATTTCTCTTCTGTGTAAACGCAAGACTTCATCTACCTTTGTGTTAGTAAGTTAAACTAATCATTATACTACCATATCCACAAGTCCAGACTATCAGAACATTACACACTTTGACACACACATGTAATATATATTTAAAAATCTCTTTTATTTATATAAAAAAATACATACTTACCAATATTTTTATATTTTTCTTAGGATTTTAGTTTTACCTTTTAAGTTTTCTCTTCTTTCTTCTCTCTCGTTTTTTTGTTATATAGTAGTTTAAAGTCAAATTACATTTTACATTATTTTGTCTCTTTCTCTCTCCTTCTCTAAATTCTGTTTGTGAGTTTTTAAAACTAAGAAATGAAAAAAAAGCCAAGGAAAATTGTATTTTTTCTTAAAAATTCCATTCTTTCGAGTTTTTTAAGTCAAGAAAGGTAGAGAAAGCAAAGAAAAATTAAACCCAATTTTTCTTATATATTTTACTAACCAAAAAGGTAAAAAAGTTAAAGAAATAAAATGTGTTTAATAAATTTATTTTTAATTATGTAATTACCCTTGCTTGTAACACATAAAACAAATTTTAGACAAACATGTCTTAATCTTTTTATTAAACTCGCAAACAAAATTAAGGAAAGTTAAAGAGCGATTGTTTATTTTCTTTGACTTCTTCTGTTCCTTCATGCATAATGAGTAATGCTTCCCAAACCTCCTTTGTTGTTTTGTTGTTGACCACGTTTTCAAACAGATCATCTTCTAAGGATTAGAATAAGATGTTCTTGGCCTTTTTATCGATTGGATGACTCTTTTCTCGTTTTCATCCATTCTCCTTTGACCTTGATCGTATTACATTTTGGTGCGTACATAGTTGGTGCAAGCTTTGTAGGAATATAGGGCCCATTCTGAACAGTTTCAAATAGATCTTCATCTATTGAATCCATGTAAGCTTGCATCCTAACCTTCCAGTTAACGAATTTATCTTTGTTACACATAGGTGGCTTGCTGCCTCCTGTTGGGTTTCGGCACAGAAAACGCAGCGGAAATAGAACAATTCAAAGCAATTTCCGAAATCCCAAAACAGGATCCATGGGAAAATTAATTAATTCAGAGAATAGAAATTTTACCGATTAGATTTTCTAGAACCGATCCGGTCGAATCTCCAACGCAATTCAAGCGGACTGCGTCTCTACGGTATCCACACGAACGCTATGCACGAATCGTCCTACGATCTGCAGAAGAAGGAAGTGTGGTACTAGCCACCAAGGATGGATTTCAGAATTTTTCTCTCTAGTCTCTCTCTCAAGAGTGGCTAGGGTTTGTAGGTTATGAATGAGTTGTGTGTTCAAAGTAGAGGCTACATGTCATATATATAGCGAATCAAAAACCACTATTCAAAACCCTAATTTGTAAAAATCCGAATTTATATATATATATATATATATATATATATATATATATCTTAATTAAGTCTTACTTAATTAATATACCTATATATATAAATTATCCTATTAATTTAAATTCTTAATTTAAATACTATCAATCATATTGATATATTTAAATCCTTTAAATTAATTCCCTTTTAATAACGTTACATGTGTGTGACCTATATAGGTTATTATTACGTTGGCAATAATTTTAAAATCATATAATAAAATTATAAGCAGTGAGCGGCATCTAGTAATGCATCACTGCTATCCAAGTAATAATAAGATCGATGATTCGATGCAACCTTTTCGTGACCAATGTTTCAATGTAATCTAATCCTTTTAACCTCAATATCCAAGATTAAACTCGAGTCTTGGAATCTGTCAAACTCTTCATAATTTAATCTGAGTTTTCTTGATCAATGAGTTGACTATATGAAACAAATCACTATTTGAGCATGGCCATGCATTTCATAGTCCTACTCAATCAAGAGGCCTATGAATACCATCCCTAATATATAGGAAGGTTAAATTCCATCTAGATCACTCATATTTCTCACACGATTCATGATGTACCCAATAATCATCTTTATAGTCCACCCTATTAAAGGTGACATTTGATGATATCAAAGTACATAAATTCCTGTGTAGTAATATAGTGATTTCAGGTCGGAGGACCATTACATCATTGTCACTATGAGAATTGCCAATGACATTTTACAAAATGTTCCACATAGAATTCTCATAGTGGGTGCATCGATACATCGTTCTCTAACATGTACCTATGCATTGACTTAATATCTCATATATTTATGACCATTGAGATTTGGCCATCGGTCGATCCACATCTTAGTCTCAATGCATTATTGTTGTCCCATCAACAATGATACTCGACTAGGGATATTTAAGAACAATGATACTAATAGTAATTATATAATCTCATGTTCAAGTCACATACTTGAAACTATATAATTTGTATCACTATTCTAAGAATTTTTATTATGTTGACATTTATATAACGCAGTAAATAAAATCATAATAAAAGCATTCATTTATGCAATCAAATATAATATCAAAACGTTAAGCAATTATATCAAATAATTGGCCTCTAGGGCATAATCTCTAACACCTCCTCCAGTCTTTGATTCGCTTGGTAAGTGTGCCATTGAATTTACTCAAGCTTTGTAGGCTATATTATAGAACCTGCTCTGATACGAATTGTTAGTTCCTGGAGGTACAATAGTTATCTCGAAGGGGGGGTTGAATAGATATTTAAAAATCTTTTCCTTTTTTACTTTGTGATTTAAACTCAGCGGAATTAATGTTTGTTTGATCTCCCTTTTAGATATAATGAGTTAATGAAGGTGAGGCAGTTATAACAGTTATAACAGTTATAGCAAGAATGAAATAGACATAGTTATTTTTAAGTGGTTCAGAGCACTTAAAGCTCCTAGTCCACTCTTCTACTCCTCGAGTAGGAAATCCACTAAGGATGTCTTTTACACTTTCTGAATATTGCAGATTCCTTCTAGACCAGCAGTCTAGGCACTTCTTAGTTCACTCTTGAACTCTTCAAGTCCAACAAACCTCATTCTTCACAGTTCATTTAGAACTCTTCAAGTCCTTCTGACTTGGAACTCTTACTTCAGTTGATTGGTAGTTGTTGAGTTCGTGATTGATGCTACTCAATTGCATTTAAGTACTTGTTCGAAGGAACTAAGTTGCTGAGCAAGCTTCCTCTTTTTCTCAGATCGTAGAGTTGAGCGTTGAGTGTTCTTGTGCGTTTTTGTTCAATGCTTGCTTAGATCTATCATCTGCATATGTTCTGCTTATATGTGATCCTTGAAATCTATCCGTTGAAACATTAAATGCGTTTGACATTTATGAACTTTGATGGAGACTTTTTTGCACACCTTCCTACGAATTGCATTACATTGCGACACAGATGATTTGCTTTCTCACCTAACACCTGAAAAGTTTTTTTCCCTTTGTCCTATAGTCCTTTTCTTAGCTTCTTGAATACGTTCCTTTTGTTGAATACTAAGGATATCTTTTGTACCGTTGGGACTGGTGAGGACTTCAACATTTCAAAATCATTCCACATTTGTTAGAATTTGTCTCCTAACAAAAGTAGGGCTCGATGCTTCTGACACAAGGCAGATTATACTCTATGATCCATATCGTGGTTTCTTGTCACATTGGTGCTTGGTCTGAAGAGAACACTACGATCTCTCTCAAGGATTTGCACACTACGATCTTCACTTGCTCGTCTTGCAGACTCTACATTTTCGAGAGCACACTACGATCTCTGAGTTAGGTTCGACAAACGTCTGGACCACTCTACGATTTCTGGAGAGGCCTTTCAAGGCAGATACACTACGATCTTCTAAGCTCTACGATCCTACCTTAGCTTCTGCAATCTGTTGATGAGCTTGATAGACTACGATTCTTTTCAAGGCCTATCTATTCCTTTCAAGTCATAGATCAACCTAACATCTTTGATCTCTTTATCTATACATTCGTTTATAGAATGATGAACATTAAAAGCTAAGATCAACCTAACAATTTTGATCTATCACTAAGTCCTTGTACATATATTCCTTGAAGGACTTTACATATAATCATGAGCATTTACTTTAAATATCAAATCAAAATATTCATTCTTCCAACAATCTCACCCTATTTGATGTTGACATAACCAACGAGATTTGTTGTCATGATTATTAAGTCCTAGATGCATTTTCAGAAAAGTAAACATGACTTAATATTTCAGTGAGCAGCTGAAATTTTTAGAGAATAAGCATGAATTTATTGATGTTTGAAGAATAGATATTACAATTAAGCTTACATCAATAATAATTTAAGTTTCAACTTATCTCTATTTCTTTGATCTTCTGCGTGGAGGATTGGCATACTCCTCAGCTCTTCTTTTTCTACTTGCTTCTTCTCTTCAGGATAGATCTTTCAGCTCACTTGGGCTTGTCTTGTGATCATGCCTATTAATGAATGCAGGATCTCCAATTGGCATTCTTAGGCCTTTGTAAGACCCCAACTTATTATTAATGAAATTTAATTTTCTCTATTTATTATTTTGAAATAGTAAGGGTTGATTTGATTAATGTGGATAGTTATGGGTAAAATACGCAAATATTTCAAAATAAGTAAGTGGTTATAAAATATTCATTATTGTCGGGGAATATTCGTTTGGTCGTGGAATATTAAATGCGATGGCGCGATCTTTATGGGCCCCATAACTTGAAAGCGATTGGATAAAGAAAACGAAAATATAAGTTGTTTAAAAATAACGACGTAGTTGTTTACATTATCTTGTTAAAATACTCGGTGGGTTAAAACACGATGAGCACTGCAGTATTGCACCAATTATTGATTCTTACGTGAAGAAGGCTTTACTCGATAATGGTTACAATAAAATCTTTATTCGATATTTTATTTTATTGATTTAATAATTCTTTGCGTTAATATTTTATATTGTTGTTGTTTGATAATTGTCATTACACGGTATTTTTCATTATCGAAGCAATAATTCATATTATCTAAATAATATTATTAGATAACATTATTGGCAATGTCTAGAAAGTTACATCTAAGGAGAGATTTGGTCACCTAATTACTTGCTTGGCATGTAAGGAGAAAATTCTTATTGGAAAGCCCCTCTTTCCTGGGAATTGCACGTTGTCAATATTGTGATTACATAATATTATTTATGAGTAATTAATTATTGATTCATATGATGAGGAAAATATTTATTTTATGTGGATATAGATGGAAAATTTTTAATATGACAATTGTTGAAAATTGAAATTTTATTTTTTACGATAAAATAATTCATTTAAATATATTATTATATTTTAATAATATAATAATGATGATATTTTTACGATGAATGTGGGATATATGAGTATATGTGGAGGAGGATTATTTTTATTACCAAAAATATTTAAAGCATGTTTTATGTGTGCGGTGGACCCCATTTCTTGGTTGAAATTTGATTATAGCACAGTAAAATCGCTTGGTTTGTGGATTTCGGTCAATTTTATTTGGAATTTGGAAAAACTTTCTTACGAAAAGTTGTAGAGAATTGAATTTCCTATAAGAAGTTCTGAGATTGAATTTTTACGATAAAAGGCTATTTATTGTGAATTATTGAAGTTACGAGTTCCAAAATAATTGATTTTGAAAGTTTTAATTGTTTTAATTAACAAAACATTTTTGTGTTTGGTTAGCCTCATTAAACACATGCAAGATGCTGAATTCAGATGGTTCTAGGTGCGTAGACAAATTTGTGTATATATATATATATATATATATATTATTATATTAAATTTTCTACTTTGGTGTTCTAAGTATTTTTCTATAAATAGGGTGCTTAGATTAGAATTGAAAATCACACCAGAAACTGAAGTTTTCTCTCTCTATATTATCGGCGTATTCTTGTGAGTATTTTGAGTATACTTTAGTCTTTTGTTTATCTGGTTGCAAGTTCAAGTCATAGCTTATATCCAGGTGTTTCAATTTAAAATCTTGAACTTTCGAGGTAAGGGATATTATTTTTTTCGTAATGATATTATTTCTTCAATATCATTATCTTTGAAATATTGATCTGAAGTTTTTATCAAATTTGGAACTTTTGGTGTCGGAGTTCTTATTCACGTATCTGGCCTTATTCGCGTATCGACCTATTATTCACGAATCGGCATTATTCATCGAAAATGAAAATTTTCCTTTTAAGTCTAAAATATCTATTATGGATACTAGCTTTGATTGTATCCATGTTTTGATCATTCTTGAATTTTACACCACTATGATTATTTTTGAGGTATTTTTGGACATGGATAAAACAAAGTCACGAATCCTTAATCCTTAATCCTTGTCATTTTGTTTCCTTTGGATTAGTTTCTTTAAAAATATTTTCATCATCCTCGATCTTAAATGATGATATTATTGAATATCTTTGGCTGTAGTGCAAAGATGAATGATTTCGATGAATATCTTTGGCCCGTAGTGCAAAGATGAGCAGTGTTTGGATGAACATGACCAATGATGAATATCTTTGGCTGTGTAGTGCAAAGATGAATATTTGATTTCGGATATATATTGATTGATGTTACAAGGATAAAAGATGAGACGATGAACTTTTAAATTCATACATAGAAGATAGTAGTTTGCATTCTCTACTTAACTCTTCTAATGAATTATTATTTCATTACGAATCTTGATTTAAAATTGTTGTCTATTGTATTCTATTAGATTTTTCCCTGTTAAAGACTAACGATAATTTGTTGTATATTATCTTAGTCATAATATTCTTTACTGGGCTAGTTGAGCTCACCCTTTTCCTTTTTGTTCCATTTTTCTTCTCAGGAGGCGAGAATATAGCGAGTACGAGTCAGGGTATAGAATGAAGGTTCTAGAGAGAATTGTTTAGTAGTCCTCACCATTTTTGTAAAATAATGTATCTATAAATGTGATGAGGATTTATTTGAGTATAGATATTGTCTAGAAGATAATATTTGTATTCAAACTCACACTTTTACTGTTGTAATAATAATGTTGTAGTTGTTTCTGTACCATGTATTGACAACTCAGAATGGGTGATGTATACCTATTTTGGGGGTATCTCAGTTGGTATCAGAGCTTAGGGATATGATCTCTGGCGGAGATCGGGGAATAGAACTAGGAGGTGAGAGACGAGTAAATCCTTCGCTAGTGTGTCCTACCTAAGCTTATTTGTTAGTTGGTCAGTATATAGGGATATTATGTGATATATTGATTTCCATAATTAACCCTTGTTTTATGACAGTATTTGAGAATATCGACTGAGAATATTAACAATGGAAATGAGGCAGTGGAGACGCTTTGTACTCACCACGAGGAGGAGAACATGCAGCAGTGGCAATGTTCTTCCGTGAACAACACCGTGAGCGAGATGATGAGCGAGGGGATGTTTAGAAGCTTTTTGCGATTCATGCAAAATCGAGAAGAGGAGACTTCGTGTTCAAAATATAGGAGAAATGATAGAAATTCATGGGTTATTCTGATGACGGTTCAAAGAGTTGGGACCACGAAATTTAAGGGAAAGCGAGATCCGATCATGGCGGAAACATGGGTCAAAAAATTACCAAGATATTCGATGTCTTGGGATGCACGGAGAAACGAAGGTTCCATTCGCCACCTTTATGTTCCGTGGCGAAGCGGACTCTTCGGTGGGAGATGCGTGAAGCGTACCATCCATCCGGTACTTTTCGGCATGTCTTTGGAGACGTTTCAGAAACTATTTAATGACAAATACTTTCCTGAAAGTATTCGTCATATGAAGGAAGTGGAGTTCATCAGATTAGAACAAAACAATATGACGGTGTCTGAGTATGAGGCAAAGTTTGTAGAGTTATCCAGGTTTGCACCTCATTTGGTGGAGAATGAGGAACGTATGACGCGGATGTTTCTGAGAGGTTTGAAACCCAACATACGACAATATCTCATTTTTCATAAATTTTCTCTCTATTCATATGTTGTAAACAGGGCTCAATTATTAGATCAAGATAACGAGTTCGGTCAACCGAGGGACCACAATCAGGATCATACCGGAGATATCAGTCAACAAAACAACGATAACCAGCGGAGAAAGAAAAAGACGGACAAAAATGGTAACCACTCTGGTGGTAATCATGACCATGAAAATAGAAGAAGCGAGTCAGGAGGAGATTTTAAAAAGAGGAGATTTAACAACGACCATGTGAAGACAGCGATCTTGGCGTGAAAGAAGCGGTTCTAAGGGAGGAGAAACGACCACCGGTCATATCTTATAAATCTTGGGAAAGAGGGACATATCGGTCAAACCGCCCTACAACAGATTCAAGGTATGCTATAATTGTGGAAAGGAAGGACATATCGCTTGAGATTATGCGGTGGCGAAACCTAGTTCAATGAGGGACGGTGACTCAAAAAGATTGTCCCAAAAAGTCAAAAGTCAACGGTTCTGGAAGAAGCGTTTGTTGTGGTCGGTCAAAATGCAAAGAACCCAAACGAGGTGATCACGGGTAAGCTATTTATAAATTCTTGCGAAGTTTATACCTTACTTGATACTGGTGCTACCCATTCATTTATCTCTCTCCTTGTGCTCAACGTTTAAACTTGACTCAGGAGAAGTTAGACTTTGACCTATCTGTGGAAACTCCGTTAGGAGAAACTTTCATCACATCCAACTGTTTATAAATCTTTTTTATTCAAGTTGGCACCATCACCTTACACCATTGACCTTATCTCTTTAAAGATACTTGCTTTTGATGTGATTTTAGGGATTGATTGGTTAACTACTCATCATGCCAAAATTGATTATTTTAAGTAAGGTTGTTAGTTTTCATATTCTAACCAACCTATTATGCAATTCAAATAACTAAACCATTAAACTCAATCAACGTCATATCTAATCATAAAGCTATTCGTTTATTGAAAACTGGATGTCAAGCTTTCTTAGCCCATGTTATGGATTTGAATAAAGACACGTCAAATTTGAATAATATTCTGTTGTTATTGACTTTCTGACGTATTTCTGAAGAACTTCCCGGTCTACCCCCAGAACGTGAAGTTGAATTCTTTATTGATCTTGAACCTGGTATAAAGCCCATTTCTAAAACCCCATATCGAATTGCTCCTATTGAACTTCAGGAGTTAAAGGCCCAACTAAAGGAATTGTTGGACATCGGTTTCATTCATCCTAGTACATCTCCTTGGGGTGCTCCTGTTTTATTCGTAAAGAAGAAAGATGGGAGTATGCGACTTTGTATTGACTATCGAGAATTGAACCATGTCACCATCAAGAATAGGTATCCTCTACCTCGTATTGATGACTTGTTTGACCAGTTGCAAGGGACACAATTTTTTTCAAAGATCGATCTTAGATTTACGGATATCATCACCAAGATTAGAATCGAGGATATTCAAAAGACTGCCTTCAGAACTCGGTACGGGCATTATGAATTCTTAGTCATGTCTTTTGGATTGACTAATGATCCTGCGGCTTTTATGGATATGATGAACTGAGTATTCAAGGAATATTTGGATCAGTTCGTTGTTGTCTTTATTGATGACATCCTCATATATTCCAAAAGTCGTGAAGATCATGAGCACCATTTGATGCTGGTACTCCAAAGGCTTCATGAAAACAAACTATATGCCAAATTGAAGAAATGCGAGTTCTAGCTTGAGGAAGTAGCATTCCTTGGGCACGTGGTGTCGAAACATGGAGTATCTGTGCACCCGACGAAGATTGAAGCAATACAAAGTTAGAACAACCAAAGTCGGTGACCAAAAAGACGTAGCTTCGGGCTTAATTTGGTTATTATCGGAGATTCGTGGAAGGATTTTTAGAATCGCTACTCCATTAACTCAAATGACTCGGAAAGATATAAAATTCGTATGGAAGCGAGGAATGCGAGAAGAGTTTCAAAGAGCTCAAGAGGAGACTCATTTATTTTGCACTGTACTAACAATACCATCCGATACGGATGGATTTGTTATCTCACGACAATGCTTGAGCAAAGGTTTAGGATGTGTTCTCATGCAACGTGGGAAAGTCATAGCCTATGCCTCGCGACACAAAAAAGAATATGAGAGGAATTATCCTACTCATGATCTAGAGTTAGCGGCATGCGTTTTATTGTTAAAGATCTCGAGGCACTATCTATATGGGGAGAAAGTGGAGATATATTCAGACCATAAAAGCCTTAAATATTTCTTCACTCAAAAAGAACTCAACATGCGGCATCGACGTTGGCTCAAGCTATTGAAAGATTATGATCACACTATTCAATACCATCCTGGAAAAGCGAACGTGGTAGCCGACACATTGAGTAGAAGATCATATGCAGGAATGAGTGTGATGATGTCAAGTATACGCATAGAGCCAACTTTAATAGAAAAAGTTAAGGTTGCTTTCGAGCCAATCGACCCGGTGATCGATATGTATGAAGAAGAAAGTACAAGAAGGTGCTATTCCGGAAGCGAGAATTGATGAAGAAGGAATACTTCGAGTCCACTCCAGACTTTGTGTTTCTAACGACTCTGATTTGAAGTACAAGATTATGATGGAGACACACAATACACCATTTACAATCCATCCTGGAAGTACTAAAATGTATCGTGATCTTCGACATACATTTTGGTGGAATAATATGAAGAGAGAGATTGCAAAGTTTATCTCGATGTGTTTAACTTGTTAACGTGTAAAGGCGGAGCATCTAGTACCTAAGGGTCCGTTGCAACCACTTGAGATTCTGAAATGGAAGTGGGAACACATTACCAAGGATTTCGTTACAGGTCTTCCTACGGTTTCTCAAGGCATCAATGCCATTTGGGTTATTGTTGATAGATTAACCAAGTTTGCTCATTTCTTGCTGATACGGGAGACTTATTCCCTTGAACGTCTTGCTAGTATATATGTAAATGAGATTATGAGGTTGCATGGCATGCCAATATCCATAGTTTCAGATCGTGACCCAAGATTCACTTCAAGATTTTGGGTTAGCTTGCAAAATGCTATGGGCACGGATTTACGATTTAGTTCGGCATACCATGCTCAAACGGACGGACAATCAGATAAGACTATTCAAACTCTTGAAGATTTATTAAGACTCTGTGTCCTAGACTTCAAGGGTAATTGGGATAAGTATTTACCATTGGTGGAATTCTCCTACAACAACAGTTATCAGGCAAGTATAGGTGTGGCTCCATTCGAAGCATTATATGGACAAAAATGTCGCTCTCCAGTATGTTGGGACGAGGTGGGTGAAGCAACATTGTTGGGACCCAAGTTGGTATGTATGACTACGGAAAAGATCCAAATGATTCGACAATGTATACAAACGGCACAAGATCGACAAAAGAGTTATGCGGATCTTCATCGAAAGGACGTGAAATTTAGTATAGGGGATCATGTATTGTTGCGAGTTGCTCCATGGAAAGGAGTTACAAGATTTGGGAAGAGAGGAAAGTTCAATCCACGATTTATTGGTCCATTTCAAATTCTTGACCGAGTAGGAAATGTAGCCTATAGACTCGCGTTACCTCCGAGTATGTCTCGTGTTCATAATGTGTTTCATATATCTGTACTTCGTAAATATGTGAAAGACCCAAACCACGTTATAGAGTTAGAACCTGACGAGATAGCCGAAGACTTAATGTGCGAAGAGGTAACTGTCAAGATCTTGGATAAGAAGGAGCATGTCCCACGCACAAAGGTAATACCATAAGTTAAAGTTTTGTGGAGGAATCATGCTATAGAGGAAATGACCTGGAAATTGGAAACAGAAATGAAAGCGAGGTATCCTCACCTTTTCAAACACAGTGTGTCGTCGTCAATTTCGAGGACGAAATTTCATAAGGAGGGAGGTTGTAAGACCCCAACTTATTATTAATGAAATTTAATTTTCTCTATTTATTATTTTGAAACAGTAAGGGTTGATTTGATTAATGTGGATAGTTATGGGTAAAATACGCAAATATTTTAAAATAAGCAAGTGGTTATAAAATATTCATTGTTGTTTGGAAATATTCGTTTGGTCGTGGAATATTCTTGCTTTGTTTGGAGAATATTCGTAATGCGACGGCGATCTTTATGGGCCCCATAACTTGAAACGATTGGATGAAGAAAACGACAAATATAAGTTGTTTAAAAATAATGGCGTAGTTTTTACCGTTAATACTGTTAAAATACTCGGTGGTTAAAACACAGTAGCACACGGTATTGCACCAATTATTAATTCTTACGTAAGAAGGCACTACTCAATAATGGTTACGATAATTCTTTATTCAATTATTTTATTTTATTGATTTAATAATTGCTGCGTTGATATTTTATATTGATGTTGTTTCAATAATTGTCATTACACAGTATTTTTCATTATCGAAGCAATAATTCATATTATCTGAATAATATTATTAGATAACATTATTGGCAATGTCTAGAAAGTTCTCATCAAGGAGAGGTTTGGTCACCTAATTGATCGCCATGAAGGAGAAATTCTTATTGAAAGCCCTCTTCAAGCGAACCGCTGTTGTCAATATTGTGATTACATAATATTATTTGTGAATAATTAATTATTGATTCATATAATGAGGAAAATATTTATTTTATGTGGATATAGATGGAGAAATTTTTTAATGTGACAATTGTTGAAAATTGAAATTTTATTTTTTTCTGATAAAATAATTCATTTAAATATATTATTATATTTTAATAATATAATAATGATGATATTTTTACGATGAATGTGGGATATATGAGTATATGTGGAGGAGGAGTATTTTTATTACCAAAAATATTTAAAGCATGTTTTATGTGTCGGTGGACCCCATTTCTTGACTGAAATTTGATTATAGCCTGTAAAATCGCCCGTTTGTGGATTTCGGTCAATTTCTGTTTGGAATTTGGAAAAACTTTCTTCTGAAAAGTTGTAGAGAATTGAATTTCTCCTATAAGAAGTTGCGATATTCGAATTTTCTGATAAAAGTCTATTTATTGTGAATTATTGAAGTTCTGAAGTTCCAAAATAATTGATTTTTGAAAGTTTTAATTGTTTTAATTAACAAAAACATTTTTTGTGTTTGGTTAGCCTCATTAAACACATGCAAGATGCTGAATTCAGATGGTTCTAGGTGCGTAGACAAATTTGTATATATATATATATATATATATATTATATTAAATTTTCTACTTTGTGTTCTAAGTATTTTTTTACTATAAATAGGGTGCTTAGATTAGAATTGAAAATCACACCGAAATCAAGTTTTCTCTCTCTATATTATCGAGCGTATTCTTGTGAGTATTTTGAGTATACTTTAGTCTTCGTTGCTATACTGGTGCAAGTTCAAGTCATAGCTTATATCCCAGATTTTTCAATTTAGAAGATTGATCTTTCGAGGTAAGGGATATTATTTTTTAGTAATGATATTATTTCTTCAATATCATTATCTTTGAAATATTGATCCGTTTTTATCAAATTTGAAACTTTTGGTGTCGAGTTACTATTCACGTATCTGACACTATTCATTAGCGTATCGACCTTATTCACGAATACGGCATTATTCATCGAAAAATGAAAATTTTCCCTTTTCGTCTAAAATATCTATTGTGGATACTATCTATGATTGTATCCATATTTTGATCATTCTTGAATTTTACACCACTATGATTATTTTTGAGGTATTTTTGGACATGGATAAAACAAAGTACGAAACCTTAATCCTTAATCTTTGTCATTTTGTTTCACTGGATTAGTTTCTTTAAAAATATTTTTCATCATCCTCGGTCTTAAATGATGATATTATTGAATATCTTTGGCCTGTAGTGCAAAGATGAATGATTTCTGATGAATATCTTTGGCCCGTAGTGTAACGACCGAGAAATTCGGATTTTAATGTAAGATTATTTTATTATATTAAATAATAATAAAATCATATTATATGGGATATCAAGATGGTTGTAGTTTTGTAACCTATTGATATTGGAATATCGTAGTATTTGAGCTATGTGAAGGATTTAAGGTGTTTGAATTTCCAATACGAAAATAAAAGTTTTCCGAGAAATTTTTCGAAAAACACTATTCATCGGTATTTGCTCGGGATTTATTTTTGAATTTCCGAGAAATACGTAATGGTAGAATATTAAAGTAAGACGGATTATGTAATAATAATCTAGTTATGGAAAACGTAATATTTCGCTTGCGGACTTAAATCGAGAACGTAAGGAAAATGAATAACTATTGCGTTAAGGAATGATGGTATGATACGTGAGTATTGTACAAGGAATGGAAACGAGTATAATACAAAGTATTATATGAGTTTGTAAGAAGAATGCATTATCGTATATAAATTCTATATGAATTAGAATACGAAAATAATACATAAGCTATATGTATATGTATTATGTAATATTAATGGACTTGTAAAGATTGGTGAGGATTTTGTACCAAGCCCAAGTGAATTAAGGGTTAAGGCCCAACCTATGAATTAATAAACATATGAATGTTTGTTAAGCAAAGCCCAAGGATTTATGTAATCCAAGCCAAACTAGGATTTTATAAATGGATTGACCCATGGGGAAATCCATATTAATATGGTTAAGGTGTAATGACCAAGTTAAGTGGTAACCAAGTTATATGAGTAATGACCAAGTTATGTAATGATCAAGTATTAAGAGTAGTGGCCAAGCAAAGGATAAGATTAAAGCTAGCCAATTAATGAATAGTAAGGAGGTGTATTTGTACAAAGACTAATCTACCCTAAACTTGGAAATTCTATAAATAGAAGAGCTTGCTAGCCATTTGTGCTAGTTGTTCAATTCAAACAATTTAACAACTTATAAAGTGCTTAATTGTTAGAGAGTTTAAGTTATAAATAAGTTACTTCCATAAGCCAAGAAGAAGAAGAAGATTACTTATCAAAGACTTCAAAGGGTAAGACTTCTTCTCCATTTATCTTCTATCCCTACCATGATAGGTTGATAAGAAAAGTATGGATTAAGGAACATGGATGTTAAGAAGTAAGAAGAATGATTAATAAATGGACTTAAGCCGCATAAGTCGGAAATAAGTCATTTAATCTAGCATAAGTTATAAACTTATGAAGAAGTAATATGAACTTGTTATTAGTTTATCTTAAGTAGTATGAAAGTAAAGAATTTGTATGAATATGTATCATGTATACATGAATGAAAGCGTATTTGAGAACATATAAAGGTGATGATTAATGGATTTTAATTATCATAAGTGATGAACAAAGGAGCTATAAGTAGTTTATACTTTAATAAGTTATAAGCTCATGAAAGAATAAGTCAAAATCCAACATGATAAATAAGTTGTTGTATTAAGTATGTTGAGATGTTCGCATGATGAATTGAATTCATTTGAAGTAATGAACAAATCATAAGTAATGAAGATTTGCAGGAAATCGTACGATTAGACGATAATCGTCGAATTCGTAAATTTCCCGGAATGGAAGTTAAATTTTGAGTTTGAGTTCGGAAATGTTATTTTCCAATGGAGACAAGTCATGTTTGTCATTTAAGAGTTGCGGACTCGAAAATGGACGAATTCAGACTTAGAACGAAGAAACGAGAGTTTAACGTTCATTTAACGTTTATCGTTTTCGTTAAAAATGAACCAATAGGTGAATTTTTAGCAAACGAAGTCAAATAGATAAAATTCTTGCATGAACGCATAGATTACATAATTTGTGAACCGTAGGCTTTTGAACGAGCCAATTCGGACTTAAAACGGAGAAGTTATGCGTCCGGGAAGTTCACAAAAATTAAAAGTTAGAAAAATTTTACGGTGCACGAGTTGGCCGTACAAGCCAACCCTAAGCTTTTTGTCACGTCATCATGGCAAACATCCGGGACTCAAACGCTAACTCGCACGCGCAAAGACGAGATGTAAGAGTAATGCCCATGCCACATGCACAGAGCACAAAACTTGGACAGTAAAGAATAAAAATGAAGAGAAAGGAAGGGGATGGTAGGAGATTGAACTAAACCTACCTCAAACAACTTAAAGTAACATTGTTGGGACATTGTTAAGACTTAAAAGTAATGAAGAATGGTTAATATAACCAAGTCGAATGAATGTAAAGCGAACGATAAGTCAAAACGCATAAGAATGAAATCTAATCTATAATTAGATTGAAATGAAGGGTAAGATATATACAGATACATACTTGATTATATGTGACCTAATGTAAGGCATTATGTGATCATGTATTGTAGAGACTTGAAAGACTTGAACGTAAAGTAAAATACACATGATGTGAGGCACGCTAAAAGGCAAGTATTCTAACTCTTGTTTCAGTTCAATCTGAACAAGTTTATAATGTTCATGTATCCTTTTGCATGAATTGAAGTATAATGAAGTTAAAGCCAGTTCCTTAGCTAGACTTAACATATTGAGTGGATTGTTGATAATCTGTTCATCTGTTATCAAATGCAAGTATCTTTTGTCAACTACTTATAGTTTTCAAAAGAAGAATGAATTGTTAAACAAATGTTTTATCGGTAAAACGACAGGCACGCGAGGTTGCCAAATGATTAAACATACATACGTTTAATGGATGTAGTATTGATCAATACAGAGTACAATAGGCTGATCACCTAGAAGTGCTCGTAAGTAATATCGGGCTTACGGACTTAGGTCCGGGTTTTCCTTTTCAAAGAAGGAATGAATACTCAAGGTCTTTGACCAGAGTGAATGTTTTACTGAATTTATTCATTGTGAAACATTTTGAAAAGAAAGATGAAATGCTATTTTGAATCATCAATAGTACTTCATAGCTATTGTTCAGTTATCGAAGATATATGATTCATATGTATCAAGCATGTTGTTATTGAAATTGTTATATTTGCTGAGCTAGTCATGCTCACTCTTGCTTGAACCATATGAATGCAGCTAAGACTGAACGTCTTGAAGGATCAAGTAAGGATAAAGGAAAAGCTAAGGCAGATTATTAAGCTGTCATGTAATCGTATAGGTCTATTGTTGTAATGTAATGAATATTATGACAAGAGAACCTTTGTAATGGGTTTAGAACCTGGGGAATGTAAATATTGAATTAAATATATATAAGTTATGTTCGTTCTTTGAGATTTTCAATTGAATGAATGTATGAATGTTTGTACAGTATAGCACCATCTGTCGGGTTGTAAGATACCCGGATTTGGGGGCGCTACAAGTTGGTATCAAAGCCTAGGTTATAAAACTTAAAGGGAATTAGAACCTTAAGTCATAACCTTAATAAAGAAGTAAAAGAAGAAAGATAACCTTATAAAAATGCATTATAGTATGTTATGTGTTTTTATTTATGTTACTGACGTGTACTAATCAAACTATATTGTTTTATTGTAGATGTCAGGAGAAAATGATATGTATAGAAATATACATGTAGTAAGCGAGGATTCGGTTAATCGGGTAGAGATACTACCAAATCCCGTAGCGATAGAGCCAGAAGTGGTAGCAATAGAGTCTGGAGACTCGGACAATTTAGACTATATTTCTATTTTCGATTGCATGCTAGAGGAGGAGGTGGACGTAATGTCCTTTGACCAAGTTCCAACCGCAGAGGAGATGTCTACGGGGGATTCGATGAAAGCATTGTTTATGGCGGTATTGGATAGGAATGTCCATTATTGCCAGGAGGTAAAGGAGTTGAAAGTGGAACTCCAAGCTGTCCGTGAGGACAAACTTAGCATGGAAGGAATGTGGGAGGAGGAACACGATGATCGTGTTTTAGCTAAGGACAAGGTCCGAGAGCTGAAATGTGAAGTCTTTGAGCTCAAGCAAGAGCTAAAGACTAAACAGGGGAGATTGGAGAGGATGTCCTATATACATAGGAGTTCTCATGTGGATTTCCAGCAGCAAGTGGCTGGGTATCCGGTAGAGGCGGGACAGACTCGACATACCATCAGTCGGGATGTTATTACCTGTCTGGCCAGCAAAGATTTTGAGAATGCCTTACGGCAGATGTAATCTAGCAATAGCTAGGGTAGCATAGATATGTAAATATTATGTATCTAGTAGTGACGTAAAACCCTCTTTTGTATAAACAAGGGTAGTCTTTTGTAAATCCCAATTTTTGGAAAGTAATTGCGGGATGGTAATGTAATCAGCTAAGGCTGAGTAATGTAATCAGCTAAGGCTGAATGATGTAAACAATGTAGTGTTATACTATAAGTTATTAATCAATATAAGCCTCTTTTATGGAACGTATTGAGTAATGAGTATGAGTTATTGTTTTATCATAAATAATAACTAACTCATAAGAAGAAAGTAATAATGATGTGTTATTTTCTTAACAGCGAAATGCCGCCAAGAAGGGGACAACGAAATCAAGAAACTAATGTTAACCAACCGGAAGGTGGTCAGGTTAATCTAATGCAAGAGTTCGTTAATCTTTTAACGGCTGCATTTAATAGAACGAAATAATGTACAGAAAATTCACGGAGTAGTACTGAGCTACTACTTTTAAGGACTTTAAAAGTGTAAGTCCGCCGGAGTTCAAGGGAACTACGGACCCTATAGAAGCCCAAACTTGGGTAAAAGAAATTGAGAAAGCATTTGTAATTATAAATGTGGAGGAGGGTCAAAAGGTTGCCTTTGCAACCTATTTGATGAAAGGAGAGGCCAACTTCTGGTGGGAGGAAAACCAGGCTAGGGCCGATATAGGAAACCTAACGTGGGAGAGATTTAAGGAGATTTTCTTCGAGAATTATTTTCCCACAAGTATGCAAGGGAGAATGGAAATGAGGTTTCTGGAATTGAAACAAGGGGATATGATGAGTTCCCAGTGATGCCAAAGTTTAATGAATCGACACGATTCTTTGCGACATCAAGTGGACACTGAAGTGAGAAAGGCTAGAAGATTTGAGCAGGGCTTAAAACCCTGGCTCTATAGCCGAATCTCTGTGTTCTAAAGTACTTCCTTTGGAACCATATTAGAAAAGGCAATAATAGCCGAAGGTGGGAATGAGGCTTTAAGCCAGTACCACAAAGATAAGAAAAATAAAGGAAGAGTTGAAGGGGGAATTAAGACCGAAGGAGCCAGTGGTAGTGCCGACGGTCAGAAAAGAAAGGGTTTTAACTCTGGGAATACCGGAGTGAAACAAGGAGATTTAAAAAGAAGGATGGAGGCCTGTAAAACCTGCGGGAAGACTCACTTGGGAGTCTATCTCAAAGGAAAGGCCGTATGTTATAATTGTGGACAAGACGGGCACATTTCGCCTAACGGTCCAAATCCGAAGAAAAATCACGGATGTTTTGTATGTGGATCAACTGACCACATAGCAAAGAATTACCTGAAGAAGGGTATGGAAGGAAATAAGGGCACTAATAGTGGAAAGTTAGCTATTAGCGATCCAGCTCAGCCGGGTAGACCAATGGCCCGCACTTTTAATATGACCATCCAAGATGCGATGGCATCCGGGGACGTAGTTGCAGGTATTATCCCAATCAATAACATTAATGCATATGTACTATTTGATTCGGGTGCTACTTGTTCGTTTATAGCATGTGATTTTGATAGACGATTAGAATTATTTCCCGAAAAGTTGCCTATACCTGTGAACATTAAGGTAGCAAATGAAGAAATAATTCCTGTGGATAGTATTCATAGAAGTTGTTGCGTAGATATACGTGGATGTAAGTTATCGGTAGATTTAATACCGATAAGGTTGGGAGAATTTGATGTAATTCTCGGAATGGATTGGTTGATTAACCATGGAACAATTATAGATTGCCAAAAGAAACGTGTGAGCATCAGGACGTTGAAGCAACCTCCTGTAGTATTCTACGGTAATAAATCACCGGGGAGATCATGTTGTCTTACGATGACACAAACTAGAAAACTCTTAAGAAAGGGATGTGTAGGTTACTTGTGCCATGTTGTTGATACCCAGCGAGTGGGAACAACCATGGAACAAATACCTATAGTAAACGAATTCATGGATGTATTTCCAAGTGAGTTACCGGGTTTACCACCGGATAGGGAGATCGAATTTGTAATAGACATTGTGCCAGGAGCGACACCAGTATCAAGGGCACCGTACCGTATGGCGCCGGTGGAAATGAAAGAGCTAATGGTTCAATTACAGGAACTATTGGATAGGAAGTACATTCAACCAAGTGTTTCCCTGTGGGGTGCACCAGTGTTGTTTGTTAAGAAGAAAGATGGATCGTTAAGACTTTGTATCGACTATCGAGAGTTGAACAAGTTAACGATAAAGAATAAATACCCATTGCCCAGGATTGATGATCTCTTTGATCAGTTGAAAGGGGCAAAGTATTTTTCTAAAATAGATTTGCGGACGGGGTATCACCAGTTGAAGGTGAGGAAAGAGGATATACCAAAGACGGCATTCAGAACTCGTTATGGTCATTATGAGTTTCTGGTGATGTCATTTGGGTTGACGAATGCACCTGCTGCATTTATGGACATGATGAACAGAGTGTTCAAATCATATTTGGACAAGTTCGTGGTTGTGTTTATTGATGATATTCTAGTCTATTCAAAGACGCCAGAAGATCATGCTGAACACTTAAGATTAGTGTTGGAAACATTAAGAAAGGAGAAGTTATATGCGAAATTCACTAAGTGTGAATTTTGGCTGGACAAAGTACAGTTTCTAGGTCATGTCATTGATCAGGAAGGGATTTCAGTGGATCCAGCAAAGATAGAAGCAGTGATGAACTGGGAACAACCGAAAACGCCGACTAAGGTGCGGAGTTTCCTAGGGTTAGCGGGTTACTATCGAAGATTTATCCAGGATTTTTCGAAGATAGCTACCCCATTGACTAATTTAACAAGGAAGACGGTGAAATACGTATGGACGGATAAATGTGAAGACAGTTTTCAAGAACTGAAGAAAAGACTAAGTAAAGCACCTGTTTTGTCATTGCCAGATGACACAGGAAATTTTGTAGTATATAGTGATGCTTCGCATAGAGGGCTTGGTTGCGTGCTCATGCAAAGATGGCAAAGTCATTACAGATGCGTATCACATCAAGCGATTGAAAGATTATGAGAAAGTTTACCCTACTCATGATCCGGGCTGGCGTCATGAGTAGTATTTGCCCTAAAGATATGGAGGCATTATCTTTATGGGGAGAAATGTGAGATATATACAGACCATAAGAGTCTAAAGTATATCTTCACTCAGAAGGAGTTGAATATGAGACAAAGGAGATGGCTGGAGTTGATAAAGGATTACGACTGTGAAATCCTGTATCACCCTGGGAAAGCCAATGTAGTTGCCGACGCCTTAAGTAGGAAGGGTCGGGAAAAGTTGTCTATGTTAACAGCTCAAAATGAGTTAATAACAGAGATGGCTAGGATGGAAATAGAAGTGAAGATGCCGAGTGAATTGGGGCAGATACTTTTTACAACGGAGAGACAATTTACCATTGTAGAGAGGGTTAAGGAGGTACAACTCAAGACTAATGAGTGTAACCAAATGAAGAAGTGGTTATCCAATAAAAGAGATGATAAGTATAGTCTTGATAATGAAGGATTATTGAGATTTGAAGGAAGAATTTGGATTCCGAATGAGACGGAATTAAAGGAGTAAGTGTTACAAGAAGCTCATAGTTCAAGGTACTCGATACATCCTGGTAGCACTAAGATGTATCAAGACCTTCGACAGAGTTTTTGGTGGCCAAACATGAAAAGGGAAATAGCAGAGTATGTAAGTAGGTGTTTGACTTGTTAAAAAGTTAAGGCCGAACATCAACGACCCAGTGGCTTGCTACAGTCACTGGAGATTCCAGAATGGAAATGGGAGCATATCTCGATGGATTTCGTGGTAGGACTTCCAACAACGTCAAAAGGGTATGATTCTATTTGGGTAATAGTCGACCGATTGACAAAATCGGCTCACTTCTTACCAATTAGGGTCAAGTATAACTTAGACCAGTTAGCTAAACTTTATGTCAAGGAAGTTATTTCCAGACATGGAGTACCGATATCGACTGTGTCAGATCGTGATCCACGATTCACATCGAACTTCTGGAGAAGTTTGCAAGAACAGCTGGGAACACAGTTAAAGTTAAGCACGGCTTATCATCCACAAACTGATGGGCAGAGCGAGAGAACAATTCAGACGTTAGAAGACATGCTGAGGTCTTGCGTCATGGATTTTAAGGGTAGTTGGGATGATCACCTACCACTGGTAGAATTTGCTTATAACAATAGTTATCATGCAAGCATAGGTATGCCGCCTTATGAAGCTCTGTATGGAAGAAGATGCAGAACACCATTGTGTTGGGATGAGGTGGGAGAACGTCGGATGCTAGGACCAGAATTGGTGCAGCAAACAGCGGATATAGTAAGGTTAATTCGGATGCGTCTCGTCACGGCTCAAGACAGACAGAAGAAGTATGCGGACTCACATCGATTAAATCGAGAGTTCGAAGCAGGTTCGTATGTGTTTCTGAAGGTATCTCCCTGGAAAGGAAAGATACGCTTTGGAAAGAAAGGAAAGTTAAGTCCAAGGTTTATAGGACCTTTTGAAATATTAAACCGGGTGGGAGAGGTAGCTTATAAGATAGCATTACCTCCAGACCTAGAAAGAATACATAACGTGTTTCACGTATCTGTATTACGTCCGTATAAGCCGGGACTATAAACACGTGTCGTAGTATGAGCCGATTCATATCGAGAAGGATTTAACATATGAAGAATCGCCGATTCAAATCATCGATAGAAAGGAACAAGTTCTGAGGAACAAAGTAATACCATCAGTGAAGGTGTTATGGAAGAACCATGATGCTGAAGAAGCAACATGGGAATTAGAAGAAAAGATGACGAAAAATTTTCCTCATTTATTTGATTATAAAAAACGAGATTCTGAGGACAGAATCTTTATAAGGGGGGAAGAATGTAACGACCGAGAAATTCGGATTTTAATGTAAGATGATTTTATTAGATTAAATAATAATAAAATCATATTATGTGGGATATCAAGATGGTTGTAGTTTTGTAACCTATTGATATTGGAATATCGTAGTATTTGAGCTATGTGAAGGATTTAAGGTGTTTGAATTTCCAAGACGAAAATAAAAGTTTTCCGAGAAATTTTCCGAAAAACACTATTCATCGGTATTTGCTCGGGATTTATTTTTGAATTTCTGAGAAATACGTAATGGTAGAATATTAAAGTAAGACGGATTATGTAATAATAATCTAGTTATGGAAAACGTAATATTTCGCTTGCGGACTTAAATCGAGAACGTAAGGAAAATGAAGAACTATTGCATTAAGGAATGATGGTATGATACGTGAGCATTGTACAAGGAATGGAAACGAGTATAATACAAAGTATTATATGAGTTTGTAAGAAGAATGCATTATCGTATATAAATTCTATATGAATTAGAATACGAAAATAATACATAAGCTATATGTATATGTATTATGTAATATTAATGGACTTGTAAAGATTGGTGAGGATTTTGTACAAGCCCAAGTGAATTAAGGGTTAAGGCCCAACCTATGAATTAATAAACATATGAATGTTTGTTAAGCAAAGCCCAAGGATTTATGTAATCCAAGCCAAGCTAGGATTTTATAAATGGATTGACCCATGGGGAAATCCATATTAATATGGTTAAGGTGTAATGACCAAGTTAAGTGGTAACCAAGTTATATGAGTAATGACCAAGTTATGTAATGATCAAGTATTAAGAGTAGTGGCCAAGCAAAGGATAAGATTAAAGCTAGCCAATTAATGAATAGTAAGGAGGTGTATTTGTACAAAGACTAATCTACCTAAACTTGGAAATTCTATAAATAAGAGCTTGCTAGCCATTTGTGCTAGTTGTTCAATTCAAACAATTTAACAACTTATAAAGTGCTTAATTGTTAGAGAGTTTAAGTTATAAATAAGTTACTTCCATAAGCCAAGAAGAAGAAGAAGATTACTTATCAAAGACTTCAAAGGGTAAGACTTCTTCTCCATTTATCTTCTATCCCTACCATGATAGGTTGATAAGAAAAGTATGGATTAAGGAACATGGATGTTAAGAAGTAAGAAGAATGATTAATAAATGGACTTAAGCCGCATAAGTCGGAAATAAGTCATTTAAGCTAGCATAAGTTATAAACTTATGAAGAAGTAATATGAACTTGTTATGAGTTTATCTTAAGTAGTATGAAAGTAAAGAATTTGTATGAATATGTATCATGTATACATGAATGAAACTATGTATTGAGAACATATAAAGGTGATGATTAATGGATTTTAATTATCATAAGTGATGAACAAAGGAGCTATAAGTAGTTTATACTTTAATAAGTTATAAGCTCATGAAAGAATAAGTCAAAATCCAACATGATAAATAAGTTGTTGTATTAAGTATGTTGAGATGTTCGCATGATGAATTGAATTCATTTGAAGTAATGAACAAATCATAAGTAATGAAGATTTGCAGGAAATCGTACGATTAGACGATAATCGTCGAATTCGTAAATTTCCCGGAATGGAAGTTAAATTTTGAGTTTGAGTTCGGAAATGTTATTTTCCAATGGAGACAAGTCATCTTTGTCATTTAAGAGTTGCGGACTCGAAAATGGACGAATTCCGACTTAGAACGAAGAAACGAGAGTTTAACGTTCACGAACGTTTATCGTTTTTGTTAAAAATGAACCAATAGGTGAATTTTTAGCAAACGAAGTCAAATAGATAAAATTCTTGCATGAACGCATAGATTACATAATTTGTGAACCGTAGGCTTTTGAACGAGCCAATTCGGACTTAAAACGGAGAAGTTATGCGTCCGGGAAGTTCACAAAAATTAAAAGTTAGAAAAATTTTCAGTGCAGAGTTGGCGCATGGCCCTCAACCTAAGCTTTTCACGTCACGTCAGCAAATAAACATCCGGGACTCAACCGCTAACTCTAACTTCGCACTTGCAAAGACGACGATGTAAGAAGAGTAATGCAGCCATGCTTCAGTAACACAAAACTTGGACAGTAAAGAATAAAAATGAAGAGAAAGGAAGGGGATGGTAGGAGATTGAACTAAACCTACCTCAAACAACTTAAAGTAATATTGTTGGGACATTGTTAAGACTTAAAAGTAATGAAAAATGGTTAATATAACCAAGTCGAATGAATGTAAAGCGAACGATAAGTCAAAACGCATAAGAATGAAATCTAATCTATAATTAGATTGAAATGAAGGGTAAGAGATATACAGATACATACTTGATTATATGTGACCTAATGTAAGGCATTATGTGATCATGTATTGTAGAGACTTGAAAGACTTGAACGTAAAGTAAAATACACAGTAGCAGACGCTAAAGGCAAGTATTCTAACTCTTGTTTCAGTTCAATCTGAACAAGTTTATAATGTTCATGTATCCTTTCGCATGAATTAAAGTATAATGAAGTTAAAGCCAGTTCTTTGGCTAGACTTAACATATTGAGTGGATTGTTGATAATCTGTTCATCTGTTATCAAATGCAAGTATCTTTTGTCAACTACTTATAGTTTTCAAAAGAAGAATGAATTGTTAAACAAATGTTTTGTCGGTAAAACGACAGGCACGCGAGGTTGCCAAATGATTAAACGTACATACGTTTAATGGATGTAGTATTGATCAATCTGAGTACAATAATAGTTGATCACCTAGAACGCTTTAAGTAAGTAATATTTGAACTACGGACTTAGGTCCCAAGTTGTCCTTTTCAAAGAAGGAATGAATACTCGAGGTCTTTGGCCGAGTGAATGTTTTCTTGAATTTATTCATTGTGAAACATTTTGAAAAGAAAGAAGAAATGCTATTTTGAATCATCAATAGTACTTCATAGCTATTGTTCAGTTATCAAAGATATATGATTCATATGTATCAAGCATGTTATTATTGAAATTGTTATATTTGCTGAGCTAGTCATGCTCACTCTTGCTTGAACCATATGAATGCGACTAAATTTAAGATCGAACGCTTGAAGGATCAAGTAAGGATAAAGGAAAAGCTAAGGCAGATTATTAAGCTGTCATGTAATCGTATAGGTCTATTGTTGTAATGTAATGAATATTATGACAAGAGAACCTTTGTAATGGGTTTAGAACCTGGGGAATGTAAATATTGAATTAAATATATATAAGTTATGTTCGTTCTTTGAGATTTTCAATTGAATGAATGTATGAATGTTTGTACAGTATAGCACCATCTGTCGGGTTGTAAGATACCTGGATTTGGGGGCGCTACACGTAGTGCAAAGATGAACAGGTGTTTGGATGAACATGACCAACTGATGAATATCTCTGGCCTGTAGTGAAAAGATGAATATTTGATTCCAGATATATATTGATTGATGTTACAGGGATAAAAGATAGACGATGAACTTTTAAATTCATACATAGAAGATAGTAGTTTGCATTCTCTACTTAACTCTTCTAATGAATTATTATTTCCGCTACGAATACTGATTTAAAACTTGTTGTCTATTGTATTCTATTAGATTTTTTCCTGTTGAAGACTAACGATAATTTGTTGTATATTATCTTAGTCATAATATTCTTTATTGGGCTAGTTGAGCTCACCCTTTTCCTTTTTATTCCATTTTTCTTCTCTGGAGGCGAGAATATAGCGAGTACAAGTCGGGGTATGGAATGAAAGTTCTAGAGAGAGTTGTTTAGTAGTCCTCACCATTTTTGTAAAATAATGTATCAATAAATGTGATTTGGATTTATTTGAGTATAGATATTGTTTAGAAGATAATATTTGTATTTAAACTCACAATTTTTCTATTGTAATAATAAAGTTGTAGTTGTTTCTGTACCATGTATTGACAACTCAGAATGGGTGATGTATACCTATTTTGGGGGCGTCACAGTGGTGGTCACATTGTGTGAGCTGGTAGTTGGCTCTAGACTCCTTATTGGTTGAGCCATTAAAATTTTCTGCTGATCAGATCGTTGAGTCTGATGGCCGGATCGTGGAGTCTGCTGGTGGATTTTCCTTGTAGGAGGATTCCTTGAGGATTGAGTTTGGGATTAACCTCTGCCTTTGCCCTTGCCTTGATCTCATTTCCCTTTATTCTCCCCCTTTATGTCAGCATCAAGGGTTCGAATGTCTTCTGAGAGGCGAGTCACTCCTTAGACAAGCTCATTGAGTTGACTCTGAGTTTGATCAATGTCCTCTCAATTTTCGTTGATCAGAGCTTCAGATCGAGCTTCCCATTGTTGAAGAACGGCTAGTATATTGTCAGTCTGTTGTCCTTGGCTGACGTAAAATTGTTGGAATTCTTTTACAGCAGTTTGTAGATTGAGGAAGTTCTCCATCATGAGTTTATTCTAAGCTTCCTGCGTGGACTGTAAGATAAGAAAACCATCTCTGTGTCTTTTAGTTGCTAGAAAGTGAATGTCATCTCTGTCCTTTATGCTCTGAATTATTTCCTTGATGAGCTCTTTAAGTTTTTTAGTGAGCGTAGAGCTTAGGGAGCTTGGGAGACTATTTGCAGCATTGATCATTGTTGTTAATCTCATTTGAATGAGTTCAGTGTGTTCTTCAAGACTCTCATCGAGTTTCTTGATCACTTTCTTGGACATTGCTGACAAATCGGCTTTGGTGGGCAGCTCTGAAAGAAGTTCATTGAGTTGGAGAATTTGTGAAGGAGGGAGTGTTCTCTTGAATTGATCTTGTAATGAGTAGAGGTCAAGATCAAGGTTGAAGTATTCATTGGTGGAAGAGGAGGGAATGTCGGATGGAAGGGCCTGTGTTTGGGTGTCTGGAGTAGGTGGCTCTATAATTTGGGCTTAGGACTCTACAATGGGGCTAGAGTCTGTAATCGTAGAGATGATGGGAGGTGGAAGCAGTATAAAGTTGGTCGTATTTGGTTTATCAGTTACAGAATTTTGGGATTCTGCAACTGGGAATTGATTTAGTAGATGTAGGATCACTTCCAACCATCGTGGGAATTCATAACATTGACTGAAAGAGGGTGATGAAAAGTGATTAATCCTGAAGAGGGTTGGGATAGACAATACCTCATGTTCATTCTTTGAAGAGGAGTTATTTGTGAGTAACTTCTTGGCAAAGTTGAAACTACCTGGGAATCCATGAGCTAGCACAGAGATGGCTGGATATTCTTTGAAGCTCCAAAACATGTGATTCCAGGAGTTTAGAATTTGAGCTTGATGAAAAGGCATCACGGGTAGATAGGAGAACAGTTGCTCATAGTTAGCTTTTTTATACCCATTAATGCCCACAGCTATGATATCGACCTCGTCATCTTCGTCCTCTTCTTTGTCTTCGTTCAAGGAGTCCACTATATCAATTGCTTTATTTTGTTCCTGCTCTGGTTCGCCCTCATTTTCTATAGGAATCTCTTCTTCTGTCATGGGGATATCATGAGCCCCCTCAACATGATCATCCTCCTGCAGGATTAGTAGCTCCCCCTCAGCTGGAGCATTTTCTAGGATGAGAGCTTCAGGCATCTCCCCCTCAGCTTGAGCTTTGTCCTTTTGGCTTTCTTTGGATAGTTCATTTTCAGCAGCCAACTCTTTGTCTCCCTTTTTGAGTACTCCTTCATTGACAAGGATACACTTCTTAACTAGTTTTTATCTGGGTTTTCTAGGCTGAGCCACAGCCTCAGGACTTTCTTGAGCTTCAGCTTTGTCCTGTTAATCAGCCAGAACATTTGATGCAGCAATTTCCTTGTTCGAGGTGTTCATTCTGGTCTCTACGATCGGTAGAGACTCTACAATTGAAGATACAGATGGCCTCTTGGATTTGTGACTAATTTTGTTCTTCTTCATCAGCTGTGATATGGTAGCTCTGTCTTCTTCTGCCTCAACCTGATGTTGTTTTCTTCTTAGGATCCTTAGAGTCTCAATGTCAGAGGACTCTACAGGTTTATCAGTAGTTGATCCCTGGGTTCTTCTGCCATTCTAGCCTTTAGCTTTCTCTTGCCCTTGCTTTTTTTGACCAGGGCAGTAGGTTCTTCCTTGTTAGTTTCTTCTTCTTCTTCTTCAGTTTCCCTAACAACTGACATATTCCCTGGAATTCCTGACTCCTTTGCATCAGCAGTCCTACCACTGGACTCAGATAACATACGCATATTTTTTGCTGGATTCCTTTTCCAGTTCTCGAATAGTTGTTGGGTCATTCGTCTGTTTGGATTGATGAATTCTCCTTCATCGTCCCCAATTTTGTCACCCAGATCAGACTGTAGGATGATGCTTATAAATCGTCTGTAGAGCATCTTTTGAGAGCTCTTTGTCTTCTTTGAGCTGGTGATCCACTTTCTAATCCATTCAAGCAATAGAGCTCCATAGTTAAGTTGTATTCCATAACATATAGCAGTCATGAACTTGAGTTGCACCACATTTACAGAATCGTGACCAGAACTCTTGCAACATATATATTTTCCAACAATGTCAGCCAGAAATTCGTACCTCTGAGGAAACTCCTTCTTCTTGTATCCTTTGACAGAGGGAGATTTCTTGTGATGCATCCTTTTAAGTCCCTCATGGAAGTCTATGCCATCTATAAACGAATACCCTTCAGATTTAAAACCTAGGGCTAGGTTGATGTCCTCAGCCTTCAGCCTGATTTCCACGTCTTTGACTTTCATAGTGATGGCGTCATTTTCAAACACACCATTTCTGTAGAATTCATTCACTAGCTTAGGGTAGATCAATGTGTCAGTACCTAGAGCCTCTTCGAGACCAACCTTCTTTAATAATGATAGAGTTTTGTGAAATTTGGGTTCAGCTGTTTTGAACTCATCAAAACAGAGTCTATAACCAGAGATGACGTTGAAAGCCGCCATTGATTTCTTTGCAAGGAGTATGAATGTCTGAGATTTATTTAGGGTTTTTACTTAAGAGAGAATGAGAGAGATGAGCTTTTTGAACTTCTGATTTCAAAAGGACAATTTTAATTTGTACTTATAACTTTCCTCTCTCCATTTCGCTTAGTGGGACAGGTGTTGAATTCTGCTTGGCTCTATGAGTCTAACTGAGGAGGATTGTACTGAATTGCCCTTAACTTCTTCTTAGCTAATATATTCTTCAGAAGGACTAAGATCGTTGAGATGGTCCTTGGAATCGTCGAGTCTGTTCTACATTTGTCGAGTCTGCTCAGCCATCGTTGAGTCTGTTCAGCAGTCGTCGTGTCTGAGTTGCAATCGTCGAGTCTGAACGAGTCCTTATGATGAACTTTTGACTTAGCATTCTTCTTGGTTTAAGGTAACTCAGGAAGGGCCAACCTCATTGACTGAATCAAGGGTTAGGTTTGTCCCTGAGGTGCTTATCAGAGAGATTGCTTTGTTTTTTTGAACTTTCGTCATCACAGGATGCTCCTTTGTTTTGTTGATGGAATTCTACTATTGTTGAGTCTGCACCGCGATCGTTGAGTCTGCACTGCAATCGTTGTCTTTTATGACACTTCAGCTCTACGATCGTGGACTTCCTTTGATCATGTCTATGATTTCGAACATAGCCTTTAAATTTGTATAGTTAGCACAAACTAGAGCATATTTTTCATGGTTGTAAGTTAAGTATGCCTAGCTCATTATTAACTTGTTAAATCTGGATTCATCTAGAGGTTTTGTAAAGACATCAACAAGTTGGTTTTCAGTAGGGATATATTGTAAAGATATAGTTCCATTTTTCACTTGATCCCTAATGAAGTGATACCTTATTTCTATATGCTTAGTCCTAGAATGCATGACAAGATTATGAGTTATTGCAATTGCACTTGTGTTATCACAGTGAATAGGTATGAATTTGAATTCAAACCCATAATCTACTAGCTGATTTTTCATCCATAGGATCTCGAAACGGCAAAGAATGCCAAAAAAGAATGTATTCGGGCTGCAGGTTGAAGTAGATACTGAATTTTATTTCTTGCTAAACCAGGACACAAGTCTGTTTTCTAACAATTAACAGGTGTCACTGGTACTCTTTCTATCTATTTTACAGCTTGCAAAATCAGCATCTGTGTATCCTGTTAGTTCAAATGAGGACTCCTTGGGATACCGAAGCCCCAAGTGAGGTGTACCCTTGAGATACCTGAAAATCATCTTTACAACAGTTAAATGAGATTCTTTAAGATTAGCCTGAAATCTAGAACAAATGCATGTTGTAAACATTATATCTGGTCTACTGGCAGTTAGATATAAAAGAGAGCCTATCATACTTCTGTATTAACTTATATCAATACTTTTACCTTTTTCATCTTTGTCAAGTTTGGTTGCAGGAGAAATTGGGGTTTTCATAGGAGAGGCTGATTCCATGTCATACTTCTTAAGTAAGTCTTTAATGTACTTGGCTAGGTTTATGAAGATTCCTTCATCAGTCTGCTTTACTTGCAGTCCAAGGAAGAAATTCAGCTCACCCACCATGCTCATTTCAAACTTGCTCTGCATAAGCTTGGAGAATCTCTTGCATAACTTTTCATTAGTAGATCCAAAAATAATGTCATCAACGTATATTTGAACTAATAAGACTTTAGCTTTATGTTTTGTAAGAAATAATGTGGTATCTACTCTACCTTTAGTGAACCCATTTTAAATAAAAAAGTTAGTTAGTGTTTCATACCATGCTCTAGGTGCTTGTTTAAGACCATATAAGGCTTTGTATAATCTAAAGACATAATTAGAAAGAGATAGATTGATGAAACCTGGAGGTTGCTCTACATAGACTTCTTCTTGAAGTTCATCATTCAAGAATGCACTTTTGACATCCATCTGAAAGACCTTGAATTTCATGTGAGCAGCAAAGGCAAAGAATATTCTGATGGCTTCTAGTCTGGCAACAGGTGAAAATATCTCATCGTAGTCAATGCCTTCTTCTTGAGAGTATCCCTTGGCCACTAGTCTTGCCTTATTCCTGGTTATTACTCCATCTTCATCCAACTTATTTTTGAAGACCCACTTGGTTCCAATAACAGGATGATTCTTTGGTCTTGGTACCAATCTTCATACTTTGCTTCTTTCGAACTGATTAAGTTCTTCCTGCATGTCCTCTATCCAACTGGAGTCTTCCATAACATCTTCTATCTTCTTAGGTTCCATTTGTGACAGGAAGCTTAGATAAAAGCATTCATTTTGGGAGGCAGCTCTTATTTTGACTCTTGCACTCGAATATCCAATGATTAGATCTTGAGTGTGATCTCTTGCCCATCTGCTTCCTGTTGGGACATCTGTTTTTATGCCTTCTTGTCTTAGATCTTCAAGATCTCTTTCTTCTTCTTGGTGTGGAGGTTCGTTGTCTGGCATAGGCCTCTCTACATTCTCATTTCCTTGCTCAACGATTTCACTATCTGGTACTACAATCGTAGTATTGAGCTCGACGACCTCGTTCGTAGTGTCTGAACTGTTGGTCGTAGTTTCTTGAAGCAATGTTTTGTCTAAGTCTGTCTCATCAAAGATGATGTGAATCGAGACTTCAACACTCAGTGTCTTCTTGTTAAACACTTTGTAGGCCTTACTATCTGTGGCATATCCAAGAAATATTCCTTCGTCTGACTTTGGTTGAAACTTTGTCAAGTACTACTTTCCATTGTTGAGAATGTAGCATGCACAGCCGAAAACATGAAAGTAGTTGACACTTGGCTTTCTTACTTTCCACAGTTCATAAGGAGTCTTTTTAATCGTAGAGTGTATGAGTGATCTGTTCTGAGTGTAGCATGCAGTGTTGATAGCTTACGCCTGAAGTATTCAGCGGATGGACTCTTGCTTTAGTAGAGTTCTTCCACCTCTATCAATGTCCTGTTCTTTCTCTCAGCTACTCCATTTTGTTAAGGAGTTCGTGGAGCTGAAAAGTTATGACTAATGCCATTGTCTGTGCAGAACAGGTCCATTTCTGAGAAGTCGAATGTGACGCCCCCAAAATAGGTCCACACGACCCATTCTGAGTCGCCAGATATCACATTATAAAAATCAAATACAAACTTCATTTATACAATCATTGAACTATGCGTATAGAATCGACCACGATTAACTTTGAGTTTTAATACAATATTGTCTCATGTAGGCGGTATCCAAACTCAAATTATTACAATGCCATATAAAATACAAGACAGAAATATTTCAAGACCCCAAAGAAGAACAAGAAGATTACTATCATATTCATTCTAATGAGGTGCACTTTTGACACTTTCAAAGTCGGGTTCTCATCACCCTATTGTTATTCACCAAAATTAATTATTAAGTGACGTATAAAATACGACACCCACATCTTAGGTCCTCAATACAATTATATATTGTATGTCATGTCGTTTTATAATGTATTGAGAAACTTCGACAGTCTTGGACCATCACACTATTTCTCTCATTATCCCCGCTTCAATTCAAATTTACTACTCTTATTACAGAAAGGAATGTGAAGCAAAAAGGTGAGCACAACTAGCCCAGTAAAGAATATCATGGCTAAGATAATTAATTTATCAACAGCCTTTATCAGAATAAATCAGAGATTTAGAACATATGGTAGATAATAAAACTTTTCAACCATAATTGCAGCGGAATCAACAATCCAATAGAAGAGTCAAGTAGAACATAATGTCTACTATCTCTTCTAGATTAAAAGTCCATCGTTGATATTTTATTCCTGTAATACTCATCAACAGTTCTTTGTTATTCTTAAGACAAATAAAACTTTTATCACCTGTTTTCACCTGAACCACCAAAGATGTTAGTTAATTCACAATTCATATTATAATAATGTGAATTAACAGTTCCTTCTTGCCACAAAGGCTTAATAGAACGTTTACTCAATATCCTTACCCTAAAGCCTGAAGATATTCAAATGTAATAACAATGATCACACCAATCAGTTGTTTATCTTTGCACTACGGGCCAAAGATATTCAACTATAAAACTAATGGTCATGATCATACCAATCAATTGTCTGTCGATTACTTTATGGCCAAAGACATTCAATCATTAACTAATGGTCATGATCCTGCCAATCACATCATTGAATTATCCATGCACTACGACTAAGGATATTCGTTAGTATCACTAGTGGTCATGATCATGTCATACACCTGTCCATCTTCGCACTACGGGTCAAGCTATCAAACAATAGATCATCTTTGCACTACAGGCCAAAGATATTCAACAACATATCATCTTTGCACTACAGGCCAAAGATATACAACTGTAAACCAATAACCAACAGTATAATAAAGAATACAATAATAAAAGAATTTCACCATGTATGCAGTACTTCGCATAGACAGGTTATTCCAACATAATAATAAAGAATGGAATAACAACAGAAATCACCATGTATGCGATAGACCGCACAGACAGATTATTCCAACAGAATAATAAATAACGGAACCAGGTCAGGCTTAATACGCACCGACAGGATATTCCAACAGAATAATAAAGAATTGAATAACAATAGAAATCACCAGGTATACGATAATCCGCATATACAAGTTATTCCAACAGAATAATAAAGAATGGAATAATAACAGACATCACCAGGTATACGGTAATCCGCGTATACAGGTTATTCCAACAGAATAATAAAGAATGTAATAACAATAGACATCACCAGGTATATGGTAATCACAGTATCTGAGTTATTCCAATGTAATAAGTAAAGAATGGAATAATAACAGACATCACCAGGTATACGGTAATCCGCGTACACAGGTTATTCTAACAAAATAATAAATGGAACCAGGTCAAGCGAAATTCGCATCGACAGGATATTCTGACAGAATAATAAAGAACGGAATAATAGAAGAATTTCACCATGTATGTGGTACTTCGCATAAACAGGTTATTCCAACATAATAATATAGAATGGAATAATAGAAGTTCTCTTCATGAATAAGAAAGAAATAATACCCCTTACGAGTACAACAAATAATATCCCTTACTATAATAATAATAATATCCCTTACTATAATAATATCCCTTTACCTTTAAAAGAAGAGTATTTCGACTGGTAGGGCGAGTATGTACTCAAAGAAAACTTGTACTACACTCAAAGCTTTCTTAAAGTCTAAAGAAATACGCTCAAGATTATAGAAGAAGAACTCTCTCTATAGTTTCTCTCTCTAGAGTTTCAGTGAATTCGTAAGAAATAATGAAGGAATGAGCTTCTATTTATAGAAGAATGAAATGCATAGTAACTAATCCATGAACGGTCCAGATTGATTTACTTTAATCGGACGGTCCATATTTAAAGCAAAATCTTTTTAAATAAAATATAATATATTATATTTATAGAATAACTTTAATAAAGTATTTTGTTTTATATAAAAAGATTTTACTATGCAAAATACTATGCATAATAGAATATAATATATTCTATTTATAGAATAACTTTATAAAAGTATTCGCTTTATATAAAAAGATTTTACTATGCAAAATACTATACACGATAGAATATAATATATTCTATTTATAGAATAACTTTATAAAAGTATTCTGCTTTATATAAAAATATTTTACTATGCAAAATACTATTCACAATAGAATATAATATATTCTATTTATAGAATAACTTTATAAAAGTATTCTGTTTTATATAAAAAGCATTTCTGTTATAATTTCAACCAACGGTCTAAAAAATTAGTACATCTCTTCATGGAATAATATTGTACCCAAAAATAATTTGGACCGAAAATAAATATAATGTTCGGGTGAATAGTAACTCATGAATAGTAACTCGTGAATAGTAACTCATGAATAGTAACTCATGAATAGTAACTCGTGAATAGTACTCCGACATAAAAAAAGTGCCCCAAATACCCGAGTGAATAATACTAGAGTGAATAGTAACTGGGTATTTTATGACAACTTGTCTACTTAAAAAAATTTTACATATCACCCTTAACTTTAACCTTTTATCAATTTAACCATTTACAAAAATAGAAAAATTGAATACTTTTATTTCATAAAATTCGGGGTCTCACATCGAATTCTCTGCCATGATCACTCCTTATAGCCTTGATTTTCTCCCCTTTCTCGTTCATCACCAGCTTGAACATCTTGATCAGTTGGGAGCTTATTTCATCCTTTGAGGTTAGAAGGAACACCCATGTAAATCTGGTGTAGTGAAATCACGCACTGACCAAAAGTATCTCTTTCCTCCAAGGCTCGTTGTTGGAATTGGCCCAAAAAGATCCATGTGTAGCAACTGCAGAGGCTTGTCAATTGAGTTGGCAGTTTTGCTCTTGAAAGAGCTTTTGGTCTGCTTTCCAAGTTGACAGACATTGCACGACCTTTCTTTAACGAAGTTGAACTGGGGTAAGCCTGCAACTAAATCTTTTGAAGCTAATTTGGACATGCTTTGGAAGTTGAGATGAGATAATCTTCGATGCCATAGCCAGCTCATTTCTTCAGATGCTTTAGCCAGAAAACATATAGTCTCGTTTGAGCTTAGTTGTCCAAGGTTTACTGTGTAGACATTTCCTTCTCTTGTTCCGGTTAACTTTACAACAGATGTCTTCAGGTCTCGAACTTGACATTGATTGTTGAGGAATGTTACTTGACGACCATTGTCGTAGAGTTAGCTAATGCTTAGAAGATTGTGTTGTAGTCCTTCAACATAGGCCACTTTGCTGAAGGATACTGTACCATTTCCAGCTGAGCCATATCCTCTTGTCTTGCCAAAGCTGTTGTCTCCAAAGATGACCGAGGGACCCTCCTTCTCTATGTAGTTAGACAGAAGGACTTTGTTCCCAGTTATGTGCCTTGAGCATCCACTGTCCAGATACCAGGATGTGATCGTGGAGCTCTTTTCCTGTAGTAACATTAAACCTTCATTTTGGTACCCATACTTGCATGGATCCTACTTTGTTTATGCCCTAGGGGACCCAAACCTGCTTGATTTTGGGTCTCATATGCATGGAATTATAATAACATTTTGCAGCCTTGTGGCCACCTTTGTAGCACAAAAACATCTAATATGATGCATGTTTGTGTGTGTGTGAAAATTCTTCCTCCATTTAGACTTTTATGGGTTATTGGTCATCCTACTATTAAGTTGGTATTCCTTCTTCCATATGTCCTTGTGTTTCATAATTTGTGAGGAGTATACCTTACCTCTACTATACCTTCCCAGTTGGTTCGTAGAGCTGGTCTTATTGGACTCTACAATCCTTCGAGGTTGATGAGTAGTGGCTGGGTTACTCTTCTCTTTTTTGAAACCCAGACCAGCATGAGATCCCTTTTTCCTATGAATATGGATTGAATCAGTAGAGCAGGGTTTGACAGGCTCATCCTTCTGTGAGGATTTCATAAATATAATGCCTCTACTAAAACTAGAGGCATTACTAGTGCTAATTTCCTTTACTTTTTCCACATATGGCTCTGAGGTAGATTGTGAGATCTCAAATTTTATGAATAAAGATTTTAATTTTTTGAAATATTTTTTTTAATATTATGGTGTGGATTTGATATAATGTTATAGTTGTGGGTAGTATTTATAAATTTTACAAAGTATGCAAGTTGTCAGATTATATTCGATTGGTCGAGGAATATTCTTTTTGTCGGGAATATCCGTACGACGGCACAATTATTGGTGAACCCACAACGAAAGTACTGTCGTAGTTAGAAAACGACAAAAATATTTTATGAAAATAACGGCGGAGGTTTTACCGTTAAAACTGTTGAACTACCCGATAGTAAAAGTATAGTAATACGCGTGGTTGCATAGTAGCACATGGTATTGATTATTGATGCTTACGTGGTAAGTCACTCAGTTATACTCAATTATTGCTATAGTAATTGCTGCATCACATCTCTCATATTATTGATTCAATTATTGTCACAGTATCATCTGCATTATATGATATGTTATTAAATCAATAATTGAGACGACAAAGTTATTCATATTAATAAATTTCAATATTTACAATGTCTAGAAGTTCTGTCAGGGAGAGGTTTGGTCATCTAATTACGCACCAATAAAGAGAAATTCTTATCGAAAAGCCCCCTCTTTCTTGGGAACGACCTGGTTGTTAAATATTGTGAGTGATAATATTGATGATAAATAAGTTCGTATTGATTAAAGATGAATTTGATAGTTCCATTGTGTTGGGATTATTAGTGTTAGTTGAAATCAACATCTATTCTGATGATAATTGATGTCTGAGGGTTATATTGATAATATTATATTATAGTAGTATGATGTGATTATATGATAGTATGTTTTTTATAATTTGAATGGTAACATTATGATAGTAAATTCATGGTATAAAAGTAAAATGAGGTGGAAGAGAATAAATTGAATTTGAATTTTAATGATGCAAGCGATGATGTCATACGATCGATGATGTATGCGATGATGTCATAAATTATGGCAAAAAGACTATTTTACCCTTACTCTGCTAAGCTTATAAAGACTATTAGTGCCCTTGGGGACCCAAACCTGCTTGATTTTGGGTCTCATTTGCATGGAATTATAATGACATTTTGCAACCTTGTGGCCAACTTTGTAGCACAAAAACATCTAATATGATGCATGTTTGTGTGTGTGTGAAAATTCTTCCTCCATTTAGACTTTTGTGGGTTATTGGTCATCCTACTATTAAGTTGGTATTCCTTCTTCCATATGTCCTTGTGTTTCATAATTTGTGAGGAGTATAACTTACCTCTACTGTACCTTCCCAGTTGGTTCGTAGAGTTGATCTTACTGGACTCTACGATCCTTCGAGGTTAGTGAGTAGTGGCTGGGTTACTCTTCTATTTTTTGAAACCCAAACCGGCATGAGATCCTTTTTTCCTAGGAATATGGATTGAATCAGTAGAGCAGGGTTTGACAGGCTCATCCTTCATATATCTTATTATACTTAGTTGGTTAAAGTTTTAGCTTCTATACTTCATGAAATTAGTGGAATATCCTTCATATTTGCTCTTCATCCAGTATCTTTTCATGAAAATATTCTTCTGAGCATTCTTGAATTTTACTCTACAAAAAAGTATCATGTTGACAATTTGGACGTTATTGGTTCCTGGACAAATTAATTTGTGAACTTGTTTTATTGAATTCTTATATCATTGTCATCATCCTCCTGTTTATATTATGTTGAAAGTCATATGTGGCCTGATGTGCATAGATGGACTTGGTATGATTATGACCAGGGATTATTCGGCATAATCATGACCGTAATGTTACAAATGATGTGGTAAAAGTCCTTTTGGCCGTAGTGCATTGATGGACAGTTGTTGGCATGATCATGACCATTGATGAATACACGAATATTCTTGGCCCGTAGTGCATGGATAATTTGTGGTCGTGATACTAATGAATATCCTTGGCCGTAGTGCAGGGATGATGTAGATTACTTATTAAGCTGAGTCTCAGCAATAAAAGTGATGAAAAACCTTTTTAAATCATAAAAGATAGTAGATTTTATTCTCTACTTGACTCTTTTAATTGATTGCTTGTTCTGCTGTAGTTAAACTTGATGTCTATTATATTTTATCAATTTAACATTGTTGAAGACTAATGATAATTTATTTTGCATTATCTTAGTCATAATATTTCTTACTGGGCTAGTTGAGCTCACCCTTTCTTCCACTTTTCTCTTCACGAAATGAGAATATAGCTGGGACGAGTCAGGGAACGAATTGACAGTCCAGATGATAGCATTAGTAGTCCTCACTATTATGTCAAATAGTGTGATAATAAATGTAATGAGGACTGAATTTGAGTTTGTATACTGTCTATGAGGACTCCATTGAGAGTGGATATTGTCTAGAAGGTAATATTCTTGTTTAACTCTCAGTTTACGTTTTGTCGTATTTTACATGACAGTGGTATAATTATGTTGTATTTGATTTATGTACCATGTATTTAGCGACTCGAGATGGGTGATGTATAACTATTTTGGGGGCTTCACAGTTGGTATCAAAGCTTAGGGATATGATCCCTAGCTATGATGTGAGACAAGAACTAGGAGGGGAGAGACGGAGAATTCTTTCGTTAGTATGACCTACCTAAGTTTATTTGGTATTTAATTGGTCGGTCAGAGTATAGGGATAATATGTGATATGTTATTTAACCCTTGTTTTGTGGCAGTATTTAAAAATGATATCCGAGAATGTTGAGAATATTAATGGAGCATAAGAGACCGTTGAGTCTCCACAGATGAATACCCAGGATAATGTGCAACAAGGAGACAATAATCCTCATGCAAATAACAACACTGACCAAATGATGAACGATGGATTGTTCAGAGGCTTTCTTCAATTCATGCAACATCAGGCAAGAGTAACTTCTGTCCAAAATGCAGGTGGAAACACTGGCAACTCTCGGAATGTCACTGCTAAACAGTTCAAAGAATTGGGACCATCGGAGTTTTTTGGAGAGCCAAAACCACTTAAGGCGGAGACATGGATTAAGCAGATCAACAAGATATTTGATGTCTTGGGATGCTCCGAGGAGCAAAAGGTTCCCTTTTCCACCTTCATGTTGCGGGCAGAGGCAGATTACTGGTGAGAATCTATAAATCGTACTCAACCTGCCGCACTGAAGATGTCTTGGGAGAAATTCCAAGAACTGTTCAACGACAAGTAATTTCCCGAAAGTATTCGTCACATGAAAGAGGTAGAGTTCATTAAACTGGAGCAAAACAACATGACCGTGTCGCAGTATGAAGCCAAGTTTACAGAGTTGTCCCAGTTTGCATCCCATTTAGTTGATAATGAGGAGAGAATGGCGCGGATGTTTCTAAGAGGTTTGAAACCCGAGATACGTCAATACCTTATCTATCACAAACTTTGCTTGTATTCAGATGTTATGAATAGGGCTCAGTTATTGGAACGCGATAATGAGTCAACCCAACCAAGAGAGAGTAGCCGGTAAAATGATAATACCAGTGAGAGCAGTCATCGAAGTGGTGACAATAAGTATGGAGGGAATCAACATGCCAAAAATGGTAACCACTTCGGTGGTAATCATGGTCAAAACAATAAGAATGGACGTTTCAAGAAGAGGAGATTCAACAATGATGGAAAGACATCAGCATCAGCACCTGTCGTTAAGGAAGGAAAACGACCACCTATCATATGCTTCAAATGTGGAGGAGAGTGATACATCAGTACAAACTGCGCGATGCCATCCAAAGCATGTTATAATTATGGAAGAGAAGGTCACCGCCCGATTTTTGTCGTCTGCTTATCAAGACAAGTCCAGCTGGGATGGAGGCATCAAAGGCCATCCCAGATAAGACAAAACCGGTAGTTCAAGGGAGAGCGTTTGTCGTGACCTCCCAGAAAGCAAGGAACCCGAACGAGGTCATCATAGGTAAGCTTATCATAAACTCTAGTGAAGTATATACCTTATTTGATACTGGTTCTACCCATTCCTTCATTTCTCCTACTTGCTCTCAACATTTAAATTTGACTCCAAAGAAATTAGGCTTTGACTTATCTGTTGAAACTCCGCTGGGAGAAACCTTCATTACATCTACAGTTTATAAGTCTTGTTTGATTCAAATCGGTACCCTCACATTACCTGTCGATCTTATTTCTTTGAAAATACTTATGTTTGACGTGATTCTAGGGATTGATTGGTTAACTACTCATCATGCAAAAATTAATTATTTTCGGAAGGTTATTAACTTTCATATTCCTAACCAACCTATTATGCGAATTCAAGCAACTAACCCATTGTAGGGTTTCGGCATAGAAAACGCAGCAGAAATTGAACAATTCAAAGGCATTTCTGAAACCCCAAAACATGATCCATGCGAAAATCAATTAATTCAGAGGGTAGAAATTTTACCGATTATCAGAACTAGAATCGATGCGGTCGAATCTCCAACGCAATTCAAGCGGACTGCGTCTCTACGGTATCCACACGAACGCTCTGCACGAATCGTCTTACGATCTGCAGAAGAAGGAATTGCGGTACTAGCCACCAAGGAAGGATTTCTGAATTTTTCTCTCTAGTCTCTCTCTAAAGAGCGGCTAGGGTTTGGTTTGTGAATGAGTTGTTTTGCTTAATGGAGGCTACATATCATATATATTGCGAACCAAAAAGACTATTCAAAACCCTAGTTTTATAAAATCCGAATTTATATATATATATATATATATATATATATATATATCTTAATTAAGTCTTACTTAATTAATATACCTATATATATAAATTATCCTATTAATTTAAATTCGTAATTTAAATACTATCAATCATATTGATATATTTAAATCCTTTAGATTAATTCCCTTTTAATAACATTCTATGTGTGTGACCCTATAGGTTATTATTACGTTGGCAATAATTTTAAAATTATATTATAAAATTATAAATAGTGAGCGGCATCTAGTAATGCATCACTGCTACCCAAGTAATAATAAGATCGATGATTCGATGCAACCTTTTCGTGACCAATGTTTCAATGTAATCTAATCCTTTTAACCTTATATCTAAGATTAAACTCGAGTCATGGAATCTGTCACACTCTTCATAATTTAATCTGAGTTTTCTTGATCAATGAGTAGACTATATGAAACAAATCACTATTTGAGCATGGCCATGCATTTCATAGTCCTACTCAATCAAGAGGCCTATGGATATCATCCCTAATATATAGGAGGGTTAAATTCCATCTAGATCACTCATATTCCTCACACGATTCATGATGTACCCAATAATCACCTTTATAGTCCACCCTGTTAAAGGTGACATTTGATGATATCAAAGTACATAAATTCCCGTGTAGTAATATAGTGATTTCAGGTCGTAGGACCATTACATCATTGTCACTATGAGAATTGTCAATGACATTTTACAAAATGTTCCACATAGAATTCTCATGGTGGAGTGCATCCAATGCATCGTTCTTCAATAACGTACTACTATGCATTGACTTAATATCTCATATATTTATGACCACCGAGATTTGGCCATCAATCATCCACATACTAGTCTCGATGCATTATTGTTGTCCCATCAACAATGATACTCGACTAGGGACATTTAAGAACAATGATACTAATAGTAATTATATAATCCCATGTTCAAGTCACATACTTGAAACTATATAATTTGTATCACTATTCTAAGGATTTTTATTATGTTGACATTTATATAACGCAGTAAATGTATCATAATAAAAGCATTCATTTATGCAATCAAATATAATATCAAAACGTTAATCAATTATATCAAATAATTGGCCTCTAGGGCATAATCTCTAACACCCATTAAAATCAATCACTGTCATCTCAAGCCATAAAGCTATTCGTTATTTGAAAAATGGATGTCAAGCTTTCTTAACTCCCGTCACGAATCTAAACAAAAATACGTCAGTTTTGAATGATATTTCTATTGTTAATAAATTTCCTGACGTATTCCCAGAAGAACTTCCTGTCCCACCCCCAAAGCGTGAAATTGAATTTTGTATCGACCTTGAACCCGGTACAAAACCCATTTCCAAAGCCACATATCGAATGGCTTCTATTGAACTTCAGGAGCTAAAAACCTAACTACAGGAATTGTTAGACATCGGTTTCATTCGTCCTAGTTCGTCTCCTTGGGGTGTTCCTATTCTATTCGTGAAGAAGAAAGATGGAGTTTTCCTACAACAACAGTTATCAAACAAGTATTGGAATAGATCCATTTGAGGCGTTGTATGGAAGAAAGTGTCGTTCTCCAGTATACTGGGATGAGGTGGGTGAAGCAATATTGTTGGGACCGGAGTTAGTACGTATGACTACAGAAAAGATTCAAACGATTCGACAACGTATAAAAACCTCACAAGACCGACAAAAGAGTTATGTTGATCTTCATCGAAATGACGTGGAATTCGATATTGGAGATCATGTATTGTTAGGTGTTGCTCCATGGAAAGGAGTTACAAGATTTTGAAAGAGAGGAAAGCTCAATCTTCGATTCATTGACCCATTTTTAATTCTCGATCGAGTAGGAACAGTGGCCGACAGACTCGCTTTACCGCCAAGTATGTCTCGTGTTCATAACGTTTTTCAAATATCAATGTTAAGTAAATATGTGGAAGACCCGAACCACATTATTGAGTTAGAACCGGACGAAATAGCGGAAGATTTGACATTTGAAGAGGTTCCTGTTCAAATCTTGGATAAGAAGGAATATATTCTACGCTCCAAGGTTATACCTCAAGTCAAAGTTTTGTGGAGAAACCACGATGTTGAGGAAATGACCTGGGAGTTAGAATCTGAAATGAAATCAAGGTATCCTTACCTCTTCGACATACCAGGTATGTACCCGAATTTCGAGGGTGAAATTTCATAAGAGAGAGAGGTTGTAAGACCCCAAAATTTTAATAAAGATGATTTTTCTATAAATATCATTTTTAAATATTATGGACTGAATTTGATATAATGTTATAGTTGTGAGTAATATTTATAAATTTTGCAAAGTACGCAAGTTGTTATATAATATTCGATTGGTCGGGGAATATTCGTTTTAACAGAGAATATTCGTACGACGGCACAATCATTGGTGGACCCCACAGCTGAATTATTATCGGATTGAGAAAATAACAAAAAATATTTATAAATAGAAGCTCATTCCTTCATTATTTTTCATGAATTCACTAAAGCTATAGAGCGAGAAAGAATAGAGAGAATAAGAGAGAAAGAAGAAGAAACTTCTGTTACTACATATTGCGGTATTCAATTTCCTACTAAGGTAAGGGGTATTGTTTCTTTCTTATTCATGAAGAGAAATTCAGTTATTCCATTCTTTATTATTACATTGGAATAACTTTTGTATCTGTGCTGCTACCCTATACTTGGTGAAATTCTTACATTATTACATTCTTTATTATTACATTTGGAATATCCTGCATGCATGCATTCTACTGGCAGGTCCCGATTCCGTCTTTAATATTCTATTGAATATCACATGCATGCGTTACTATCTTAAACTCGATTCCGCTCTTTAATATTACATTTGAATATCACATGCATACGTTCTACGCTAGACCTAATTCCGTCTTTATTATCTTTGTTGGAATATCACATGCATATACGTTTCTGTTGGACTGGTTCCGTTATTCATTATTCTCGTTGGAATAACTGCGTATGCTGGCTCTATCGCATACTGCCGATATCTTTTGTTATTCCATTCCTTATTATACTCAATTGGTTAAAGTTTTGACTTCTATACTCCATGAATTAGTGGAATATCCTTGATATTTGCGCTTCATCCAATATCTTTTCATGGAAATATTCTTCTGAGCATTCTTGAATTTTACTCTACAAAGAAGTATCATGTTGACAATTTGGACATTATTGGTTCCTGGACAAATTAATTCGTGAACTTGTTTTATTGAATTCTTATATCATTTTCATTATCCTCCTGTTTATATTATGTTGAAAGTCATCTGTGGCCTGATGTGCATAGATGGACTTGGTATAATTATGACCAGGGATTATTCGGTATAATCATGACCGTAATGTTACAAATGATGTGATAAAAGTCCTTTTGGTCGTAGTGCATTAATGGACAGTTGTTGGCATGATCATGACCATTGATGAATACACGAATATCCTTGGCCCGTAGTACATGGATAATTTATGGTCGTGATACTAATGAATATCCTTGGCCGTAATGAAGGGATGATGTGGATTATTTATTAAGCTGAGTCTCAGCGATAAAAGTGATGAAAAACCTTTTTAAATCATAAAAGATAGTAGATTTATTCTCTACTTGACTCTTTTAATGGATTGCTTGTTCTGCTGCATTTAAACTTGATATCTATTATATTTTATCAGTTTAACATTGTTGAAGACTAATGATAATTTATTCTGCATTATCTTAGTCATAATATTTCTTACTGGGCTAGTTGAGCTCACCCTTTCTTCCACTGTTCTCTTCACGAAATGAGAATATAGCTGGGATGAGTCGGGGAATAGATTGACAGTCCAGATGATAGCATTAGTAGTCCTCACTATTCTATCAAATAGTGTGATAATAAATGTAATGAGGACTGAATTTGAGTTTGTATACTGTCTACGAAGACTCCATTGAGAGTGGATATTGTCTAGAAGGTAATATTCTTATTTAAACTCTCAGTTTACGTTTTGTCGTATTTTACACGACAGTGGTATAATTATGTTGTATTTGATTTATGCGCCATGTATTTGGCGACTCAAGATGGGTGATGTATACATATTTTGGGGGCGTCACATCTGTTATTTCATTCTTTATTATTATGTTGGAATAACCTATTTATGCGAAGTACCGCATACATGGTGAAATTCTTCTATTATTCCGTTCTTTATTATTCTCGTCGAAATATCCCGCTTGTCACATGACATTACGCTTTGACTCGGTTCTATTAATTATTATGTTGGAATAGCCCACATGCAAGCGATCCATCGTATGCATGGTGATTTCATTGTTATTCCATTCTTTATTATTCATTGGAATATCCTGTTTGTGCGTTTTTACGCCAGGTCCCGGTTCTGTCTTTTACTATTTCTCACTGAATATCACATGCATGCGCGCTTTACGTCGAACTGGTTCCGTCTTTTATTATTATTCTTGGGGAATAACTTTTATGCATGCGGTCTCTATTGCATGCATGGTGAATCCTTTTGTTATTCCATTTTTTATTATTCTGTTGGAATAACCTGTCTATGTGTATTACCACATGCATGGTGAATGATCATTTGTATTCATTCCTTATTAAATTGTGGAAATGATTTGTTTACGTAGATTATGATGAAAGTCATAATAAAAGAATTAGACTGATAAAAATCATAGGTATATGTGGTATTAGTAAGTGTTATGATAAGTTATGTTGGTTATTATGTGAAAACATGAAAGTTTCTTAGAAATCACAAAGGGTTGAAAAATCAGATTTTGATGAAAATAGAACATGAAATTCAATTGACCATATCTCCTATTATATTTCAAATTTTTAAGTGAGGTCAAGTTCTATAGTTAGGTCTATGAGTTTTATAACTTATCCATGTGGAATCACTGGATAAGGTGTTGTAGATTTTCGTGTGGACTGATTTTAGCAAAGGAGTTAAAAGCTGCAAAATCAAAAAATGCTACTGCCCAAAAATTTAAAAGGGCTGTTTTGGCCACTTAATTTGTGAAAAAAATTCTGGCCTTTTGGGACATGAAAGTATATGATATAAAGTAACTCCTGTCCGAAAATGAGCCAATTCCGACTTAAAATAAGCAAGTTATGACCATTTCAATATTTAGGTTTTTTCGATAAAAAAATGCTATAACCAGAGTTTTATAACTCCGACTACCATGAAATTTAAACTGGAAGTTTACGTTAACATGTGTAAGATCCTGCCAAGATTTGGGAGTTTCTGGAGTTAATCTTGAGGTAACTAATTTCTTAAGAAATTAATTAGAAATTAATTTTTGAAAAATAGTAAATGAATTTTAAAAATTCCTAGAAAAATATATGTTCAATATGGGACTATATTATGCCTAATCCCAGAAAAGAATAATTTTTGGGACTGATTTGGTATTTTTTATGAAAATAGTGTACTTACGAACATATGAGTTAAATATGTTATGTGAAGTTCAAGAGTTGGTAAATAGGATTTTAGGGCTTGAAAATCTTATATAAAGTATATGCAAATTTTTGATGAGTGATTTGATCATTGGTGATGAAATCTTATGATTATGACATTGTCGAATGATTAAATGCATTATTTGGTAAAGTGTAAACAATTAAATTAAATTGTTTATAAGTTTATGAAGTGATTAAAATATTGTTATAATATTAACAATATTAGATGATGATTGATAATATTTGGATAAAATTAAAGTCTTTAATATTTATCCTTGATTTCGTTTGATTAATGCTTATAATAATGTCATCATCTTCATGTTTATATTGTGATTAAAGTCATCTTTGGCTTACGTGCATAGATGGACTTGGTATGATTATGACCAGGGATTATTCGGTATAGTCATGAACGTAATGTGACGAATGATGTGGTAAAAGTCCTCATTGGCTTGTAGTTCATTGATGGACAGTTGTTGGTGTGATTATGACCAGGGATTATTCGGTATAGTCATGACCATTGATGATTACATAAATATCCTTGGCCGTGGTGTAGGGATGATGTGGTTTATTTATTAAGCCGAGTCTCAGCGATAAAGTGGAAGAAAATCTTTTTAAATTATAAAAGATGGTAGGTTTTATGCTCTACTTGACTCTTCTAATGGATTGCTTGTTCCGCTACAGTTAAACTTGTTGTCTATTATATTCTATCAGTTTAACATTATTGAGACTAATGATAATTTATTCTACATTATCTTTGTCATAATATTTCTTACTGGGCTAGTTGAGCTCACCCTTTCTTTCACTGTTCTCTTCAGGAAATGAGAATATAACTGAGACAAGTCGGGGAACGGAGTGACGGTCTAGATGATAGCATTAGTAGTCCTCACTATTCTGTTAAATAGTGTGACAATAAATGTAATGTGGACTCCTTTGGGAGTGGATATTGTCTAGAAGGCAATATTCATATTTAAACTCTCAGCTATGTTTTGTCGTATTTTACACAACTGTTGTATAACTAAGTTGTATTTGAATTTATGTACCATGTAAGTGGCGACCTAAGATGGGTGTTGTATACCTAATTTTGGGGGCGTCACATAGATTCCCCAAAGCCTAACCCTTTTCTGTCAGAGACACTTCTCTGGGTAGAGATTAGGGAGTCCATGGATGAAGAGGATTTATTCTATGTAGAGATTATCTTTTCTAGATCCTCAATTTTAGCGGTTAGACTTGACTCTCTTTTTGCATTGAGCTCATTTGTTTGTTTCAAGAGCTTATTCTCAGCTTCAAACTTGGAGAGAGAATCAGTAATTAGAAGGGTTGTTTCCAGTTCTTCTTGAACTTTTTCTTTCTCCTTTTGAAGAAGTGAATAATCCTTAGTCAGAACTCTAAACCACTTCATGTATTGATGTAGATCAGATGTTATACCATGCAGTGCAGTTCTTAAGTCATCAATATCTACATCAGGAGAGTTAAAGTCAAATACATCATCGATACTTACTTCATGTATGTTGGAGTTTTGTTTATCCCTTGTATTTTTGGCCATCAGGCAAAGATTTGCCATTTGAGGATCTTCATCATCTCCAGATTTTGGAGTTGAGTCATTGTTTGAGTCACTCTACGATCCTCCAGCTACAAGGCCTTTGTCTTTCTTTTGAGGCCTTTTGTTGCCTTTGTATTCCTTCTTTGAATGTGATTTCTTCTTGAGTTCTTCTCTGAGAGGTTTGTTGCAGTTAGTAATGAAGTGGCCAGGTTTCTTGCAATTGTAGCATAGGTCATTCATTTGCTCCTGGATGTTGTAGTTGCTGACTTTCTTTGGCTTGCTGGTTTTGCCTTGTCACGTGAACCTTCTGAGTCTCTTCACCAGCATTGTAAATTCCTCATCATCATCTTCATCGTAGTCAGAATCAACTTCAGTGTTGATGGAGGTGTTTTCAGTTGCTTTGAGAGCAACACTTTTATCCTTCTTTCTTCCTTCGAATAAGGTTTCGCTTTCGTTGAGTCGACTCCGGTTCAGATGTGAGAAGGTTTCCATATAATCTGTTGAGCATACCATTTCATATAGATTCTTTGACTCTCTAATAGCGATGGTTTTGGCATCCCACTTGCTTGGTAAGGCTCTCATGAACTTTATGATTAGATCTTTATTTGGATAGATCTTTCCATAGGCTCGTAGAGAGTTGAGCAGAACATTAAATCTCTCGTAGATGGCAGTGACGTTTTCTCCTTGAACGTGAGCAAACATCTTATATTGTTGAGTCAAGAGCGATTATTTGTTTTCTCTGACTTCTTCTGTTCCTTCATGCATAATGAGTAATGCTTCCCAAACCTCCTTTGATGTTTTGCTATTGACCACGTTTTCAAACAGATCATCTTCTAAGGATTGGAATAAAATGTTCTTGGCCTTTTTGTCGAGCTGGACAGCTCTCTTCTCGTTTTCTGTCCATTCTCCTTTGACATTGATCTGTATTCTGTTTGGGTCGTCTGTAGTTGGTGCAAGCTTTGTAGGAACATAGGGCCCATTCTGAACAGTTTCAAATAAATCTTCATCTATTGAATCCATGTAAGCTTGCAATATCCTAACCTTTCAGTTAGTGAATTTATCTTTGTTGCACATAGGTGGCTTGCTGCCTCCTCCAGTCTTTGATTTACTTGGTATGTGTGCCATTGGATCTACTCAAGCTTTGTAGGCTATATTATAGAACATGCTCTGATACCAATTGTTAGTTCCCGGAGGCACAATAGTTATCTAGAAGGGGGGGTTGAATAGATATTTAAAAATCTTTTCTTTTTTTACTTTGTGATTTAAACATAGCGGAATTAATGTTTGTTTGATCTCCCTTTTAGATATAGTAAGTTAATGAAGGTGAGGCAGTTATAACAGTTATAGCAGTTATAACAAGAATGAAATAGACACAGTTGTTTTTAAGTGGTTCAGAGCACTTAAAGCTCTTAGTCCACTCTTCTACTCCTCGAGTAGGAAATCCACTAAGGATGTCTTTTACACTTTCTGAATCTCGCAGATTCCTTCTAGACCAGCAGTCTAGGCACTTCTTAGTTCACTCTTGAACTCTTCAAGTCCAGCAGACTTGGTTCTTCACATTTCACTTAGAACTCTTCAAGTCCTTCTGACTTGGAACTCTTACTTTAGTTGATTGGTAGTTGTTGAGTTCGTGATTGATGCTACTCGATTCTTGATTAAGCACTTGTTCGAAAGAATCGAGTAAATGAAACAAGCTTCCTCTTTTCTTAGATCGTAGAGTTGAGCGTTGAGTGTTCTTGTGCGTTTTTGTTCAATGCTTGCTTAGATCTATCATCTGCATATGTTCTACATATATATGATCCTTGAAATATATCTGTTGAAGCCATTTGTTGAAGCATTAAATGCGTTTGAAATTTCTAAACTTTAATGGAGATTTTTCTGCACACCTTCTGAATTGCATTTTGGCCCACTGACACAGCAGACTGCTTTCTCACCTAACACCTGAAAAGGTGTTTTTCCTCTGTCCTATGGTCCTTTCCTTAGCTTCTTGAATACGTTCCTTTTGTTGCATACTAAGGATATCTTTTGTACCGTTGGGACTGGTGAGGACTTCAACGTTTCAAAACCATTACACATTTGTTAGAATTTGTCTCCTAACAAAAGTAGGACTCGATGCTTCTGACACAAGGCAGATGATACTCTACGATCCATATCGTGATGTCTTGTCACATTGGTGCTTGGTCTGAAGAGAACACTACGATCTCTCTCAAGGATTTGTACACTACGATCTTCACTTGCTCGTCTTGCAGACTCTACGTTTCCGAGAGCACACTACGATCTCTGAGTTAGCTTCAGCAAACGTCTGGACCACTCTACGATTTCTGGAGAGGCCCTTCAAGGCAGATACACTACGATCTTCTAAGCTCTACGATCCTGCCTTAGCTTCTGCAATCTGTTGATCAGCTCAATAGACTACGATTCTTTTCAAGGCCTATCTATTCCTTTCAAGTCATAGATCAACCTAACATCTTTGATCTCTTTCTCTATACATTCGTTTATAGAATGATGAATATTAAAAGCTAAGATCAACCTAACAATTTTGATCTATCACTAAGCCCTTGTACATATATTCCTTGAAGGACTTTACATATAATCATGAGCATTTACTTTAAATATCAAATCAAAATATGCATTCTTCCAACAAATCAGATATGAAATCCAAACCCTAATTTTGGATTTTGATCAAGGAATAAGAATAATAATATAATATTAATTATATTTTGATTTTTCAGTGCTATAAATATGTACTGTATATACGTATTGATAATGGTTGGTCAATTATGGAGTATTATGACCAAACTCTAGTAATATTTTTATAAACCCTTGTATTACTGTTAAACCCTAATTTCGAAGTCAAATGAGACTTTAAAAATCTGTTAAAACACTGTTATGTGGTGAATGATGTGTATTATAAAGATTTGATGCTAATTAGGAAAACCCTAATTATAGGAGACCCTAATTATAAATTAAAATCCTAAATTCTGAAATTAGAAACCCTAATGTGAAACTTAAACCGGAGTTTATGCTCAGTCAGAAATTGTGTTAATTTGATTAATATCATGTATGGTAGATTTTATTGCTAATTAGGGAAAACCTAATTAGTAATTTAAAACCCCAATGACTAGAACCCTAATTTAGTAATTAGAAACCATAATTGTGATTTAGTAACCCTAATTATCAAAATTATAAACTCTAATTGCTAAATTAGCAAGGTTAACTATAATTAGTAAATAATAATACCCTAATGTTCATGTATAATGTAATTAGAAAATCTAATCTAATTAAGGAAACCCTAATTACAAATTTTAGAAACTAAAATTTTTATTTTTGTACAACCCTAATTGGAAATCCTATAAATTCTATATGCTAAACCCTAAGGGTTAAACCCTAAGGATCAAACCCTAAGGGTTTGTTAAGATTACAAGATTGCCATTAAAATTGTAAGGTTATTGACCAAAATGCCCTTTTGTATTCTTTAATAAGATTGCTTGTAAATCCTACCAAATATGGAGTGGGTGACCAACTTATTTGACTTTGTGACTTAAATAATGCCAGCAATCAGCCTCTAGATCATCCATATAATGCATCTAACTTAGTATATATATAGATTGGGAGAGAGAGAATTGCATTTGTTAGCCATTTTTGCACAAACACTCAACTTATCTCTCTCAACTCAAAACCCACGAAATCCTTTGCTAAGATCAGTCACAAACCAAGCCCCACTATCACCTTTAACAAAATCAGAAGCCAGAAACAAGATTTTACAAGAAAGGTATAAAACCCTAGACCTAAAATTTGATCTTTGATTCCATATTAGATGTTAGTTTTTGTGTGTTAATTATGTTGTTAGTAGTGCATAATGATGATTTGGGTTGATAGATGTTAGATCCATAACATCTATAGGCTCAGATCTAGCATTTTACAAAATCTGGAAAAAGTTTAAACTGTGGTCTGACAATGAATGTCAGTGGCTCTAGATTCTTGTCTGATCATGTTTTTTGTTGTTTTATGTTTTAGATATGTAGTCTGATATGTGCTCTTTGATCTGGATTAAGAATCAGGCTTATATATAGTTTAGATTGCAAATTATTGTTAGTCAAAAGTCGGTTGATTGACCGTGATGATCGCGTTCTTCGGTAACCCGTTGACTACCGACAACTTTTTTCTAACGCCCAGATCTTTCTATTGATAGTTGTTTTGATCTGTTTGTTGTATCTATCTAGTAGTCTGGTATGTGTACTATACGTTAAAGCCATTAGATCACCAAAATGATGATTAGATTTCATATGGTGGACGGTCAAACCAGCCAAGAAGATCACAATTTCTGTTTTCTGGGTAACCCATAAAACGTTTGAAGGTGATCTCTGACATAGTTTGACCGAGCCATATCATCTTGATCCGTTGTTGTTATGGTGATGTTTTGTAATGGATCTGTAGTCTTACATGTTTACTACACACTGAAACTTTTAAATCACAAAAACAACACATGGATTGCAAGTTGTGGAAGCCCAAATATGACTACTCGAACTATTCTTCATTTCTGGGCAAACCCAGAAATGAAGAACAGCTCTGACAGCCACTTCAGGCCTTTAAATCTTTCATTTGGTGCATGTTTTGACCATGTTTGTTGTTGGATCATGTAGTCTTGCACTAGCACTACAAGATTTGACCACAATCATGCTCTGAAACATCACAGTTTAATATTAAAGCTTGGTCAAACTAGCTAGCTCGTTTCCTGACATGAATGTTCTGGGTTTGATGAAAAACACCTATAACGACGCTTCGGTCGCTATAGGCAGTCTTTAGCGACATTTAATTTCTGAAAATTATATTTTCATTAAATAATTATAGAAAATTAGTTTTTAATTATTAAAATACAAATTTAATTACTAAAAATTATTTTAAAGTCTGAAAATTAGTTTTAATAATTTTTAATATATTTCATAAATATTTAATATTTTTAAAATATTAAAGGTATTTAAGTTATTTAATTTTTATATTAAATAAAGTATTTAAAAATGATTTTAATACTTGAAAAATCATTTAAAATTATATTATGGTATAAAAAAATATTTTAAGTTATTTTTAATGACTTTTAATATTTTGTGATGAAATTCATTAATAAATTAATATTAATTATAATTGAGTCATTTAATAAATGAATTAAATAAATAAATAAAAATGATTTTATTATATTAAAAATTATTTTAAATAATAATAAGGTATTTAAAAATATTTTAAGTTATAAAATATAACTTTCAATATTTAAAGGTAAATTTCATTAATTAATTATTATTAATGATATTAAGGTTATTTAATAATTATATTAAATAAATTAGTTTAAAAATAATTTTATTATTATAAAAATCATTTTAAATAAAAATAAAGTGTTTAAAGATATTTTAAGTTATAAAATATAACTTTTAATATTTAAAGGATAATTTCTCTAATAATTTAATATTAATGATATTAAATTCATTTAATAATTATATTAAATAAATAGTTTTAGAATGGTTTTATTAATTTAAAAATCATTTAAAGAGGATATAAATGAATTAAAAACATTTTAAATTATACTTAATGACTTTTAATATTTTGATAAATAGTAAATTAATATTTAATATTAATGGTAATTATTTAAAAATGATTTTAAATGTTTTAAAAATTATTTAAGGGTAATATTAATACTTTAAAAATATTGTGAGTTATTATAAATAACTTTAATACTTTGGTAATGATTTCATTAATAGTTTAATATTAATTAAATATTAATAATAATAGAATTGTTTAATATTTAAATCATTTAATAATGATTTCGGTGTTAAAAAATTTATGATAAATTATAATAAATGTTTAAAAATTATTATAAGTCATTTAAAAATAATGTGAATGATACTTACTGATATTGAGCTACAGGATAGAGTCTTAGACTCGATAATTATCCGATAAAGTTGTTTGATAATCAAGACATGTGTGAAAATCACCGTTATTCTAATCAATGTCTCAGACTTAGATAAATTATGCAGATATCGTGTCGATTGTGATCTAATCATTGTTAAACATGTGTGAGAATGTGATTAGGTTATGTGCTGATTGCAATAAGCAGTATTATGCGTTACGATATGTTATTCTAATCAGTAAAATAATCTTATTACTGATAAGTTGTTATACGAAAGATAAAAACTAAGTTGTGTATTGTAAGCAGCAAACCAGGCAAGTATCCTACCTTTGCATTTCCTTTATGCAATGAATATAAGCAAGAAAGTTTTAGAATTATATTATTATTGTACCAGATTATTAACCCTATTGTTATATATATTATATCCGATCATTGTTTATCAACATGATATTATATTATATAATTCAGATATATATTCTGTTCGTTAATTTTTAAATATGGTTATACAAGTGTCCTCACTTGGATAATCATTGTATTTAATCACATGTTGATATATATATATATATATATATACCTATTGATCTCCAGTATGTATACAATAACAAAGAGTTGTCTAAGCTATTTGACCCAGTTAAACACAGATTTAGAAATATTGTTGAACATGATAAAACCTTTTTGTACCCAATCAAATTATTTTGATTTGAATTCCCGACTAAGTATGAACATCCCGAACATGGAAAAACTTTTATGCTTCTCTGAGGTATGGTTTCTCTGCGTTGTTTTCGGTCATACAGTCTCAGCACAATTTGTTTGGTGTCTTGATTTCTGGCAACCCTTTTACCATCTTCCCAAATTGCAATGTTCTCAATCCCTTAAAGCCAAGATGTCCATATCGGCAATGCCATAACTGAGTAGTATCTTCAGTGGCAGTCTTAAAACATCCAAGAACTCTAGGCAACACATTTGCAATGAGCACAAACATTCTATTAGCACTCATAGTTATTTGTATGATCAAACCTTTTCGAGGATGATAGACTCGATATGTTCCATTCTAAATTAATATTGCCACTCCTCTATCTTGTAATTTTCCATTGTTGAACAGATTATTCTTCAACTCTGGAATGAAATACACATCGTTGATCACATGTGTAACTCCATTTATTTGTAGCCTCATGTTACCATTTCCCATCACAGTCATCTTGGAGTTGTTACCGAGCTTCACGTACTGCCTATTCTCCTCATCTAGATCACTAAACCACTGCTTGTCTCTGCTCATATGATTACTACATCCGGAATCCAAGAACCAAACCTGCTTTCTTTTGCCATCATTCATCTCAACATGTGCCATCAGCAATAGTTCTTCGGTCTCTTCTAGCTCTGCGTAGTTTGCATTCTTTTTCCAATTAGGGCAATCATTTTGGAAGTGCCCATATTTATGACACTTATAGCATTCCATCAGTGCTTTATTGAACGATCCTCTTATTCGACCCCTTCCTCTGCCTCTGAAACCTCCTCGACCTCTTGCACCATATCTGTTATCATTTCTTTCACAAGCTTTCTCATCGAATGTTACCTTCAATACTTGCTCTTTTCCTCCTGTGTGATTTCACATTCTCTATTTATGAACAAGAAGGTTGCTCTGAAGTTCATCAATTGTCATGGTATTAAGGTTATTGGATTCCTCAAGTGCAGCCACAATCAAATTTTCCTATCATGGACCTTAGTATTTTCTCCATAATCACCAGTTGCTCCATTCGTTCTCCATGCGCCTTCAGTTTGTTGGCAATGGCCAAGGTTCGAGAGAAGTAAGTATCTATTGTCTTTCCCTCTTTCATCCCAAATACTTCAAACTCTCTTCTAAGAGCTTGCAGTTGAGCCTTTTTCACCTTCGTGGACCTTGATACTTCTGTCTCATCGAGTCTCATATGTCTTTGGTTGTCTCTCTATTGAGAATCGTCTCCATAATGCTTTTATCAATAGCCTAGAAGAGGTAGTTTTTCACCTTGAGATCTTTCAGCCTTGCCACTTCGATACCTTTATGTTGTGCTTCTGTAGGTTGAGTTCCATCAGCTATAGTGGGAATTCCTTCCTCAACTAAACCCCAATACTCCTTTGATCGCAAGAGATTTTTCATTAATACAGACCAATGGTCATAGAGACAATCAAATCTAGGTATAGCAGGTTGGGAGAAATTGTTGTTCTCTGCCGCCATTGGTTGGCTCTCTCAATAATCCTGAGTGTTTCTCTCACACTCTACCTCTTTGTTTTACTCCTGCTCAACCTGAAAACTCAAAAATAAAATAAAATTAAGGCCCTTGTGAGAAACTCTGATACCAAAATTGTTAATTCACAACTCTGTGAACACAATATATTGTGGAGAATGCTTTCTCTTATTAAATTCAAGAACTGACTGGTGGCTTTATAAGCCTTACAAGTGAATGGAAAATGTAAATAGCAACCACGTATAACATTAACTAAAAACGTGGAGATAGCTAAGAAAATATTCAAACCTAAACTACCCTAAACAATAGGGATTATTCAAACAGAACTGAATAAGCAATAACTAAAACAAACAGATCCAACAATAAATACAAAAATGATTCTACATTAATATTATCTTACCCAGGTATATATTATTTGTTAATCTATCAGTCAATGTCTATATATATATATTCGAATGACAATATAACTCATATAAATAATGCACCCGCAGAAAAAAATCATAAAAAAACATTATCATAATTTTCTTTACAACTATTAAATATAATTTAAATCTATTATGTAGATTTAAAGTGGCATATTATAATTAGTTTATTTGAAATTAAAGAAATTATTATTATTATTATTATTATTATTATTATAAATATTGTCACTCAAATATATGTAATTTCTAAAGTCTAAAGCATATGTAGTTTCTAAAGATTATCCGTACTTAGAATTGGTTAATAAAATTCGTTTTATTTTTATTTTAGTCCCTCAAATTGTATTTTTTGCTCTTTTTATTTTTTTTAAATATTTTCTTTTTATTGATCGTTATTAACTTACAAAATTATTACTACTTCATATTTTTTGGGTGTTTTACATACGACTATAATGAAATCAAAATGATGTTTTATGAACTTTCACAAATTTTATATTTTTACTAATTAACTACAAATTTTTATTTTTTTTAAAAATTGTTGACAAACTTTAGCTAACATGTAATTTGTAAAATTCGTTAGTTTTTAGCGTCAATTATTCAATTTTGAATGGAGTATTTTATTTCTAAATTATTTATTTATTTATTTTTTTAAAAAATTGAAAATATATTATATACTATATATTTTTTAATTTAGAAAAGATTAAAGAAAGAGAGCTGTGAGAAAAAGCCAGGGTTTGCCCATTGGTTTCACCCACTCCCCTCTCTTCACTGTCTACAACGAACAACCACAAGGAGGAAGAAGAAGAAAGAGAGAATTATTAGGGTTTGGGTGGTTCGAAGAAATTACGCATGGATCCGGTGCACTCGAGCGCTAATGGCAATCTTGACGAGGAAATTGTGCAGCTTATGCAGTGCAAACCCTTATCTGAGCAAGAGGTTCAACTTTATTTCTTTTCTTGTCGAATCCATTTCTTTATGAATATTTATTTTTTTTATGTTCCGTTGGGCATCATATTTGGTTTTATACGATTTGTTTTAGTTGGAAAGTTTGAGTATTTTTCTGATACATTGTTTGATTGATTGGTGATTGGAGTTTTGAGATGATTTTAGGTTTTTTTTTTGGTGTTTGAATTGTGGTGTATATGAGATCAGTTCATTTTTCGTGGATTTAGCTATGATTTTTAGCGGCAATGAATTCTGAATCTTCAGCCCTGTGTCTTGAAAATTGAAAGAGAATTGGTGAATGAAAGATTAAGCTTTTCTTAAATACAGCCCCGGGATCTGCCTTTAAAAAAGTGAATTCATTTTATGCCTGGTTATCATGTGAAGCAGAACAACAGCAGGAATAATCAGTGAAGCAGCTTACACAAGGCAGTTTGCTTGATCTTCTTCGTTTGCCAAGCTTTATTCCTGGGTATACTGATGGTATCTGTTACATGAGTTGGTGAAGAATACTGAAAATGATAGGATCAACGTGGCATATCAGGTTAAGGTTTTTCTTGCAAAAGGGAAGATTTCCTCAAGGTACTTATCACAAAGTTTGGATCTTGCAGAATTCTGAAGAGATTTGGACCTAATGCCTACTTCTTGGAGCGACAATATGAGTCCATCTTTAATTTTTTCTAACCTTTTTTCCAACCAGGCCATGATTCGGGAAACGTAGTTATCCCATCTCATAACTGAACAGATAAAACTATAGAAAACATTTTCGAGTTAACAATTTTGTACACAAAGGAAGGTGCAACTGGAAAGATTCTTGTTAAGGGGAGACTATGAGATAACTGAGAATACAAGGATCACACTGTTGGATCCAAGACTTTATCAAAGGTATATGCAGACCAGATGACCAACTCATTATGACTGGGTTCTTCTCATATGTGGGTAGTTGATGCAGCTCATAACCAGCACTAAGAAGTATTCAGGCGCAGGTTTCAGAGATATTTTTGGGGATATATTTAGTTAATAGTATATTTGGTGTTGTTTAGAGTATTTGACTTTGATTTATTGGGTTGGATTGACTTTTTTGAACTATTTATGATTATTTTTGCACTGGTTAGAAGAGTGGATTTGGAAATTATGTTGTAGGTTTAATTATGGATTATAAGAGTGATGTGATTGGGATGTTTGGGATAGTTTTTGGTTCCAAAAAAGTTTTTTTCTGAATAGAAGACTGGTGTTGGAGTCTCTCTCTTTTCATTTTATATTGTTGTTTGTCATCTGTTACTGCTCTTGTTTGTCTTTACTGCATGAGATAGCCTGCATGCAGAACGCCTGAATGTACTTAGAGAGGGAGCTTAGAGCACCTTTTTTTTTAATAAAAAATATTTTCTTATTTCTTTCCACAAGATTATTACACTAGGACTGCACTTTGGTGTTGGATCTACTCTGTCTGCAGTAGACTTGAAATCAAATCTGATGATGTACAATGCTAAACACATTCTCATAAGTTTTATTAGGAAATCTATTTTGGAGCTTTGGCGTGTTACTTGTTATATAAACAATGTAAGCTTATCTTGTAAGCCAAGGGCTTTAAAGAAAAATTAGGCATTTTCACCTTATCGTTATTGAATAAAAAATGAATACAGGGTGAGAGGAACAAAAGCTACATCCTTTCCTTAGATAACTCTCAGATATGTTTTAAATTTTCTTATATTTAATTCAAGTGAGTATAGTTGGTTCTGTAATCTGTTTACTGATTTTATATGTTGCTTGTTTAGAAACATTAATCCATTTCCTATAAACTAAGAACTTGAAAGTAAAATATCCGGGCCTTTTTGCCCTTATTTCTGAGATGATTCCTTTTGAGAGCTGGAGGTGTTTTGAATTTTCCTCTATCGTTTAAATTGGTTGTAGTTGGTGCTTAAAATCTTGAAACAGTTGTGTGTATCTTAAACAAGAAAGTAATGAAACATTGTTGTGACATTTCTAGATTTTGGAGACTTCTAGCATGAATAACATAAGGTAGGATGGCGTGGGTCAGATATGTTCTTGTTTGTTCTTAAATTAGTAATAAACCTTGAACGCTATTGTTCTCATGGTGGTGTCAGAGAGGTAATTGATTTTGTAAAAAATGAAGGGAAGTCGTGATAATACCCATATTTTTTTGGGATGAGGAGGCTAGGTTGCGGTTGTGGTGCTCTTAAATTGGAGAAAGGATAGAGAGGTTTAAAGTTTAAACTCTAAAGTGATAGTTCTTGCCTTTTGGAAGCCAAGTGAAAATTAATATTATTTAAGACTTTATGTAACATTGACTGTTTACTATTAGTTAGAGTTCTTTTGCGTATATAGTGCCTCCTTTAAGAAGCTCGTTTTGATTTTGAGATGGGGAATGGACATCTAATCTACTTTTGTCATCGCACAGAATTTCCTTGTTAAAAGCTATTGTGTTTCGGTCTGTAATCTCTCTCTTTTAAGAACTCTCTTTGTGTTCCCCTTATTAAATGTTTTATTTCTGTGGTATAGGTTAGGGTGCTGTGTGAGAAGGCTAAGGAGATTCTAATGGATGAAAGCAATGTGCAGGTTTGCCATTTTGTATTTTGTTTTCGCCCATTGCTGTTGTTATTAACAACTGTTACAATATTATATAATTATGTGTTCAATTTTATTTTGATTTAAATTATCTCGGTCATTTATTGTATAATCCATCTTAGGCTTCATTTGTTCCAAAAATAGTTTTTGTTTTAAGGAATGTATTTTCTAGAAGACTATTTAAAAACAAAAAATCACATGTAACTTACTTAGTTCACAAGTGGAAATTGATAGTCACCAATGTTCTAAAAGGCCGGCGGGGCTAGGCAAGGCCTAAGTAGGATTTTTTTATTTTAAGTCAGTTTTAATATTTTATCTTATATTTATCCAAACAAAACAATAATATAAAACAAAACAATCTATAATAAAGATAATAAATGCCTTTGCTTAAAGTTCAAACAGATATCCATATTGTCAATGTCAAAATTCAAACACAAACATGCAATTGTTCAAAGTTCAAACACAAACAAATTAATATTAATTTCTTAAAAATCAATTTGAGATATTTTGAAATTTAAATAAATGTTATTTTTAAAAATTAGTGTGAAGTTTATTGAATGAGACATTTGATATTATTAATTGTGAAATTATTTTTATGTGTAATCTTCAAAATGGAGGACTTAAAGAAAATGAAAAATACCATATGCTAAGTATAGCTAACAATTCATAAACAAGATTGCTATTAAATAATAAAATTTAAATTGGCCACCTAGTTTGCCTAATTTCCCGCCTTTGCCCTGCTTACTCGCCTAGAGGGATTTTTTGCCGCCTTGGGCCTAGGCGATGTGCCAGGGGGCCTAGCGCCTAGGTGCCGCCTAGGAGGTTTTTTAGAATAGTGATAGTCACAAGCTGTGTTACTCGGACTCGGGTGTGAGTGTCGGATTCGGGTACGAATCTAAGTGTCAGACACGTGAAGTCAAAAAATAGAGGATACGCGGATATGAATCCGAATATAGACACGGGTGCGGGGATACAGTATGATATTATTTTTTAACAATAATGTTTATGATGTACAAATTCATATAGACATGCATTTATCATGAAACTTTAAGAGTTGAAGTGCAAAAATATAAAGAAGCAGGGGCAAAAATGAAACTGCTGAAACTTCAGGGGCTAAAATGGAAGAAAACAAAAATATAGGGACTGATAAGTAATTTTTTAGGGGCTATTTTGAACTTTTAGAAAACTTAGGGGACTAAATTAAAAAATTATAAAAACTATGGGGTACCTAACTGTAATTTTTCACGGATATTTAATTCCCAGATCTGATCTCAAATACTCAAACGTATCAGCCAAGCTCGTTTGTTCTCAAATAATCAGACATACTCGGCTAAGCTCGTTCGTTGGAGAAAAGAATAAAACGACAATTCTTCTTCTTTTTCTTATTTTTTTGAGTCGATTCTTCTTCTTCTTTTTCTTCTTCGTCGAATCTTCTTCTTCGTCGATTCTTCTTCTTCAGTCGATCCTTCTTCCTTTTCTTCTTCTGTCGATCTATTGATCCTTCTTCTTCTGTACATCGCCATGTTGATTGTTGTTACGTATCCGGATTGGAAGTGCCGCATCAGACACAAATCCCGCATCCGCACCCGTGTCGAATCGTGTCGACACGGGTACTCAGTTGACTAGTCCGAGTAACACAGGTCACAAGTACACTTGTCAAAATAAAATGATAAAATAAATACATCTTGAAAAATTATTTTTCTTCAAGTCTCCATCAAAGACTGAAATATTAAATATGCATATATTATGAACTTTAAAAATTAGATTTAACTTCAAAATTGACACTCCTGCTTTATTCCGTTCGAAGAATATCAATTGAGATTTGAGATATGACTTGTATATATAAAAAGGAATATCAGATGAGATTTTTTTTCAACATTTTAATTAGTCTTTTATTTGCCTCCATTTCAGCCTGTGAAAAGCCCGGTGACGATTTGTGGTGATATTCATGGGCAATTTCATGATCTTGCAGAGCTGTTTCAAATTGGGGGGAAGGTATCTGTTCTCTATCTCCACCACTCCTGATTTTTCTTTCCTTCTGGTTTTTGCATTTTGCAATTTTTGGGCATGGAACCTTCAAGTATTTGTAGGAATGTATTTAAATTTGCTAATTCAGATTGCTACTTAGAGTAAGATTGAATTTTATAATCTCAGATCGGCCTTTGCATCAAATTTCTTTTCTTTTCCATCATGGTCAGTGGGATTAAAATATCAGGTCATTCGGTTGAACCATGGCTTGTTAAGAGAACGGAAACATAATTCTTTATAGTTAGTGCAGATATATTATATTTATGAGGCTCAATTCTAGATGGTTCTTGGCATCTTATTTTGCTGGGATATTTTTTTAATTAATAATGTGTTGGAGAAGTTGTTTACTCAGAGGATCTATTTTTTTAAAAAAAAATTGAGCTGGCATCTCATCTCTATGTGGTGGTGGCATCCTAAGCAAGGTTATATGATGATGGTAATTATATTTATGTTAGTTTAGAGCATTGTAATACGGGATTTTTGGTTTTATTTCTCACTCCCTCTCTCAGCTTTGAACATATTGGAGTGATGTGAAGAAAATGGGTTGCTCAAGCTTTTCCCATTGTGTAGCTCTACTTTTTTTGTACTGGACTATGTGGTTGAGAGAACCACTATGATGTTGTTATATGCTACTTCACAATTATTTTATTTTTCAATGCTCTGTTGGCTGCATTTTTATGCTTCTGGAGTTCTTCTCATTGAACATTGAATTAAGCCACTTGAGCTGCAGGTTCATGCAGATTATAATTTGAATACTCTAGTTTGTAATAGATATCTTATTGTATTCATGCCTTGTTACTTAAATCCGGCTTGAACTCTTAACTAATCTAGTTTTCTTTTTTTGTAGTGTCCAGATACTAATTACTTATTTATGGGAGATTATGTTGATCGTGGCTATTATTCAGTTGAAACAGTGACGGTAAGTGTAAACTGCTATTGCATATATGTTGGATTACAAACTACAGGTGAACTCCGTTGAACTTAGAGCATACAAGTTTATGAAACAAATGTCTAAACCACAATTAGAGCCGTAGTGCATCACTGTAGAAGGTTTCCTTCCTATGAATCATTGATACGGATGCGCGATACGGATACAACACTAAAAACAATATGATATGACGTTATTAAAATTAGTAGGATATGATACATTTAGAATAAGTAGAATATGACGTTGGGTCTATTGAGCGAAGCCTAAGTTGTAAATATGCCATGTCTTTAAGCTTGAGATATCCTTCATCAGTTTCACTGGTTCGTTTTACCCAGTTCACTAGGAGTCTAGGATGGCAAACTACTTGCCAAATCAAAAAATGATACATGTAATTACCATCGACTCTTAAGCCTGCCTCGGGCCTACCAACTTCTGGAGTTTCACAAATTATTTAGAAATTTATAATCAATGCTAACCTTTCTAGTGTTCTAAGTGACTCTGCTTGTGACAATAGGTTTATGTTATTGTGCTTTTAAGTTCTAAAATCCTCTCTCATACATATAAGCCCATGTTTTACTCGTACTAACCTGAAGTGTTTGCGTTCTTGTTATGAATTATTCGAACTAGAAGGATGGATTGTCTTGCCTTTGTGAATTGAGTTGCTGTCCTTGTTGTCTCTGATACCACTTTTTTCACCTTTTCAGCTCTTGGTGGCGCTCAAAGTGAGGTATCCTCAGCGAATTACTATTTTGAGAGGAAACCATGAGAGTCGTCAGGTATAATTTTTTCCGAGTATTTTTTTTATTTCATGTTCTGCCTTTTGCTTGTTTAACAGCCAGGTTATGGCTCGCATTTTGTCACCCAGGATGTGTTTTTCTGAATTGATATTTTATCTTTAGTAGGAGCCGGGTGATAGCTATAGTTAAATATTGTCAGAAGTTCTATTCTGATGTCCTCTTCCATACAGGTTTAGGTTTAAGTATTTATTCTATTCCATTATGGCCTTTTGATTTAATATCAGCACTATATCATCATGGCTCCTTTTTTTATTTCTTGCAGATTACTCAAGTATATGGATTTTATGATGAATGCCTAAGAAAGTGAGTTTTTCACAACCTTGTCCTGTGAGACGGCATTTCTGGCAGAACAATGTCTTGATGTCACGTGGTTGCGTAGGTGTTGATTTTGTTTGTGGCTTTTCGCCACATATATGAGCCCATGGGAATATACTTATATTATTGAAATATCTTTGTTTGTCTTCATATGGTATAAGGTCTCATGCTGCCTTTCTGTAAAATGTGTTATACGTTTCTTATGGTTGCATCGATATCTTAAATTTTTTTTGCATGTTTTAAACTAGTAGAAATGAGACTACGAGTGTCAATGAAGAGAGGTTACTTTTTTATTTTCTACTCCCTCCGTCCGCCAAAGGATGACTCAAGTACAATTTTGACACATTAAGAAAATTAAATTAGAGATTGTAAAATGAGTTCCAATTTTACTTGTCGTGGACCTCACTCAAGTACATTAATGACTTTTCTTTATTAAAACTAGTGGACTCCATGTAAGTACATTTTTGGGCATAAAACAGTGTATCAAAAAAAAATTCATTTGAATTTTGTAGTTGTGTCATCCTTTGGTGGACATTTGTTTGGGTGCTCATATCATCTTTTGGTGGATGGAGGGAGTATTTAAGTCCTTACCGTCTGTAGTACACATGTAGGAGGACATGAACCTATTTATGAACATTCAGGATGCACAAGAGTATTAAGAGAAATCCCATGAGCTAGCTGATAGAAGGAATAACTTGTTTTTGAAATAATCCTCAATGACATGCAGATATTGGACAACTTTACAGTTGAACCGTATGCATTTTTGAATTTAGAAACTCATTGTACTCGTCTACCCATATGTCTCATGATACATGAGTCCATGACGTGCCTAATAGGTATTCCTGCTTGACGAATATTTTCTGTATGACGAGGGTTTTTACTTGCTTGAAAATCCATATTTACCAGGCAAGAACTGTTTTTTGCACTAGTAAACAATGTTTACATATATTTTCTAAAAGACATGTATTAAATTACAAAACTGACAACATCAGTAGTTCAGAACAGTTGCCTCCTATTTTTGTCTCTGTTTATACCTAGGATATAATGTTATTTTATATTTCTAGGATGTTTGCTACCTTTTATATTCTTTCGGTAGAACAATCCAACTGCTTGACTTTTTTGGGGACAGCTCTCTATCGTTTGCTGTGCTGTGAATTAGGATCATCATTCTTCCTTCTCGTTGGACCATTATAGGCATTCTGTGCCTGATCTTTGTAGAGATTGGAGAACCTTTTTCCAATTGTTAATTTGCTATCCGTGTCTCACCACCCCCCTTTCCTTGTAATCTCTATATTCTTCTAATAAAATTTCATTTTCTATAAAGAATGTAATGATATTTGATCTGGTAAGTGTACTTTGTAAGTGTGTTTTGGTGCTAATCTTTCTTGATAGGTTAATTTATTAACTAATTTAATTTTCTCTTAAATTTCTTCCCTCTACTGCTTCAGATACCTTAATTGCCCTCTTTTTCTCTCTGGCTATTTATTGTTCTCTGCATATTGGTACTCATAACCTACTGTTGGTTTTTGCAGATATGGTAATGCCAATGTGTGGAAGATCTTTACAGATCTGTTCGACTATTTTCCCCTTACAGCATTGGTTAGTATGATTATATATTTTTATCTTTGGACATTTTGTTTCTTGTGTTTGAAATTTTTACAAAACTGAATGCGGGTAGCAAAACCTGTATTCTAACTAGAGTAGGGAAGTGTCACAGTTTATAAGTTTTGTTTTTCATTTACTCCCCCCATTCCACATAATGAGTCCCATTTGTAAATTTTTTTGTTCCAGAAAAAGTTTCTTTTTAGATGTTTGTAGTATAAAGTTGCATAATGCCCTCAAGCTTGACATCATAATTTCATTATCAAACCACACTACTAAACTAAAAACTTATTATTTTTAGGGATTTACATGGAACAAAAATATATCATTAATATACGTAAATTTTGTAAATGGTACTCTTTTTGTGGAACGCAGTGAGTAATATTCATACACTTTGAGAAATAAGGAGTAGCTGTTGAAAGTTTCAAATTTCACTTATTTGGCTGCGCACCTTGAATTCATGTACACTCAAGCAAGGTTAAAACTGAATTTCAGTCTAGCGAACTTGTATCCTAAACAAAGTAGAGAAGTATGGATGGTTCTAATTAAGTTTTGTTATTCACTTAATAAGTTAATACTTAATCTACTTTTTAGGAAATAAATTGTTTTACCAGGATATGCCCTAATAAGGGGGATGGGATGTCAATATATATGTAGTATAAATCCTCCTTTCTATCCATGTGGATTTTATTTTTCAGAAACTAGTTCACGGGAATAATTAACAGACTTAAAACGCTGCTAATTAATTTTACTTATGTGAAGCTTTGCTAGGCATAATATTCCTTGCAGGTGTGCATTTGGAAGTAAAACAAACGGGATTTTTTTAAAAAGTTGTATCACTAACTATTTGATTTAATAAGGTAGACATATATTTGGGGTATCCCAAAAAGATAATTAGGACAATGTCTTGGGGATAAACGATGCTGCAAAATAATATCATATATTGGGTTTCGTAGACTAAGATTAGTGGTGGTCATTTTCTTGTAATAACAATTTTTTATTCAATTACACTGAATAACGCGTATCTGACACATTTACATAGTTGAAGTGTCTATGCTCCCTAGTCAAGTGAGTATGATATACAAAACTTAAATGAAGGAATATGCATGTGAAGAGATGGTAACATTTGAGTTATTTCCTAAGTATTAATATCCTATTTTGATAAACATGTTTTATCTGTATTGGTGTTTAGCAGTGTCGGTATTTGTTCTACTTAAGTTTCAATAAACAGTATATAGTGTTTGGAACATGGTAGCTATAAATAGATTGCCCTCACTGTGAGCTCATCCTTCTAGCTGTTGCTTGTTGGATGCTGTGTGAAGACGTGGTCAATGCATCTGACAGCTGGAAGGGAGAGCTGGAGCACTTTCTTAAGGCTTTTAGTGATCGTACCGTTGCACATTCCTGAAGTTGATGAGTACTATAACTTGATATTTACCTGAAACAAACTGGAGTTTAGGTTCAGTTCTAAATGCTAGCTTTGTATTTACCAGTAGTTGTATTAATGAATCATCTTAATCAATGTTGGATTGTAATTCTTTTACCTCTTAGCCGATTCCATCTTCCTTGTATATGATTTGTTACTTCTAATGTTGACACTGTTATATTGTAAATTTTTAGGTCGAATCAGAAATATTTTGTCTCCATGGTGGATTGTCACCTTCAATTGAAACCCTCGATAATATTCGTAATTTTGACCGTGTTCAAGAAGTTCCTCACGAGGGACCCATGTGTGATCTTCTATGGTCCGACCCTGATGATCGTTGTGGTTGGGGTATCTCGCCCAGAGGCGCTGGATATACTTTTGGCCAAGTATTTTGCAACTTCTCCTTTTGTTTTATATTTATGGATTTCATAACTTAAGGAAATTAAGTTATATCTATGATCACTGTATTTTGACAGGATATATCTGAGCAGTTCAACCATACCAACAACTTAAAGCTTATTGCTAGAGCACATCAGCTTGTTATGGAGGGATTCAACTGGGGCCATGTAACTACTGGAAACTCTGGTCGTCAATTTGTTTATAGTGCTTAGTGACTGGCATTTCTATTGAATCTTTGAATTTTTTTCTTTTGACAGGAGCAAAAGGTGGTAACTATATTTAGTGCACCCAATTATTGTTATCGATGTGGTAACATGGCATCGATCCTAGAAGTAGATGATTGTAAAGGACACACATTCATTCAGGTCTCTCTCTCTCTCTCTCTCTCTCTCTCACACACACACACACACACACACGCACGCACGCACACTCACGTGCAGGCTCACAGAGACACATACATGCACGGAGACAGACGTGCACACAACACAAACTCGCACACAGACATATATGCAAAAAGGACAGGCTTCCCCTAGGCACACTTTACATGGGCCATTAATAGTATTGTGATTATTCCCGGGGATGAAATTTTGATGTGAATATGTTACTGTGTTGCATTAGAAATTATTTTGCAGCTAAGGAGTTAAAATCAAATATTAAATTTTAATGCAGTTCGAACCAGCTCCCAGGAGGGGAGAGCCTGATGTAACTCGAAGAACACCAGACTATTTCCTATGATTCAGTAGGATAAATTGCTGAATTTCGAGCTGTGAGTGCCTGGTAGCTGCTTTATGTGTTTTAGAGCTATCTAAAATATTTGAAGTCATACTATGATGAGGTGGGTAGTGAAAAACATGTAAAATGGGCAGTGTAACATCTACTTTGGCTCGGTTATTATCCTGGAACCATATGGAGATACTAGAAACAAGGCAGTGGAGCTGGTGATATCATGTTTGCTGCGTAATGTACCATTTACTGCATAACAATGCGGCATCCTCTCTTTTCATTCACTTCATCCTTTAGTTCTGCTCATTTTTTGTCTGTTGTAGAAGGATCGACTATTTGGGATGGGGTGGGGTTCTGTAGATGCAAAAGTAATTTTTTCCTTCCTTTCCAATTGTTTAAGGGGTGTTTTGTTTTTAGTTGTCGACACATTTTAAGTTTGCTGATTATTTTTCCACACATCAGATGCGGAATTGAATGATTGTTTCTTTTTTCACTTCTCTCAATGTAGAAGGGGTGTTTGTGTTTATGCTAGCTGGCTGGCTGTGTTGTTGCGTGCTTGCATCTATTGGTGTAATTTATGACTCTCTAAGCTAGACCAAACAATATAGTTAGTTAACTTTTGGGTTAAATCATATTAATTGGAATTAAATGGGTTGGTTAATTATTTTTATTTATTGAGGTTGGTTAAAGTTTAGACCCCATTTAATATAGTATAGTATATTTATCAGCGCATGCATTATACTTGTACTATCATCGTAGAAGTAGGAGTACTATAATTCTTTTTCTTTAATTAATTTCTACCCGAACCGGTTGGGTTGGGCTGAAACTTGCTGCCTTTCTAATTTACTTCTCGCGTAATGGGCTGATGGTAATACTAATAGTATAGCTCCACAATTTTTCTCTCTCAAACCAAATCAAATTACATTACGTATCACATATATTTTAGGAACAATTACATATTCTAATACATTTTTAAAAATTAATATTAATCTTATTATAATTATTTTGAAAGGGGAGGAGAAATATATACATGATTACTACTTTATATATATATATATATATATATATATATATATATATATATATATATATATTTTTCAATATTATAAAAGAATTACAAAATTATAAATATGTTTCAATATTTAAACGACATTCATAGAATTATATTAGGGTATATTTTGGATTCTAACCTTTTTATTAGCGAGGTGTTAATAATAATTTTGAAAAATTATTTAAATATGGAAGGGTATTAATAATTTCAATTTAAAATTTTATTAGTATAGTTTTTTAGCATTTTATTATTTATATTAATAATTTTTATATCATATTATTACTTAATTAATTTAATTGTGACGGTCACAATTTTATTTTCTAAAAGTTTTGATTAAAAGTTAAAATATCTTAAAATGGTTAATATAGTTTTGAACCATAACCATATAGTTCCAACCCACACAATTCATATTAAAAATGGTTAATATGGTTTTAGTTTTTAAATGGAACCATAACCATATGTTGAAAACCAAAATCAACCCATAACCATATTTTGTCAGGCCTACTCTAACCTGTTAATTGTTGTTCCATGTTAAAAATTTAAAATATCCCAATATATTCTTAGCTAAATAGATTCTAGGGTTTATTACTTTCATAATGATGTTTTTGTTGGAGTTTGTACTAAGATGTGGTAATTCCTTGCCCAAGACAAAAACCATGCATGGGTATGGAGTAGACCATCATTACTCTGTTTGCTTCTTTTTTGTTCCTCTGCCGTTTCTCACTGGTCTTGTTTAGGGTAGAAACTTGGAAGTTGGAACCTTGTTCACCAGCAAACCGACTGCTGAACCAATTGGAATTTTATTTGTACATTCAGGAACGGGTGGTTAAGAGCATCATCTCTTATCAATTAAGAGGAGTTAATCGATAATTACTCTGCTTTACATTGCTTGATAAAAACTCTGTTTGATTGTTGTGATATTTTCCCATTCTGTATGAATTTTTTTGGGCTCTAATTTGTAGAATGAAAAGGCTACGAGGGGTTACCATTAGAGATGGGCTTCATTTCTTGTGTAAAAGCCTAGCTAGAGATTTTGTGTATACCAGAGGTAACATGAGATTTCTGTCTTGGTTCTACCAACATAATTACATGCAATCTCTTTGTCAAGTTATCATAGTTAGAACGTCAACAATAATAGTAAAAAAAAAAAGAAAAAGAGTAATGCTACATACACAAACTATTTTACAAACATTTTACATATTTTTGATGTGGCATACTACACCTCAGCATATTGATCAATAAATTATTTCAATATAGTTTTCGGCCCCACACAATATGCTGAGATGGAGTATGCCACATCAACAGTTTGTAAAATATTTATAAAATAGTTTGTATCTCTAGCATTATTCAAAAACAATTCTTTAAATTGAAGCTTCTCGACATACGTGGCAATTTAAAAAATATTATTTGCTACTTTAATATTTTACAAATATCAAAAATCAAATATTAACATCCAAAAAGTCTTTCAAATCGTCATGGTTCAACCATGTAAATGTAAGTAATTGTATTGCATCATTCTTAATTAATGTCAAATTGTTATTGCATGATGATTAATGACTTTATTTATGTGATTTATTACATGAGTTATAATTTATTAAATTATTAGTTATGTAAATTGTAATAGTCCAACAATCATTGTTAAAAAAATTATGAAAATATTAAAATTATTTTAATTAAATTTGAGGTGAAGAAGTACACATTATTATAATAAAAATGTTTACTTATAATCAATTATTAAAAAATAAAAAGATGTTTTAAGTAATAAAAAAGAAAATTACTACAAATTTAACAATTATGGATAAAATAAAATTTATAATTTAATATGAAATTGTAAGACCCCAACTTTTTATAAAATTAAATTTCTTCTATTTATTATTTTGAAATAGTAAGGGGTTGATTTGATTAATGTGGTTAGTTTTGGGTAAAATACGCAAATATTTTAAATACGCAAGTGGTTATAAAATACTCATTGTTGTCGGAGAATATTCATTTGGTCGTGAAATATTCTTCTTTGTTTGTGAATATTAAATGCGACGATAGTGCGACCATTTATGGGCCACATAACTAATAAGCGCTTGATATATAAGCGATAGAAATAACCTTTTTATAAAAATAACGGCAAAACTTTTATCGTTAAAAACTGTTGAAATACCCGGTGATAAAAGTACAGTAATACGTGTAGTTGCACAGTGGCACACGGTATTGCACAATATTTCTGATTATTGATTCTTTCGTAAGAAGACACTCAATAATTGATACAGTAAAATTACACAGCCTTTCATATTATTGGTGCAATAATTGCTATAGTGATAATTGAATAGTATTTTGCATTATTGATTCAATAATCGTCACGACATAGTAATTCATATTATTGAATTAATATTATTGGATAGCATTATTGATAATGTCTAGAAAGTTCTGTCGAGAAAAGGGGTTAGGTTATTTAATTGCGCGCCAATAAGAAAAAATTCTTATAGAAAAACCTCATCTTTCCTAGGAACGATATGGTTATCTATATTGTGAATCTATAATATTAATTAGTAATAATTATTGAGGAATTATAAATAATTGATGAATATGATAAATAAATATTTGTTTAATTTGTTATAAATGAAGGAATTAGTGATGATGGTTGTTTTTATCAGTATATGTATTTTGTCGAAATGAAAGTGTAGAAAAATCATTCGTATATAAATTTGGATCATTTTTCGTTTGGAATTTGAAAAAAAAATTCTAAAAAGTTGTAGGAGAATTAAATCCCCTATGGAAAGGACATAGAATTCGTATTTTTCTGATAAACGGGCTATTTATTATGAATTATTAAAGTTTCAGAAATAAATATTTTTATTAAAAATATGAGTGGGCCCCACTTTAATTTATGGAAAAATGCTGAAATTTTAAAGTGTGGTGTGCGTTAATGGCAAAGGGTGAAAGCCACAGGTAATAGGTTAGTCAACATTGGTGTTCTGGCATTTTCTTATAAATAGGGTGCTTAGGTTAGAATTAAAAATCACACCAGAATTAGAAGTTTCTCTTTCTATAGTATCGAGCATATTTTTGTAAGTATTTAGATATCTTGAGTGTTGCTATACAATGCAAGTTTCCTTCAGCATTATATTCGATATTTCAGCCAGAAGTATTATTCTTTTGAGGTAAGAGATGTTATTTTTTCATAAATGATGTTATTTCTTTTAATATCATTATACCAAAAAATTGATATGAATTTTATTGTGAAATTTTTACCTTTTCGTGTCGGGGTTATTATTCACGTATACGGTACTATTCACAGAAAAATTAAATTTTCTTTTCTTTGTCCAAGTTGTCTATTATGGTTATTATCTTTGATTGTATCCATGTTTTGATCTTCATTCTTGAATTTTGCTCCACAATTTTTTATTATATAGTAATTTTGAACTTGGATAAACTAAAGTATGAATCCCTAATCATTGTCCTTTATCTCACTGTATTCATTTTCTTTAAAATATTTTTATCATCCTCAGTCCTAAATAGTGATATAACTGAATATCTTTGGCCTGTAGTGCAAAGATGAATGATTACCTGATAAATATCTTTGGCCCATAGTGTGAGACCCCAAATTTTATGAAATGAAAGTATTCAATTTTATTATAATTATTCTATTTAGTAAATGGTTAAATTGATAAAAGGTTAAAGTTAAGGGTGATATATGAAAATTTTTCAAATTAAGCAAGCTGTCATAAAATAATCGGTAGTATAAGTATAGTAATACGTGTGGTTGCATAGTAGCACACAGTATTGATTATTGATGCTTACGTGAGAAGTCACTCAATTTTATTCAATTATTGTCACAATATTTATATTATTAAATCAATAATTGAGACGACAAAGTTATTCATATTATTATTTGCAATATTGACAATGTCTAGAAGTTCTGTCACGGAGAGGTTTGGTCACCTAATTGTGCGCCAATAAGGAGAAATCTTTATCAGAAAGCCTGGTTGTTAAATTTTGTGAGTTATAATATTAATGATGAATAAGTTCGTGTTGATTAAAGATGAAATTGATAGTTTCATTGTGTTAAGATTATTAGTGTTAGTGGAAATCGACATCTATTCTGATAATAATTGATGTCTGGAGGTTATATTGACCAATCGGGTAATTAATCGGATAAACTTGTTGTCTATTATATTCTATCAAATTTTTCCCTGTTGAAAACTAACGATAATTTGTTGTATATTATCCTAGTCATAATGTTCTTTACTGGGCTAGTTGAGCTTACCCTTTCTTTTTTGTTCCATTTTTCTTCTCAGGAGGTGAGAACATAGCAGGATCGAGTCGGGGTATGGAGTGATGGTTTTAGGAAGATGTTTTAGCAGTCCTCACTATTTCTATAAAATAGTGTTTGAATAATTGTAATGAGGACTTATTTGCGTGTAGATATTGTCTAGAAGAAAATATTTGTATTTAAACTCACAGTATGTATTGTCGTATTTCACACGATATTTGTATTATTGAAATTGTAGTTGCTTTATGTACCATGTATTTGGCGACTCAGAATGGGTGTTGTATACCTATTTTGGGGGCGTCACAACGGTTGTATGACTAAATCGTCGTCGGGTCCGTCGCTAAAGGGGGGTGAGCACGGGTGAGTAAGATAAGGGTATACACTTGATCTCGGACCGTATATATATATATATATATATATATATATATATATATATATATATATATATATATCATCATATAAAATTAAATGAGGTCATGATGAGTATTATACAAAATTCCTTTTAACGTAAACTAATTCATGGAGTTCTAGTTACTGTATATAAGTATTTACGCATAAAGTACAAGTACAATCCACAAAACCAGATTTTGGATGAAAGATTGATGTGAAGAATTCGCTTTTCGTCTCTAACTCTCTCACTCTAATTGTTTATTCTTTCTATTATTCAAAATTAGTTTGCTTCAATTTCAGCCACTCAAAATTTTATTATCAAAATGCTCAATGTTATTTATATAAAACAATTTATGTATTCAATGGTTTATAAAATACATGTTATGGATTATTCTATATATATATATATATATATATATATATATATATATATATATATATATATATATATATAATTTGTTTAAATGTATACGAGTCAACTCAGGACCAACTAAATACTCCATGTTCACTCATACAAAAGATTGTTGTTTATGTAAACGACATCCAAATTTCATTACATATTACCACTATTAAACTAGTAACTCATTATACTTAAATGACAAATAATGTGACACCCCCAAAATAGGTATACATCACCTATTCTGAGTTGTCAATACATGGTACAGAAACAACTACAACTTTATTATTACAACCTGTAAACTGGGAGTTTAAATACAGATATTGTCATCTAGACAATATCCACATACAAATAAATCCTCATCATAATTATTGATACATTATTTTACAAAAATGGTGAGGACTACTAAACAACTCTCCCTAAAACCTTCATGCCATACCCCGACTCGTACTCGCTATATTCTCGCCTCCTGAGAAGAAAAATGGAACAAAAAGGAAAAGGGTGAGCTCAACTAGCCCAGTAAAGAATATTATGACTAAGATAATATACAAAAAAATTATCGCTAGTCTTCAACAGGGAAAAATCTAATAGAATACAATAGACAACAAGTTTTAAATCAATACTCGCAGTGGAAATAATAATTCATTAGAAGAGTTAAGTAGAGAATGCAAACTACTATCTTCTATGTATGAATTTTAAAGTTCATCGTCTATTTTTTTTATCCTGTAACATCAATCAATATATATCCGGGATCAAATATTCATCCTTGCACTACTGAGCCCAGGACATTCACCAGTTGGTCATGTTCATCTAAACACCTGTTCATCTTTGCACTACGGGCCAAAGATATTCATCAGAAATCATTCATCTTTGCACTACAGGACAAAGATATTCAATAATATCATCATTTAAGACTGAGGATGATGAAAAATATTTTTAAAGAAACGAATCCAGTGAAACAAAATGACAAGGATTAAGGATTAAGGATTCGTACTTTGTTTTATCCATGTCCAAAATACCTCAAAAATAATCATAGTGGTGTAAAATTCAAGAATGATCAAAACATGGATACAATCAAAGCTAGTATCCGAATAGATATTTTGACGAAAAGAAAAATTTTCATTTTTCGATGAATAGTCTTAGTATCCGTGAATAAGATCAGATAATTGAATAAAGGCCGTATACATGAATAAATAGTAATCTCAGACACCAAAAATTCCAAATTTGATAAAAACTTCAGATCAATATTTCAAATAATGATATTGAAGAAATAATATCATTACGAAAAAAAATAATATCCTTACCTCGGAAAGACAAGATTTAACCTAATCTCGGATATAAGCTATAACTTGAACTTTCACCGTATAACAATACTCAAAGTATACTCAAAATACTCACAAGAATACGCTCGATAATATAGAGAGAGAAAACTTCAGTTTCTGGTGAGATTTTCAATTATAACCTAAGCACCCTATTTATAGGAAATTGCTTAGAACACCAAAGTAGAAAATTTAATAAAATATTAATATTTGTAAAAATATTATACGTATTCTTTGAAATCTAAAACTCAGCAATTCACACATGCCAACCTTCTAGAAGAAAATAAAAAAAACATTTTTCTAATTTAAAATAATTTAAACTTCCAAAAATTAATTATTTCGGAGCTTCAGAACTTCAATAATTCACAATAAATAGCCCTTTTATCAGAAAATTCGAATCTCACGAGTTTTTATAGGAAATTCAATTCTCTACAACTTTGCAGAAGAAAGTTTTTCCAAATTCCCAACAGAAATTGATCGAAATTCACAAACGGGTGATTTTAGAGGCTATAATCAAATTTCAGTCAATAAATGGGGTCCACCGACATGTTTAACATGTTTTAAACATTTTTGGTAACAAAAATACTCCTCCTCCACATATACTCATATATCCCACATTCATCGTAAAAATATCATCATTATTATATTATTAAAATATAATAATATATTTAAATAAATTATTTTATCAGAAAAAGATAAAATTTCAATTTTCAACAATTGTCACATAAAAAAATTTTCTCCATCTATATCCACTTAAAATCAATATTTTCCTCATCATATAAATCATTAATTAATTATTCACAAATAATATTACAGAATCACAATATTGACAACTAGGCAGTTCCCAGGAAAGAGGGGGCTTTCCAATAAGAATTTCTCCTTACTGGCACGCAATTAGGTGACCAAACCTCTCCTTAGACAGAACTTTCTAGACATTACCAATAATATTATCTAATAATATTATTCAGATAATATGAATTATTGCTTCGATAAAGAAAAATACTGTGTAATGACAATTATTGAAACAACAGCAATATAAAATATCAACACAACAATTATTGAATCAATAAAATAAAACACTGAACAGTAATTACTGTAACCATTATGGAGTAGTGTCTTCTTACGTAAGAGTCAATAATTTGTGCAATACCGTGTGCTACTGTGCAACAATGCGTATTACTGTGTTTTAACCACCGGGTATTCCAACAATGTAAACGGTAACAACTACGCCGTTATTTTTAAACAACTTATATTTGTCGTTTTCTTTCTCCAATCGCTTTCCGTTATGGGGCCCACACATGGCTGCGCCGTCGTACAAATATTCCCCGACAGTACGAATATTCCACGACCAAACGAATATTCCCTGACAATGATGAATATTTTATAACCATTTGCTTATTTTGAAATACTTGCGTATTTTACCCATAACTATCCACATTAATCAAATCAACCCTTACTATTTCAAAATAATAATTAAATTTTATTTATTAATTATTTGGGGTCTTACAACCTCCCCTCCTTATGAAATTTCGTCCTCGAAATTGACATACGTACCTGGTGTTTCGAAAAGATGAGGATACCTCGCTTTCATTTCCGTTTCCAACTCCCAGGTCATTTCCTCTATAGCATGGTTTCTCCACAAAACTTTAACTTGTGGTATGACCTTCGTGCGTAGTACATGCTCCTTCCTATCCAAGATCTTGACAGTACCTCCTCATATACGTTAAGTCTTCTACTATCTCGTCCGGCTCTAACTTAATAATGTGGTTCGGTCTTTCACATATTTACTGAAGTACGAGATATGTGAAACACATTATGAACACGAGACATACTTTCGAGGTAACGCTTGAGTCTATAGGCTACATTACCTACTCGGTCAAGAATTTGAAATGGACCAATAAATCGTGGATTGAGCTTTCCTCTCTTCCCGAATCTTGTAACTCCCTTCTATGGGGCAACACGCAACAATACATGATCCCCTATACTAAATTCCACGTCCTTTCGATGAAGATCCGCATAACTCTTTTGTCAATCTTGTGCCGTTTGTATACGTTGTCGAATCATTTGGATCTTTTCAAGAGTCATATCGCATCTTAACTCGGGTCCCAACAATGTTGTTTCACCCACCTCATCCCAACATATTGGAGAGCGACACTTTCGTCCATATAATGCTTCAAATGGAGCCACACCTATACTTGCCTGATAACTGTTGTTGTAGGAGAATTCCACCAATGGTAAATACTTATCCCAACTGCCATTGAAATCTAGGACACAGAGTCTTAATAAATCTTCAAGAGTTTGAATAGTCCTCTCTAATTGTCTGTCCGTTTGAGGATGGTATGCCGAACTGAATCGTAAATCCGTGCCCATAGCTTTTTGTAAGCTAACCCAAAATCTTGAAGTGAATCTTGGGTCACGATCCGAAACTATGGATACTGGCATGCCATGCAATCTCACAATCTCATTTACGTACATTTGAGCAAGGCGTTCAAGGGAATAAGTCTCCCGTATCGGCAAGAAATGAGCAGACTTGGTTAATCTATCAACAATAACCCAAATGGCATTGATGCCTTGAGAAATCGTAGGAAGACCCGTGAATTGAAATCCATGGTAATGTGTTCCCACTTCCATTTCGAATCTCAAGTGGTTGCAACGGACCCTTAGGTACTAGATGCTCTACGCCTTTACACGCCGACAAGTTAAACACGTTGAGATAAACTTTGCAATCACTCTCTTCATATTGTTCCACCAAAATGTATGTCGAAGATCACGATACATTTTAGTACTTCCAGGATGAATTGCAAATGATGTATTGTGTGCCTCCATCATGATCTTGTAATTCAAATCAGAATCGTTAGGAACACAAAGTCTGGAGTGGACTCGAAGTATTCCTTCTTAATCAATTCTCGCTTCCGGAATAGCACCCTCTTGTACTTTCTTCTTCATACGCATCAGCTCCGGATCGGTGGCTTAAGCAACCTTGACTTTTTCTATTAAAGTTGGCTCTATGCGTATACTTGACATTATAGCACTCGTTCCTGCATATGATCTTCTACTTAACGCGTCAGCTACCACGTTCGCTTTTCTAGGATGGTATTGAATAGTGTGGTCGTAATCTTTCAACAATTCAAGCCAACGTCGCTGCCGCATGTTAAGTTCTTTTTAAGTGAAGAAATATTTAAGGCTTTTATGGTCTGAATATATCTCCACTTTCTCTCCATATAGATAGTGCCTCCAGATCTTTAGCGCGAAAACGACTGCTGCCAACTCTAGATCATGAGTAGGATAATTCCTCTCATATTCTTTAAGTTGTCGCGAGGCATAGGCTATGACTTTCCCACGTTGCATGAGAACACATCCTAACTCTTTGCCCGAAGCATCGCTGTAGATAACAAATCCATCCGAACCAGATGGTATTGTTAGAACATGTGCCGAAATAAGTCTCCTCTTAAGCTCTTGGAAACTCCTCTCGCATTCTTCGCTCCAAACGAATTTTGTATCCTTCCAAGTTAACTGAGTTAACGGAGTAGCGATTCGAGAAAATCCTTCCACGAATCTCCGATAATAACCAGCTAAGCCAAGAAAGCTACGTCTTTCATCCATTGCCTTCTGCTTTGCTTCTAACTTTGTATTGCTTCAATTTTCGCCGGGTCAACAGATACTCCATGTTTTGACACCACATGCCCAAGAAATGCTACTTCCTCAAGCCAAAACTTGCATTTCTTTAACTTGGCATAAAGCTTGTTTTCACGAAGCCTTTGGAGTACCAGCTTCAAATGGTGCTCATGATCTTCACGGCTTTTGGAATATATGAGGATGTCATCAATAAAGATGTCAACGAATTTATCCAAATATTCTTTGAATACTCGATTCATCATATCCATGAAAGCCGCAGGAGCATTAGTCAATCCAAAAGACATGACTAGAAATTCATAATGCCCGTACCGAGTTCTAAAGGCAGTCTTTGGAATATCCTCAGTTCTAATTTTCAGCTGATGATATCCAGAACGAAGATCGATTTTTGAAAAGAATTGTGCTCCTTGAAACTGGTCAAACAAGTCATCAATATGAGGTAGAGGATACCTATTCTTGATGGTGACATGGTTCAATTCCCGATAGTCAATACAAAAGTCGCATACTCCCGCTTTCTTCTTTACGAATAAAACAGAGCACCCCAAGGAGATGTACTAGATTTAATGAAACCGATGTCCAACAACTCCTCGTAGTTGGACCTTTAACTCCCGAAGTTCAATAGGAGCCACCGATATGGGGTTTTAGAAATGGGCTTTGTACGGTTCAAGGTCAATAAAGAATTCAACTTCACGCTACGGGGTAGATCGGGAAGTTCTTCCTAAATACGTCGGAAAGTTAATAACAACAGGAATATTATTCAATTTTGACGTGTCTTTATTCAAATCCATAACATGGGCTAAGAAAGCTTGACATCCGTTTTTCAATAAACGAATAGCTTTATGATTAGATATGACAGTGATTGATTTTAATGGTTTAGTTGCTTGAATTTGTACAACAGGTTGGTTAGCAATATGAAAACTAACAACCTTACGAAAACAATCAATTTTGGCATGATGAGTAGTTAACCAATCAATCCCTAAAATCACATCAAAAACAAGTATCTTTAAAGAGATAAGGTCAACAGGTAAGATAAGGGTGCCAACTTGGATTAAACAAGATTTATAAACAGTGGATCTGATGAAAGTTTCTCCTAACGGAGTTTCCATAGATAGATCAAAGTCTAATTTTTCCGGAGTCAAATTTAAACGTTGAGCACAAGTAGGAGAGATAAATGAATGGGTAGCACCGGTATCTAGTAAAGTATAAACTTCACAAGAATTTATAAATAGCTTACCCGTGATCACCTCGTTTGGGTTCCTCGCATTTTGACCAAATCACAACAAACGCTTCTTCCAGAACCGCTGATTTTGACTTTTTCGGGACATCTTTTTTGAGTCACCGTCCCCATTGAACTAGGTTTCGCTACTGCAATCTCGGCGATATATCCTTCCTTTCCACAATTATAGCATACACGAACTGCTGTGGGCGCTTTGGACCGATATGTCCCTCTTTCCCGCATTTATAGCATATGATCGGTGGTCGTTCTCCTCCTTTGGAACCAGCTTGCACCGCAATCGCTGCCTTCACATGGTCGTTCTTTAATCTCCTCTTTTAAAATCTCCTCCCGACTCGCTTCTTCTATTTTCATGGCCATGATTACCACCAGAGTGGTTACCATTTTGTCCGCTTTTTTTTTCTCCACCGGGTTATTGTTATTTTGTTGATCGCTATCTCCTAGATGATCCTCGATTGTGGTACCACGGTTGGCCGACCGTGCTCGCTATCTCGCTCTAACAATTGAGCCCTATTAACAACATCTGAATAAAGAGAAAATTTATGAGAGATGAGATACTGACGTATGCCTTAGGGTTTCAAACCTCTCAGAAACATCCGCGTCATACGTTCCTCATTCTCCACCAAATGAGGTGCAAACCTGGATAACTCTGCAAACTTCGCCTTGTACTGAGACACCGTCATGTTGTTCTTGCTCCCACTAATAAACTCCACTTCCTTCATATGACGAACACTTTCAGGAAAGTATTTGTCATTAAATAGTTTCTGAAACGTCTCCCAAGACATGCTGAGTGCGGCGGCTGGATGGGTACGCTTCACAGACTCCCACCAATGATCTCTTCGCCGAGGAACATAAAAAGGTGGCGAATGGAACCTTCATTCCTCCGTGCATCCCAAGACATCGAATATCTTGGTAATTTGCTTGACCCATGTTTCCGCCATGATCGGATCGGGCTTTCCTTTAAATTCGGTGGTCCCAACTCTTTGAACTGGCTTCATGGGTGACAACCCGTGAATTGCTATCATTTCTCCTATGTTTTGAACACGAGTCTCCTCGTCGATTTTGCATGAATCTGCAAGAAGCTTCTAAATATCCCTCGCTCATCATCTCGCTTTCATGGTGTTGTTCACAGGAGGAACATTGCCAGCCTGTTGCACGTTCTCCTCGTTGGTGAGTACAGGAGTCTCCACGGTCTCATTTCCACTGTTAATATTCTCAGTCGACATTCTCAAATACTGTCATAAAACAAGGGTTAATTAAGCAAATCAATATATCACATAATATCCCTATATACTGACCAACTAACAAATAAGCTTAGGTAGGACACACTAGCTTAAGGATTTACTCGTCTCTCCCTCCTAGTTCTATTCCCCCGATCTCCGCCGTAAATCATATCCCTAAGCTCGATACCAACCGTGACACCCCCAAAATAGGTATACATCACCCATTCTCGAGTTGTCAATACATGGTACGTAAACAACTACAACTTTATTATTACAACATCAGAAATCGAGTTTAAATACGATATTGTCATCTAGACAATATCCACATACAAATAAATCCTCATCATAATTATTGATACATTATTTTACAAAATGGTGAGGACTACTAAACAACTCTCCCTAGAACCTTCATTCCATACCCCCAGCTGCACTTTTCTATATTCTCGCCTCCGAGAGAAGAAAAATGGAACAAAAAGGAAAAGGGTGAGCTCAACTAGCCCAAGAAAGAATATTATGACTAAGATAATATACAACAAAATTATCGTTAGTCTTCAACAGGGAAAAATCTAATAGAATACAATAGACAACAAGTTTTAAATCAATACTCGCAGCCAAAATAATAATTAATTAGAAGAGTTAAGTAGAGAATGCAAACTACTATCTTCTATGTATGAATTTTAAAGTTCATCGTCTATTTTTTTTTATCCTCGTAACATCAATCAATATATATCCGGATCAAATATTCATCCTTGCACTTTCACAAGCCAAGGACATTCACCATTGGTCATGTTCATCTAAACACTGCTCATCTTTGCACTACGGGCCAAAGATATTCATCAGAAATCATTCATCTTTGCACTACAGGCCAAAGATATTCATCATAAATCATTCATCTTTGCACTACAGGCCAAAGATATTCAATAATATCATCATTTAAGACTGAGGATGATGAAAAATATTTTTAAAGAAACGAATCCAGTGAAACAAAATGACAAGGATTAAGGATTAAGGATTCGTACTTTGTTTTATCCATGTCTAAAAATACCTCAAAAATAATCATAGTGGTGTAAAATTCAAGAATGATCAAAACATGGATACAATCAAAGCTAGTATCCGAGATAGATATTTTGACCGAAAAGAAAATTTTTATTTTTCGATGAATATCTTAAATATCCGTGAATAAGAATCTCACACCAAAAGTTCCAAATTTGATAAAAACTTCAGATCAATATTTCAAAGATAATGATATTGAAGAAATAATATCATTACGAAAAAAAATAATATCCCTTACCTCGGAAAGACAAAGATTTAACCTGAATCTCGGATATAAGCTATAACTTGAACTTTCACCGTATAGCAATACTCAAAGTATACTCAAAATACTCACAAGAATACGCTCGATAATATAGAGAGAAAACTTCATTTACGGTGTGATTTTCAATTATAACCTAAGCACCCTATTTATAGAAATTGCTTAGAACACCAAAGCGAAAAATTTAATAAAATATTAATATTTATAAAAATATTATACGTATTCCTTGAAATCTGAAACTCAAAGAATTCACACATGCCAACCTTCTAGAAAAAAATAAAAAAACGTTTTTCTAATTTAAAATAATTTAAACTTCCAAAATCAATTATTTCGGAGCTTCAGAACTTCAATAATTCACAATAAATATCCCTTTTATCAAAAAATTCGAATCTCCCAAGTTTTTATAGGAAATTCAATTCTCTACAACTTTGCGTAAGAAAGTTTTTCCAAATTCCCAATGAAAATTGGCCAAAATCCACAAACGGGTGATTTTAGAGGCTATAATCAAATTTCAGTCAATAAATGGGGTCCACCGACATGTTTAACATGTTTTAAACATTTTTGATAACAAAAATACTCCTCCTCCACATATACTCATATATCCCACATTCATAGTAAAAATATCATCATTATTATATTATTAAAATATAATAATATATTTAAATGAATTATTTTATCAGAAAAAGATAAAATTTTAATTTTCAACAATTGTCACATAAAAAAATTTTCTCCATCTATATCCACATAAAATCAATATTTTCCTCATCATATGAATCAATAATTAATTATTTACAAATAATATTACAGAATCACAATTTTGACAACCAGTGCGGTTCCTGGAAAGAGGGGCTTTCCAATAAGAATTTCTCTCATCTTGCCAGCGCAATTAGGTGACCAAACCTCTCCTTAGATGTAACTTTCTAGACATTGCCAATAATGTTATCTAATAATATTATTCAGATAATATGAATTACTGCTTCGATAAAGTAAAATACCGTGTAATGACAATTATTGAAACAACAACAATATAAAATATCAACGCAACAATTATTGAATCAATAAAATAAAACACTGAACAGTAATTACTGTAACCATTATGGAGTAGAGTCTTAATAAATCTTTAAGAGTTTGAATAGTCCTCTCTGATTGTCCGTCCGTTTGAGGATGGTATGCCGAACTGAATTGTAAATCTGTGCCCATAGCTTTTTGCAAGCTAACCCAAAATCTTGAAGTGAATCTTAGGTCACGATCCAAAACTATGGATACTGGCATGCCATGCAATCTCACAATCTCATCTACGTACATCCATGCAAGACGTTCAAGGGAATAAGTCTCCCGTATCAGCAAGAAATGAGCAGACTTGGTTAATCTATCAAAAATAACCCAAATAGCATTTCTGCCTTGAGAAACTATGGGAAGACCCGTAACGAAATCCATGGTGATGTGTTCCCACTTCCATTTTGAAATCTCAAGTGGTTGCAATGGACCCTCAGGCACTTGATGCTCCGCCTTTACATGTTGACAAGTCAAACACCACGAGATAAACTTTGCAATCTCTCTATTCGTATTGTTCCACCAAAATGTATGCCAAAGATCACGATACATTTTTGGTACTTCCAGGATGGATTGCAAACGGTGTATTATGTGTCTCCATCATAATTTTGTACTTTAAATCAGAATCATTAGGAACACAAAGTCTTGAGTGGACTCAAAGTATTCCTTCTTCATCGATTCTTGCTTCTGGGATAACACCTTCTTGCACTTTCTTCTTCATACGCATCAGCTCCGGATCTGTGGCTTGAGCAACTTTAACTTTATCGATTAAAGGTAGTTCTATGCGTATACTTGACATCATTATATGGGTCCCCGGAGTCTTGAATTCTATCTTTATCTTTTGTAAATCACACAAAATAGGCCTTTGTGTTGACAGCATCACACTCATCCCTGCATAAGATCTTCTACTTAATGTGTCAGCTACCACGTTCGCTTTTCCAGGATGGTATTGAATGGTATTGTCATAGTCTTTCAACAGCTCGAGCCAACGTCGTTACCGCATGTTGAGTTCTTTTTGAGTGAAGAAATATTTGAGGCTTTTATGGTCTGAATATATCTCCCCTTTCTCTCCATATAGATAGTGCCTCCAGATAATAACCAGCTAAGCCCAGAAAGCTACGTACTTCGGTCACAGTCTTCGGTTGCTCCCAAATTTGTATTGCTTCAATCTTCGCTAGATCAATAGATACTCCATGTTTTGACACCACGTGCCCAAGGAATGCTACTTCCTCAAGCCAGAACTCGCATTTCTTCAAGTTGACATAAAGCTTGTTTTTACGAAGCCTTTGGAGTACCAACTTCAAATGGTGCTCATGATCTTCACGGCTTTTGGAATATATGAGAATGTCATCAATAAAGACAATAACGAACTGATCCAAATAATCCTTGAATACTCGGTTCATCATATCCATGAAAGCAGCAGGAGCATTAGTCAATCCGAAAGACATGACTAGGAATTCATAATGCCCGTAACGAGTTCTGAAGGTAGTCTTTGGAATATCCTCTGTTCTAATCTTCAGCTGATGATATCCAGAACGAAGATCGATCTTTGAAAAGAATTGTGCTCCTTGCAACTGGTCAAACAGGTCATCAATACGAGGTAGCGGATACCTATTCTTGATGGTGACATAGTTCAATTCCCGATAGTCAATACAAAGTCGCATACTCTCGTCTTTCTTCTTAACAAATAAAACAGGAGCACCCCAAGGAGATGTACTAGGACGAATGAAACTGATGTCCAACAACTCCTGTAGTTGGACCTTTAAATCCTGAAGTTCAATAGGAGCCATTCGATATGAGGTTTTAGAAATGGGCTTTGTACCAGGTTCAAGATCAATAATGAATTCAACTTCACGTTCCGGGGGTAGTCCGGGAAGTTCTTCAGAAAATTTACTAACAACAGGAATATTATTCAAATCCAACGTGTCTTTATTCAAATCCATAACATGGGCTAAGAAAGCTTGACATTCGTTTTTCAATAAACGAATAACTTTATGATTAGATATGACAGTGATTGATTTTAATGGTTTAGTTGCTTGAATTCGTAGAACAGGTTGGTTAGGAATATGAAAACTAACAACCTTACGAAAACAATCAATTTTGGCATGATGAGTAGTTAACCAATCAATCCCTAAAATCACATCAAAAACAAGTATCTTTAAAGAGATAAGGTCAACAGGTAAGGTGATGGTGCCAACTTGGATCAAACAAGATTTATAAATAGTGGATGTGATGAAAGTTTTTCCTAACGGAGTCTCCACAGATAAATCAAAGTCTAATTTCTCCTGAGTTAAGTTTAAACGTTACATGACAAGGAGAGATAAATGAATGGGTAGCACCAAAGATCTAGTAAGGTATAAACTTCGCAAGAATTTATGATTAGCTTACCCGCGATCACCTCGCTTTGGTTTCCTTTTTTTGACCACCACAACAAACGCCAGAGACCCTGATTTTATGAATAAAGATTTAAATTTCTTAAATTTTTTTTGAATATTATGGAATAAATTTGATATAATGTTATAGTTGTGGGTAATATTTATAAATTTTGCAAAGTACGCAAGTTGTTATATAATATTCGTTTGGTCAGGGAATATTCTTTATGTCGGGGAATCTTCGTACGACGGCATAATCATTGGTGGACCCCACAACGGAAGTACTATCGTAGTTAGAAAATGACAAAAATATTTTATGAAAATAACTGCGGAGGTTTTACCTTTAATACTGTTGAACTACTCAGTAGTAAAAGTACAGTAATACGCGTGGTTGCATAGTAGCACACGGTATTGATTATTGATGCTTACGTAAGAAGTCACTCAGTTATACTCAATTATTACTACAGCAATTACTGCATCATATGTCTCATATTATTGATTCGATTATTGTCACAGTATCATCTGCATAATATGTAATTTTATTAAACCAATAATTGAGATAACAAAGTTATTCATATTATTAAACTGCAATATTTACAATGTCTAGAAATTCTGTTAAGGAGAGGTTTGGTCACCTAATTGCACGCCAATAAGGAGAAATCCTTATTGGAAAGCCCCCTCTTTCCTGGGAACGACCTGATTGATAAATATTATGAGTTATAATATTAATGATGAATGTTATTAAAATTAAAGTTATGCTCGGAGTTGAATTTGGAGACGCAGACGTGATGTTTGAGTCTGTAACGATGAAATTAGTAAAAATAGACTATAAACACAAAATTTTCCGGGTTTTACTATTTGGTCAAAAAGTCAATAGTTGACTTTTTTGGGAAAGTCAAACTTCGAAATTTCAAAATTTATATTTTTGATAAAAATTGTTTCATTGTGTTGGAATTATTTATGTTAGTGAAAATCGACATTTATTTCGATAATAATTGATGTCTGGAGGTTATATTGACCAATCGGGTATTTAACCGGATAAATGAGCAATTAATTGCTATTATTTCACATCATTATAACTATTTGTTCATTTGTGTATACTATTGTTTCACATTCTTGTTACTATTAGGGGAGTTGGTGCAAGATTGATAATACTTGCATGACTAAGTTAAAAATGGAGGTATAGATGGAGGTACTATACTTTAATTCGTATTTTCACATGTCTAGAACTATTGATTCACATGATTTTCTATTTAATCACATTATTTACTATTAGGGGAGGTGGTACAATTTTGATAATACTTGCATGACTAAATTAAAAATAAAGGAAAAGTTGAAGGTATTGTACAGTAATTTTTTGGGCCCCAAAACGTGAAATTATCGAAACTATATTTTCCTATAAATAGAAGCTCATTTTTCTTCATTTCTCACCAATTCACTAAAGATATAGAGCAATTATTATAGAGAGAAATTGTAGAGAGAAAATCTATAGAAGAAGAGAAGCTCGCCACCTCACTATTCCAATGATTCGCCTTACGAGGTAAAGGGTATTATTTCTTTCTTTCATCTTCATGAAGAGAACTTCATTATTCCATTCTTTATTATTATGTTGGAATAACTTTGTCTGTGCAATCTCGCATACTTGGTGAAATTCTTCCATTATTCCATTCTTTATTATTCATTGGAATATCCTCAGATGCGCGTTTTCTGTGGGACCGATTCTGCTTTTATTATTCATTGGAATATCACATACGCTCATGCATTTTACGCCGGGACTGGTTCCGCTCTTTTATTATTCTCGTTGGAATATCCTCGTCATACATTTTACGCCGGACTGGGTTCCGCTTTTTTATTATTCTCGCTGGAATATCATGTCTCGCATGCATTTATATGCCGAACTCAGTTCTGTCTTTATTATTCTCATTGGAATATCCTCGTTCATATGCGTTTTACGCCGGACCTGGTTCCGTCTTTATTATTATGTTGGAATATCCTGTCTGTGCATTTTACGCCGGACCTGGTTCCGTCTTTATTATTCTGTTGGAACAACCTGTTTGTACGGTCTATCGCATACCTGGTGATTTCTTTTGTTATTCCATTCTTTATTATACTCAGTTGGTTAAAGTTTTGACTTCTATACTCGTCATGAAATATCATTTTATTTGGTATTTTTTGTTACGAGTTACTATTCACGGGTTACTATTCACTCTAGTATTATTCACTCGGGAATTCGGGGCACTTTTCATGCCAGAATACTATTCACGAGTTACTATTCACGGGTTACTATTTACTGAAATTACTATTCACCCGAATATTATTCACTCGAGTATTTGGAGTACTTTTCATGTTGGGATACTATTCACGAGGTACTATTCCCGAAGTACTATTCACGGGGTACTATTCACGATGAAAAATTGATTCTTTTCTGTCTAAATTATTTTTGGTGTATGAATATTATTCTTGAATTTTATTCTACCAAGAAGTTTCATGTTGATTATTCGGATGTTATTAGTTCATGAATAAATTAATTCTTGAACTTGTTTTATTGAATTCTTATATCATTGTCATCATCCTCATGTTTATATTTTTTTTAAAGTCATATGTGGCCTGTAGTGCATAGATGGACTTGGTATGATTATAACCGTGGATTATTCGATTGTAATCATGACCGTAATGTTACAAATGATGTGGTAAAAGTCCTCATTGGCCCGTGAAAGCATTGATGGACGATTGTTGGCATGATCATGACCATTGATGAATACACGAATATCCTTGGCCCGTAGTGCATGGATAATTTGTGGTTGTGATACTAAAAAATATCCTTGGCCGTAGTGCAGGGGTGATTCGATGATGTGGATTATTTATTAAGCTGAGTCTCAGCGATAAAAGTGATGAACACCTTTTTAAATCATAAAAGATAGTAGATTTTATTCTCTACTTGACTCTTTTAATGGATTGCTTGTTCCGCTGCAGTTAAACTTGATGTCTATTGTATTTTATCAATTTAACATTGTTGAAGGCTAATGATAATTTATCCTGTATTATCTTAGTCATAATATTTCTTACTGGGCTAGTTGAGCTCACCCTTTCTTTCACTGTTCTCTTCAGGAAATGAGAATATAGTGGGGACGAGCTCGGAAACGAGGTGATCGTCCGGATGATAACATTAATAGTCCTCACTATTCTGTTAAATAGTGTGACAATAAATGTAATGAGGACTCCATTGAGAGTGGATATTGTCTAGAAGGCAATATTCTTGTTTAAACTCTCAGCTTAGGTTTTGTCGTATGTTACACGACAGTTGCATTATTAAGTTGTATTTTGTATTTTTGTACCATGTATTTGGCGACTCAAGATGGGTGATGTATACCTGTTTTGGGGGCGTCACAGTTGGTATCAAAGCTTAGGGATATGATCCCTGGCTGAGATGTGAGACAAGAACTAGGAGGGGAGAGACGGGGAATTCCTTCGCTAGTATGACCTACCTAAGTTTATTTGGTATTTAATCGGTCGGTCTGAGTATAGGGATAATATGTGATATGTTAATTAACTCTTGTTTTGTGACAGTGTTTAAAAATGACATCTGAAAATGTTGAGATAAACAATGAAGCACATGAGACCGTTGAGTGAGCTCAAGCAAAAGGTAACGAGCAACAACGCGATAATAATCGTACCGGTGGCAACGACCATCAGAACAATGATAACCATCGTGGGGGAAATTATCACGCCAAGAATGGTAACCACTTCGGCGGTAATGATGGCCAAGATAATAGAAGTGGAAATTTTAAGAAAAGAAGGTCATTTAGCTCGATTTTATCGTGCACCAAAGTCAAGTCCAGCTGGGATGGTGGCACCAAAGGCAAATACGGACAAAATAAAGTCGGTGGTTTCAGAAAGAGCGTTTTTCGTGACTTCTCAAAAAACGAGTGACCCAAACGATGTTAGCACGGGTTAGTTAATTATAAATTATTGCGAAGTCTATACCTTATTAGATACCGGTTCTACCCATTCTTTTATCTCTCTTGCTTGCATTCAACGTTTAAATTTGACCCCAGAGAAGTTAGACTTTGACTTATTGGTTGAAACTTCGTTAGTAGAAACCTTCGTTACCTCCACTGTTTATAAATCTTGTTTGATTCAAATCGACACATTCACGTTGCATGTCGATCTTATCTCTTTGAAAATACTTGCCTTTGATATGATTTTAGAAATCGATTGGTTAACTACTCATCATTCTTTTCATAAGGTTGTTAGTTTTCATATTACTAACCAACCTGTTATGCGAATTCAAGCAACCAAACCACTAAAGTCAATCATTGTCATATCAATCCATAAGTAAAGAGCCTCGATCCTTTCGTTGCTGACTTCCTTGTGTGGAATGCACCGAAGCCAGACTTTCTGTAGGCGACGTCGTGAATGATGATGACAAGTTGATAGGTATCAATGTGACGTACTATCCAAGTCATGGATGAGAGTCACAGTTTTAAATGATATTTCTATTGTTAATAAGTTCTTGACGTATTCTTGAAGACTTCTTAGCCTACCCCAGAACGTGAAATTGAATTTTTTATTGACCCCAGTACAAAACCCATTTCTTCAACCCTTAAATATTTCTTCACCCAAAATGAACGTATAATGCGCCAAAGGCGTTGGCTCGAGCTGTTGAAGATTACGAGCATACCATTCAATATCATCCTGGAAGAGCGAACGTGGTAGCTGACGCATTGAGTAGAAGATCGTATGCGTTTACGAGTGCGATGTTGTTAACATAAAGACCCATTTCGTATAACTTAGAAATGATGAAGATAGAGTTAAAGACTCTAGGGACCCACGTGAAGATAACTAATATACGAGTAGAATTGACTTTAATCGGTAAAGTTAAAGCCGCTCAAACTACACACCCGAAGCTGATGAATGTGAAGAAGAAGGTTCAAGAAGGCGTTATTCTAGAAGCAAGAATCGATGAAGAGAGGAAATCTCAACCCTCAATTTAATTGGCCCATTTGAAATCCTCGATCGAGTAGGAACTGTTGCCTATAGACTCGTTTTACCGCCATGTGTGTCGCGTGTTCATAACGTTTTTCACGTATCATTTTTAGTAAAAATTTATTCTTGGGGGACTTTGGAGCCAAATTTTAGAATAATTAATGAATCTGAAAAATTTTGAAATCATGGGGGTTTTATAGAGCATGTTACAAGCTTTCCATAGCCTCGAAAACGGACTAATTCCGATAACGGATGAAGAAGTTATGAAGATTTGAAGTATGTGCGTCAAAAATTACAAAATCTGGAAAATTGGAGTTAAGTGCCAAGAGTCGAACACCTAAGCGCTAGACTCGGCGCTCACAATCTGTTCTTGGGCGCCTAGGCGCCTGCCCAAGGCCAAATTTGGGTGCCTAGGCGCTGGTCATGTGTTAGGCCAAAATCTGTTCGGACGTCCTTTAGTAAATTGGCCATAACCTTTTCATACAAACTCCGATTGAGGTGATTCAGGATGATTCGGAAATATAACGAGTAGACCTACAACTTTCCTTCTTTATGTTTTGAGATTTGAGGTCGGTATCAAGTCCTAAAATGGCTATTTTAGGGACTGATGTGCATTCAGAGGCAATCGGAGGACATCGGGCATGCACGTATGCAACGTGTAATATTTTTGATGATAAAGGTACTCAAGGTTATACCTCAAGAGTTGGAATATGAAATAAAGTCAAAGTATCCTCACCTCTTCGGTATACCAAGTACGTACGTAAATTTCGAGGGCGAAATTTCATAAGGAGTGGAGATTGTGAGACCCCAGATTTTATGAATAAAGATTTAAATTTCTTGAATTTTTTTTTTGAATATTATGGAGTAAATTTGATACAATATTATAGTTGTGTGTAATATTTATAAATTTTTCAAAGTACGCAAGTTGTTATATAATATTCGTTTGGCCGGGGAATATTCTTTATGTCGGAGAATATTCGTACGACGGCATAATCATTGGTGGACCCCACAATGGAAGTACTGTCATAGTTAGAAAATGACAAAAAAATTTTATGAAAATAACGACGGAGGTTTTACCATTAATACTGTTGAACTACTCGGTAGTAAAAGTACAGTAATACGCGTGGTTGCATAGTAGCATACAGTATTGATTATTGATGCTTACGTAAGAAGTCAATCAGTTATACTCAATTATTGCTACAGTAATTGCTGCATCATATCTCTCATATTATGGATTCGATTATTGTCACAAAGATCATCCGCATAATATGTTATTTTATTAAATCAATAATTGAGATGACAAAGTTATTCATATTATTAAATTGCAATATTTACAATGTCTAGAAGTTACATCAAGGAGAGGTTTGGTCACCTAATCAAGGCTACCAATAGGGAGAAATCCTTATTGAAAGCCCCTCTTTCTGGGAACGACCTGATTGATAAATATTGTGAGTTATAATATTAATGATGAATGTTATTAAAATTGAAGTTGTGCTCGGAGTTGAATTTAGAGACGTGAACGTGATATTTGAGTTTGGAACGATGAAATTAGTAAAAATAGACTATAAACACAAAATTTTCCGGATTTTACTATTTGGTCAAAAAGTCAACAGTTGACTTTTTTGGGAAAAGTCAAATTTTAAAATTTCAAAATTTATATTTTTGATAAAAATTGCTTCATTGTGTTGGAATTATTTGTGTTAGTGAAAATCGACATTTATTTCGATAATAATTGATGTCTGGAGGTTATATTGACCAATCGGGTATTTAACCGGATAAATGAGCAATTAATTGCTATTATTTCACATGATTAAAACTATTTGTTCACATGTGTATACTATTATTTCACATTTTTGTTACTATTAGGGGAGTTGGTGCAAGATTGATAATACTTGCATGACTAAGTTAAAAATGGAGGTATAGATGGAGGTACTATACTTTAATTCGTATTTTCACATGTCTAGAACTATTGATTCACATGATTTTCTATTTAATCACATTATTTACTATTAGGGGAGGTGGTACAATTTTGATAATACTTGCATGACTAAATTAAAAATAAAGGAAAAGTTGAAGGTATTGTACAGTAATTTTTTGGGCCCCAAAACGTGAAATTATCGAAACTAAATTTTCCTATAAATAAGCTCATTTTTCTTCATTTCTCACCAATTCACTAAAGATATAGAGCAATTATTATAGAGAGAAATTGTAGAGAAAAATCTATAGAAGAAGAAGCTCGCTTCCTCACTATTCCAAAGATTCAGGTTTCTTACGAGGTAAGGGGTATTATTTCTTTCTTTCATCTTCATGAAGAGAACTTCATTATTCCATTCTTTATTATTATGTTGGAATAACTTTTCTATGCTAAATCTGGGATACTTGGTGAGATTCTTCATTATTCCATTCTTTATTATTACATTGGAATATCCTCAGTATGTGCGTTTTTGACGGACCGATTCTCGTCTTTATTATTACATTTGGAATATCATGTTCATATATGCGTTTCTGGGACCGACTGGTTCCGCTTTATTTATTCTGTTGGAACAACTTGCACTGCATTTGGCCTATCGCATGCTCGGTGATTTCTTTTGTTATTCCATTCTTTATTATACTCATTGGTTAAAGTTTTGACTTCTATACTCGCCATGAAATATCATTTTATTTGGAATTTTCACATTAAGAGTTACTATTCATGAAATTCTTATTCACTCAATTACTATTCACTCTAGTATTATTCACTCGGAATTGGGGCACTTTTCATGCCGAATACTATTCACGAGTTACTATTCACTGAGTTACTATTTACCGAAATTACTATTCACCCTAATATTATTCACTCGAGTATTTGGAGTACTTTTCATGTTGGGATACTATTCACGAGGTACTATTCTCAAGTACTATTCACGGGTACTATTCACGATGAAAAATTGATTCTTTTCTGCGCCTAAATTATTTTTGGTGTATGAATATTATTCTTGAATTTTATTCTACCAAGAAGTTTCATGTTGATTATTCGGATGTTATTAGTTCATGAATAAATTAATTCTTGAACTTGTTTTATTGAATTCTTATATCATTGTCATCATCCTCATGTTTATATTTTTTTTAAAGTCATATGTGGCCTGTAGTGCATAGATGGACTTGGTATGATTATAACCAGGGATTATTCGGTGTAATCATGACCGTAATGTTACAAATGATGTGGTAAAAGTCCTCATTGGCCCGTAGTGCATTGATGGACAGTTGTTGGCATGATCATGACCATTGATGAATACACGAATATCCTTGGCCCGTAGTGCATGGATAATTTGTGGTTGTGATACTAAAAAATATCCTTGGCCGTAGTGCAGGGGTGATTCGATGATGTGGATTATTTATTAAGCTGAGTCTCAGCGATAAAAGTGATGAACACCTTTTTAAATCATAAAAGATAGTAGATTTTATTCTCTACTTGACTCTTTTAATGGATTGCTTGTTCATTGCAGCTTAAACTTGATGTCTATTGTATTTTATCAATTTAACATTGTTGAAGGCTAATGATAATTTATCTTGTATTATCTTAGTCATAATATTTCTTACTGGGCTAGTTGAGCTCACCCTTTCTTTCACTGTTCTCTTCAGGAAATGAGAATATAGCTGGGACGAGTCGGAAACGAGGTATTTGTCAGATGATAACATTAATAGTCCTCACTATTCTGTTAAATAGTGTGACAATAAATGTAATGAGGACTCCATTGAGAGTGGATATTGTCTAGAAGGCAATATTCTTGTTTAAATTCTCAGCTTAGTTTTTTTCGTATGTTACACGGCAGTTGTATTATTAAGTTGTATTTTATATTTTTGTACCATGTATTTGGCGACTCAAGATGGGTGATGTATACCTGTTTTGGGGGCGTCACAGGCTCTTTCAAGAACTGTTGACTTTGACTTTTCTGGGACAGCCTTTTGAGTAACCGTCCCCGCTGAACTTGGTTTTGCTACCGTACAATCTCGAGCGATATGTCCTTCCTTTCCACAATTATAGCATACCTTGAACTGTTGTGGGCAGTTTGGACTGATATGTCCTTCTTTCCCGCATTTATAGCATATGACCGGTGGTCGTTCTTCTCTCTTGGAACCAGTTGCTACTGGTGTTGACGTCTTTGCATTGTCGTTGTTGTACCTTCTCTTTTTAAAATATCCTCCTGACTCGCTTCTTCTATTCTCATGGCCATGATTACCACCAGAGTGGTTGGCGTTCATGTCCGTATTCTTCTTTCTCCGCTGGTTATCATTGTTTTAATGGCTGCTGTCACCGGTATGATCCTTGTTATGGTTCCTCAGTTGAACGTACTCGTTATCTCGCTCTAACAATTGAGCCCTATTGACAACATCCGAATAGAGAAAATTTATGAGAAATGAGATCTTGGCGATATCTGGGGGTTCAAACCTCTCTCGAAACATCCGCGTCATCGTTCCTCATTCTCCACCAAATGAGGTGCAAACACGGATAACTCTGCAAACTTTGCCTCGTCTTTGACACCGCAATCATGTTATTTTGTTCCAGGTCTAATGAACTCCACTTCCTTCATATAGCGAATACTTTCGTGAAAGTACTTGTCATTGAGCGATTCTGAAACGTCTCCCAAGACATGCTAAGTCTTGGTACGGATGGAGTACGCTTCACAGATTCCCACAAGTAATCTGCCTCATTACGGAACATAAAGGTGGCGAATGGAACCTTCTGTTCCTCCGTGCATCTCAAGACATCGAATATCTTTGTAATTTGTTTGACCCATATTTCTGCTTTAATCGGACCCAGCTTTCTCGAGAATTCTAGTGGTCCAAACTCCTTGAACTGCTTGGCTGTGACAAACCGTGCGTTGTTATCATTTCCTCCTGTATTTTGAGCACGAGTCTCCCTCGTCTGATTTTGCATGAACTGCAAAAAGTTTCTAAACATCCCGTCGTTCATCATCTGCTCAGTGATGTTATTCATAGGAAGAACATTGCCAGCTTGTTGTATGTTCTCCTCATTGGTGAGTACAGACGTCTCCACGGTCTCAATTACTCCACTTTTAACATTCTCGGTTGACATTCTCAAATACTACCATAAAACAAGGGTTAATTAAACAGATTAACAAATCACATAATACCCCTACATTATGACCAACCAACAAATACGCTTAGGTAGGACACACTAGCGAAGGATTTACTCGTCTCTCCCCTCCTAGTTCTATTCCCCAATCTCCGTCAGAGATCATATCCCTAAGCTTTGATATTAATCGGCGCCCCCAAAATAGGTATACATCACCCATTTTGAGTCGTCAATAACATGGTACAGAAACAACTAAAACTTTATTAATACAACATAAAAACTGTGAGTTTAAATACAGATATTGCCATCTAGACAATATCCACACCTAAATAAGTCCTCAATACAATTATTGATACTTTATTTTATAAAAATGGTGAGGACTACTAAAACGACTTTCTAGAACCTTCATTCCATACCCCGACTAGTACTCGCTACATTCTCGCCTCCTGAGAAGAAAAATGGAACAACAAGGAAAAGGGTGAGCTCAACTAGCCCAATAAAGAACATTATGACTAAGATAATATAGAACAAATTATCATTAGTCTTCAATAGGGAAAAATCTGAGAGAATATAATAAACAACAAGTTTCAGATCAATAGTCGCAGCGGAAATAATAATTCATAGAAGAGTTACGTAGAGAATGAAATCTACTGTTATCTATGAATTTAAAAGTTCATCATCAATATTTTATCCCTGTAACATCAATCAATATTCATCTTGAATCAAATATTCATCTTTGCACTACAGGCCAAAGATATTCATCAGTCGGTCATGTTCATCTCAACACTTGTTCATCTTTGCACTACGGGCCAAAGATATTCATTATAAAATCTTTAATCTTTGCTCTACAGGCCAAAGATATTCAATTATATCATCATTTAGGACTGAGGATGATGAAAAATATTTTAAAGAAAACGAATCCAGTGAAACAAAAGAATTAATATTACGGATTCGTATTTCGGTTTATTCATGTCCAAAACTATCCCATAAATAATCATAGTGGAGTAAAATTCAAGAATGATCAAAACATGGATACAATCAAAGCTAGTATCCAGAATAGATATTTTGGATGAAAAGGAAAAATTTCATTTTTCGATGAATAGTGTCGTATACGTGAATAGTAATCTCGACACAAAAAGTTCCAAATTTGATAAAAAGTTCAAACCATTATTTTGGCATAATGATATTGAAGAAAATAATATCATTTAGAAAGAACATAACATCCCTTACCTCGAAAGAATAGTACTTCTAGTTGAAACACCGGATATAGGCTATGACTTGAACTTGCACTGTATAGCAACACTCAAAGTATTAAAATACTCACAATAACACGCTCAATATATCGAGAGAGAAAGAAAGAGAAAACTTCAGTTTCTGCTGTGATTTTCAATTCTAACTTAAGCACCCTATTTATAGGAAATTGCTTAGAACACCAAAGCAGAAAATTTAATATAATATTATTATATATATTAAATTCTCAAGCCCACCTTAGAAAACTAATTTCAGCCCATTTATATCACATGTTGAGCCAACAAAAACGTTTTTCTTTTAAAAAATAATTAAAACTTCCAAAAATCAATTATTTCAGAATTTCGGAAATTCAATAATTCATGATAAATAGCCCTTTTGTCAGAAAAATTTAAACCTCATGTCTTTTCCATAGGAAATTTCATTCTCTACAACTTTGCAGAAGAAAGTTTTTCCAAATTCCAAACAGAAATTAACCGAAACCCACAAACGGGCGATTTTACAGGCTTTAATCAAATTTCAATCAAGAAATGGGGTCCACCGACATGAAAAACATGTTTTAAACATTTATTGCAATAAAAATACTCCTCATCCTCATATATTCATATATCCCACAGTCTTTGTAAAAATATCACCATTATTATATTATTAAAATATAATAATATATTTAATTAAATTATTTTATCAGAAAAAGATAAAATATTAATTTTCAACAATTGTCACATTAAAAATTTTCCCCATCTATATCCACATAAAATCAATATTTTCTTCATCATATAAATCAATAATTAATTATTCACAAATAATATTACAGAATCTCAATACTAACAACCAGGCAATTCCCAAGAAAGAGGGGGCTTTCCAATAAGGATTTCTCCTTACTGCGCGCAATTAGGTTGTAAGACCCCAACTAATTATAAATAAATTAAATTTTTCTCTATTCATTATTCTAAATTAATAAGGGTTAATTTGATATAATTCTTTGGTTATGGGTGAAATATGCAAATTTTGCAAAATAAGCAAGTGTTTATAAAATATTCTTTTTGTCGGGAATCTCCGTACGACGGCGCAGTCATTTGTGGGCCCCATAACAGAAAATAGTTGGATGAAAGAAAATGACAAATATTGAGTTTTATAAATAACGGCGTAAATTGTTACCGTTAACACTATTGGGTTACCTAGTGGTTAAAATACAGTAATATGCGTGGTTGCACAGTAGCACACGATATTGCACAGTATTGTTGAATTATTGATTAAATGCGTGAAGGCACTACTTTCTCAATAATTGTTACGAGTGAATTCTTTATTCAATATTTTATGTTATTAATTCAATAATTGTTGCATTGTTAGTTTATATTATTATTGTTTCAATAATTGTCACTGCACAGTATTTTCTATTATCAGATCAATAATTCATATTATTTGAATAATATTATTAGATAGCATTATTGGCAATGTCTATAAATTTCTGTCGAGGAGAGGTTAGATAATCTAATTGCGCGCCAGTTAGGAGAAATCCTTATTGGAAAGCCCCCTCTTTCCTGGGAACAGCCTGGTTGTCATAATTGTGATTCTATAATATTATTTAAGAATAATTAATTATTGATTCATATGATAAAGAAATATTTATTTGATGTGGATATAATTGATGGATATAATTATTTTATGTGGATATAATTGAAGGAATTAATGCTGAGGTGTTTTATCAGTATTTTGTCGGACTGGAATAATTAAAAATCATACATTTGTAGATTTCGGATATTTTTGGTTTGAAATTTGGAAAAAATCCAAGTTATAAAGTTGTAGAGAATTCGATTTCAGGCAGAATGGACATAAAATTCGTATTTTTTTGATAAACGGTCTATTTTCTATGAATTGTTGAAGTTTCGGAAAATAAAATGATTTTTATTAATTTATGGGTGGGACCCACTCTTGTTTGAACACATGGGCTGCTATCTTTTGGTTCAAAGATGGCTGGTGGCTAGCTTGACATTTGAGGATGCGTGGAAGAAGAAAAAAGAAATAATATTATTTTATTATTTAATCTCCTATGGTGTTCTAACATTTTCCTATAAATAGAGGGCTAAGTTAGAATTGAAAATCACACCAGAAACATGTTTTCTCTCTTTCTCTCTCTATATTATCGAGCGTATTCTTGTGAGTATACTTTGAGTGTTGCTATATGGTGCAAGTTTCTGTCAGCACTATACCCGAAATTCAGTCAAAAGTACGGTTATTTTGAGGTAAGGGATGTTATTTCTTCTAAAATGATATTATTTTCTTCAATATCATTATGCCAAAATATTGGTGAACTTTTTAATCAAATTTGGAACTTTTTGTGTCGGGATTACTATTCAGGTATACGGCACTATTCACGAATATGGCACTATTCACCGAAAAATGAAATTTCTTCTTTTTGTCCAAGATGTCTATTTTGGCTACTATCTTTGATTGTATCCATGTTTTGATCGTTATTTTTTGATTTCTGCTTCAAAATTGGTTATTATGAAGTATTAGTGATCTTGGATAAACTGTAACACGAATCCCTAATATTTGTCCTTCTGTCTCACTGGATTCGTTCTCTAAAATATTTTCCATCATTCTCAGTCCTTTATGATGATATTATTGAATATCTTTGGCCTGTAGTGCAAAGATGAATGATATATTAACTGATAAATATCTTTGGCCTGTAGTGCAAAGATGAACAGGTGTTGAGATAAACATGACCAACTGGTGAAATAAATGAATATCTTTGGCCTATAGTGCAAAGATGAATATTTGATTAAAAGATGTATATTGATTGATGTTACGAGGATAAAATATTGATGATGGACTCTTAAATCTTAGAAGATAGTAGAATTCATTCTCTACGTGACTCTTAAATGGATTGTTGTTTCATTTGTATTTGTTGATCTAAAACTTGTTGTACATTATATTCTATCGATTTTTCCTGTTGAAGACTAACGATAATTTGTTGTATATTATCCTAGTCATAATGTTCTTTACTGGGCTAGTTGAGCTCACCCTTTTCTTTTTGTTCTATTTTTCTTCTCAGGAGGTGAGAACATAGCAGGATCGAGTCGGGGTATGGAGTGATGGTTCTAGGAAGATGTTTTAGCAGTCCTCACTATTTTTATAAAATAGTGTTTGAATAATTGTAATGAGGACTTATTTGCGTGTGGATATTGTCTAGAAGACAATATTTGTATTTAAACTCACAGTATGTATTGTCGTATTTCACACGACATTTGTATTATTGAAGTTGTAGTTGCTTTATGTACCATGTATTTGGCGACTCAAAATGGGTGTTGTATACCTATTTTGGGGGCGTCACAGTTGGTATCAGAGCTTAGGGATATGGTCTCTGGCGGAGATCGGGGAATAGAACTAGGAGGGGAGAGATGAGTAAATCCTTCACTAGTTTGTCCTATCTAAGCTTATGTGTTAGTTGGTCATAATATAGGGATATTATGTGATATGTTAATTTGTTTAATTAACCCTTGTTTTCTCGCGTGATTTAAGAATGGTACACGAGAACATTAACAATGGAGTGTATGAGGCGTGGAACAACCTTTAGTCACAAAACCGGAGAGCGTCGCGGCAACAGAAGACAATATTTCTCACATAAACAACACTACCAAGCAAATGATAAATGATGAAATGTTTAGAAGCTTTTTGCGATTCATGCAAAATCGATTTAGGAGACTCGTGTACAAAATACGGGTGGAAATGATGGCAACCTTGCCTCATCACATGCCAAAGCAGATTCAAGGAGTTGGGACTAACAGATTTCTGGGGAAAGCCCGATCCGATTAAGGCAGAAACATGGGTCTAGTAAATTACCAAGATATTCGATGTCTTGGGATGCACGGAGGAGCAGAAGGTTCCATTCGCCACCTTTATGTTCCTTGGAGAAAGCAGACATCTTGGGTGGAAATTAAGTGAAGCGTACTCCAATGCCCGCACTCAACATGTCTTGGGAAAGATTTCAAAAACTGTTCAATGAAAAGTACTTTCCAGAAAGAATTCGTCATATTAAGAAAGTGGAGTTTATTAGACTGGAACAAAACAACATGACTGTGTCCCAGTACGGGGCGAAGTTCGCAGAGTTATCCAGGTTTGCACCTCATTTGGTGGAGAATGAGGAACGTATGACGCGGATGTTTCTGAGAGGTCTGAAACCCGATATACGTCAATACTTATCTCTCATAAATTTTCTCTGTATTCAAATGTTGTCAACAGGGCTCAATTATTAGAGCGAGATATTGAGTATACTCAACCGAGGGACCACAACCAGGGTCATACAGGTGATAGCAGTCATCAGAACGATAATAACCAGCGAGGAGGGAAAAATACAGACAAAGGCGTTAACCACTCGGGTGGTAATCGTGGCCATGATAATAGGAGAGGTGACTCAAGTGGAAATTTTAGAAAGAGAAGATTCAACAATGACGGGAAGACATCAGCAGTAGCACCAGCACCAACAACAAATTCTAGGGGAGGAGAACGACCGCCAGTTAGATATTACAAATGCGGGAAAGAGGGACATATAAGCCCAAAATGCCCACAACAATCCAAGGTATATTACAACTGTGGAAAAGAAGGCCACATCGCTCGAGATTGTACTATAGCGAAACCAAGTTCAGCGGGAGTGGTGATTCCAAGGGTCATCCGGATAAGTCGAAAATCGGCCAGTTCCTAGAAGAGCGTTTGTTGTGGGGTCAAAACGTGAGGAACCCGAATGAGGTGATCACGGGTAAGCTAATCTTGAATTCTTGTGAAGTTTATACCTTACTAGATCACGGCCTTCTACCCATTCTTTTATCTCTCCCCGCTTGTGCTCAACGTTTAAACTTGACTCGGGAGAAACTGACTTTGATTTATCTGTTGAAACTCCTTTGGGTGAAACCTTCGTTACATCTACAGTTTATAAATCTTGCATGATCCAAGTTGGCACTATCACATTACATATTGATCTTATCTCTTTAAAGATACTTGCTTTTAATGTGATTTTAGGAATTGATTGGTTAACCACTCATCATGCCAAAATTGATTGTTTTCGTAAGGTTATTAGTTTTCATATTCCTAACCAACCTGTCATACGAATTTAATCTACTAAACCACTAAAATCAGTCACTGTCATATCAAGCCACAAAGCTATTCGTTTATTGAAAAACGGATGTCAAGCTTTCGTAGCCCATGTTATGGATTTGAACAGAGACAAGTCAGATTTGAATAATATTTTTGTTGTTAGAGAATTTCCTGATGTATTTCCTGAAGAACTTCCCGGTCTACCCCCAGAACGTGATGTTGAATTCTTTATTGACCTTGAACCGGGTACAAATCCATTTTTAAAACCCCATATCGAATGACTCCTATTGAACTTCAGGAGTTAAAAGTCCAACTACAGGAATTATTAGACATCGGTTTCATTCGTCCTAGTACATCTCCTTGGGGTGCTCCTGTTTTATTCGTAAAAAAGAAAGATGGGAGTATGCGACTTTGTATTGACTACCGAGAATTGAACCATGTCACCATCAAGAATAGGTATCTGCTACCTCGCATTGATGACTGTTTGACCCGATTAAAGAGAGCACAATTCTTTTCAAAGATCGATCTTCGCTCGGATATCATCAATTTGAAGATTAAAACTGAGGATATTTCAAAGACTGCCTTCAGAACTCGGTACGGGCATTATGAATTCTTAGTCATGTCTTTTGGATTGACTAATACTCCTGCTGCTTTCATGGATATGATGAACTGAGTATTCAAAGAATATTTGGATCAGTTCGTTGTTGTCTTTATTGATGACATCCTCATTTATTCCAAAAGCCGTGAAGATCATGAGCACTATTTGAAGCTGATACTTGAAAGGCTTCGTGAAAACAAGCTTTATGCCAAGCTAAAGAAATGCGAGTTCTGGCTTGAGGAAGTAGCATTCCTTAGGCACGTGGTGTCAAAACATGGAGTATCTGTTGACCCAGCAAAGATTGAAGCAATACAAAGTTGGGAGCAACCAAGTCGTTGATCAAAGTCGCAGACTTTACGGGCTTAAATGGGTTATTATCGGAGATTCGTGGAAGGATTTTCTCGAATCGCTACTCCGTTAAATCAGCTGACTCGGAAAGATACAAAATTCGTATGGAGCGAGGAATGTGAGAAGAGCTTCCAAGAGCTCAAGAAGAGATTCATTTCGGCACCTATTCTGGTAATACCATCTGGTACGGATGTATTTGTTATCTACAGTGATGCTTCTGACAAAGGGTTAGGATGTCTTCTCATGCAACATGGGAAAGTCATAACCTATGCCTCACGACAACTCAAAGAATATGAGAGGAATTATCCTACTCATGATCTGGAGTTAGCGTGATTATATTCGTTGAAAATTTGGAGACACTACTTGTATAGGGAGAAAGTGGAGATTTATACTCACCATAAAAGCCTCAAATATTTCTTCACCCAAAAAGAACTCAATATCTTGGCAACGACGTTGGCTTGAGTCATTAAAAGATTATGATCACACTATTCAATATCATCCTGAAAAGCGAACGTAATGAGTCGACGCATTGAAGTAGAAGATCATATGCAAGTCGAAAGTTGATATTATTAACGCAAAGGCCCATTCTCGTATGACTTGCAAAGGATGGAGGTAGAATTAAAGACTCAGGACCCACATGATGATGGCGAATATACGAGTGAATCGACTTTAATCGATAAAATTAAAGTCGCTTTCGAGCTTTACGGACCAAAATATGCATATGAAGAAGAAAGTGCAAGAAGGAGCTATTCCGGAGACGAGAATCGATGAAGAAGGAATACTTAGATTCAACTCCAGACTTTGTGTTCCTAACGACTCTAATTTGAAGCATAAAATCATGATGGAGACACACAACACACCGTTTGCAATCCATCCTGGAAGTACCAAAATGTATCATGATATTCGACATACATTTTGGTGGAATAATATGAAGAGAGAGATCGCGGAGTTTATCTCAAGGTGTTTAACCTGTCAACGTGTAAAGGCGGAGCATCAAATGCCAAAGGGTCCATTGCAACCACTTGAGATTCCAGAATGGAAGTGGGAACACATTACCATGGATTTCGTTACAGGTCTTCCCAAAGTTTCTCAAGGCATAGATGTTATTTGGGTTATTGTTGATAGATTAACCAAATCTGCCCAATTCTTGCCGATACGAGGGACTTATTCTCTTGAACGTCTTGCTCGTATGTACGTGAATGAGATTGTGTGATTGCATGGCATGCCAGTATCCATAGTTTCGGACCGTGACCCAAGATTCACTTCAAGATTTTGGGTTAGCTTGCAAAAAGCTATGGGCAGTTCTGATTGATTTATTGGCCAAAGATACCATCCTCAAACCAGACGGACAATCGAGAGAGGACTATTCAAACCCTTGAAGATCTATTAAGACTCTGCGTCCTAGATTTCAAAGGAAGTTGAGATAAGTACTTGCCACTGGTGAAATTCTCCTACAACAATAGTTATCAAGCAAGTATAGGCATAGCTCCATTTGAGGCGCCAGATAGACGAAAGTGTCGCTTCTCCAAAGATCTTTGGGGACGAGGTGGGAGAAGCAACGTTGTTGGGACCAGAATTAGTACGCATGACTACAGAAAAGATCCAAATGATTCGACAACGTATTCAAACCTCACAGGATCGACAAAAGAGTTATGTTGATCTTCATCGAAAGGACGTGGAATTTAATATTGGGGATCATGTATTGTTACGTGTTGCTCCATGGAAGGGAGTTACAAGATTTGGAAAGAAAGAAAAGCTCAATCCAAGGTTTGTTGGTCCATTTGAGATTCTTGATCGAATAGGAAACGTGGCCTATAGACTCGCATTACCTCCAAACATGTCCCGTGTTCATAATGTTTTTCACGTATCTATGCTTCGTAAATATGTGAAAGACCCGAACCATATTATTTAAGAATAAATAATTATTGATTCATTTGATAAAGAAATATTTATTTAATATGGATATAATTGATGGATATAATTATTTTATGTGGATATAATTGAAGGAATTAATGCTGAGGTGTTTTATCAGTATTTTGTCGGACTGGAAGAATTAAAAATCATACGTTTGTGGATTTCGGATATTTTCGGTTTGAAATTTAGAAAAACTCAAAGTTACAAAGTTGTAGAGAATTCGATTTCAGGCAGAATGGACATAAAATTCGTATTTTTCTGATAAACGATCTATTTTCTATGAATTGTTGAAGTTTCAAAAAATAAAATAATTTTTATTAATTTATAGGTGGGACCCACTCTTGTTTGAACACATGGGCTGCTATCTTTTGGTTAAAAGATGGTTGGTGGCTAGCTTGACATTTGAGGATGCGTGGAAGAAGAAAAAAGAAATAATATTATTTTATTATTTAGTCTCCTATGGCGTCTAACATTTTCCTATAAATAGAGGTTAAGTTAGAATTGAAAATCACACCGAAAACAAGTTTTTCTCTTTCTCTCTATATTATCGAGTGATTCTCGATGAGTATACTTTGAGTGTTGCTATACTGTGCAAATTTACATCGAAGACTATACCAAATTCATCAAATACGGTTATTTTGAGGTAAGGAATGTCATTTCTTCTTAAATGATATTATTTTCTTCAATATCATTATGCCAAAATATTGGTGAACTTTTAATCAAATTTGGAACTTTTGTGTCTGGGAGTTACTATTCACGTATACGACTATTCACGATACGACACTTATTCACGAATCACTTGACTTATTCAATAGAAAAATAAAATTTCTTCTTTTGTCCAAGATGTCTATTTTGGCTACTATCTTTGATTGTATCCATGTTTTGATCGTTATTTTTTGATTTCTGCTTCAAAATTGGTTATTATGAAGTATTAGTGATCTTGGATAAACTGTAACACGAATCCCTAATATTTGTCCTTCTGTCTCACTGGATTCGTTCTCTAAAATATTTTCCATCATTCTCAGTCCTTTATGATGATATTATTGAATATCTTTGGCCTGTAGTGCAAAGATGAATGATATATTAACTGATAAATATCTTTGGCCTGTAGTGCAAAGATGAACAGGTGTTGAGATAAACATGACCAACTGGTGAAATAAATGAATATCTTTGGCCTATAGTGCAAAGATGAATATTTGATTAAAAGATGTATATTGATTGATGTTACAGGGATAAAATATTGATGATGAACTCTTAAATCTTAGAAGATAGTAGAATTCATTCTCTACGTGACTCTTCTAATGGATTGTTGTTTCCGCTGTATTTGTTGATCTAAAACTTGTTGTCTATTATATTCTATCAGATTTTTCCCTGTTGAAGACTAACGATAATTTGTTGTATATTATCCTAGTCATAATGTTCTTTACTGGGCTAGTTGAGCTCACCCTTTTCTTTTTGTTCTATTTTTCTTCTCAGGAGGTGAGAACATAGCAGGATCGAGTCGGGGTATGGAGTGATGGTTCTAGGAAGATGTTTTAGCAGTCCTCACTATTTTTATAAAATAGTGTTTGAATAATTGTAATGAGGACTTATTTGCGTGTGGATATTGTCTAGAAGACAATATTTGTATTTAAACTCACAGTATGTATTGTCGTATTTCACACGACATTTGTATTATTGAAGTTGTAGTTGCTTTATGTACCATGTATTTGGCGACTCAAAATGGGTGTTGTATACCTATTTTGGGGGCGTCACATAGGTGACCAAACCTCTCCTTAGACAGAACTTTCTAGACATTGTCAATAATATTATCTAATAATATTATTCAAATAATATGAATTATTGATCTGATAATGAAAATATCATGCGATTGATAATTATTGAAACAACAATAATATAAAATATCAACGTAGCAATTATTGAATCAATAAAATAAAATATTGAACAGTAACTACTGTAACAATTATTGAGTAATACCTTCCTGCGTAAGAATCAATAATTGATGAATATTCCCCGACAGCAAGAATATTTCACGACCAAACGAATATTCCACGACAACAATGAATATTTTATAACCACTTGCATATTTGAAATATTTGCGCATTTTACCCATAACTTAACCACATTAATCAAATCAACCCTTACTATTTTAAAATAATAAATAGAGAAAATTAAATTTTATTTATTAATAATTTGAAGTCTTATATATATATATATATATATATATATATATATATATATATATATATATATATATAGTATAAAATTAAATTAGGTCATGATGATGAGTATTATACAAAATTCCTTTCAGCAGAAACTAATTCATGGAGTTCCGGTTACTGTATATAAGTATTTACGCATAAAGTATTTGTATATAAGTATTTACAATCTACAAAACTAGATTTTGGATGAAAGATAGACGTGAAGAATTCGCTTTTCGTCTCTAACTCTCTCACTCTTGTTGTTTATTCTTTCTATTATTTCAAAATTAGTTTGCATCAATTTCAGCCACTCAAATTTATTTAAGAATGTCATGTTACATTAGAGAAATTTTATTATCAGAACGCTCAATGTTATTCATATAAAACAATTTATGTATTCAATGGTTTATAACATTTATTATTTTCGACCGAATTAAAGATGATTTTTTTTTTGTTAAAATTAATCTATTTCATATAGAATTTGGCTAATTCTAATAAAAATATAGTTAAAAATAGACTTAATTTTTCTTTCAAGTATTAAATGGGTCGGCAACTAATAAATGTATAAATTGAGAATGTTTTGGAACAACTTATACTATTTCATTCAATCCTAGGGACTTACTTATTAAAGGGGAGAGAAACTAGTTATGTAGAACTTGATATTGTATAAATTGAAGCTTTTGATGCGTGTCATTTGATATTTAAATTTTATCCGGCAAAAATAAGTACATGGAGTTATGGGTAATATATATGGGAAAAATTGTATTTAAATTTTCTCCGGCAAAAATAAGTACATGGAGTTATGGGTAATATATATAGGAAAAATGTAAGTACACATTTGTGTATTACATGATGAAGAGTTATGATGACGCGTTTTTTTGAGTTATAAATGACGGTTTCACCCGTCATCATAGTTATTACTGAATTTATACTACAGGTTTACTCGTCATATAATCCAAAAAAATCTTTCGCCATAACCCTACTATATATATATATATATATATATATATATATATATATATATATGCAAGATATTTATTGTGTAAAATTAATTAAGTGAGGTGATGATGAGTATTAAACAAAATTCCTTTCAGCAGAAACTAATACATGGAGTTCCGGTTACTGTATATAAGTACTATTTACGCATAAAGTACAACCTACAAATTAAACCAGATTATAGAACAATTAATTAATTTTGTCCAGAACTGACGAGGACTTATTAGAAGATATAACCACAGTAGATATTCAGCACAGTTACATAAACATGGAACGATATATAATGAATTTTATTCTAATATAATACTTGTTTATTAAAAACAAAAGAAATCGCATTCTCTTTCAGTGCTGTCACAAAATACTTGTTTATTATTCCTGACACAACACCAACGAAAATTGAAACCAGAACCAATTCTAAGAACACAAGATGCATTTCTATTTGGAATAATATTTTTGTCATCACCATCATGCTTCACGACTAACATCTTATCGACCACACCTGTTAAGAGACGGGAAAATTAAAAGAAACACATTAATTTTAGTTTCTTAAAAGAAAGGTGAATGGAGGAAAAATTGAGTATATATATATATATACTTGCTTACATTCATGGGTAGCTAGCTGGGAAAAAAGAACCATGTAGAACAAGAACATAGCTAGAAACTTAGAAGCAGCCATGGCCATGGATACGGAATTATCAAAATTGTGCTAATTGTCGATTGAATATGATATGACAAAGTTTCAAGAGATGAGTTTATATAGGGCATAAAACTACAAGGTTATTTCTAGTAATGAGATTAATGGTATTTAAAGAGAATTGTTATTTCCCTATTTAAATTGTCAAAAAATATTATCCAGTAGGAAAGAAAGGAATCTCAATTAATATAATATTAGTAGTCTGATTACACATAATTACTGAGCTTATTCTTATAAATTTTGAAATAATAATAAGCCAAATCACACCAATTTGTGGTAAGAGAATTGATTTTGAGGGAGAGGGGTCAAAATATACTTAAAATAATTAAATAGGGTATGTTCCTTTTCCTAAACTTCACTTAAATCCATACAAAGTACGACCCGACTCAGTTTTTACGAGTAAATTTATCTTTAGAAGTATTCAGATATATTACATATATGATATGATGTATTTACCATTAGTATAAGTATTATTAATATTAGAACAGACATATTTAGATAATTATAAAAATTAATTGTGACAGTTGTCACTTGAATACACTTATGTTACACTAAATCCCACCCTCCTCATAATTTATCCCGTAAATTAATCGGACTCATAATTTAGCCCCTAATACGAATATCAAAAATCAAATATTAATATCCGAAAAGTCTTTCAAATCGTCATGGTTCAACCATGTAAATGTAAGTAATTGTATTGCATCATTCTTAATTAATGTCAAATTGTTATTGCATGATGATTAATGACTTTATTTATGTGATTTATTACATGAGTTATAATTTATTAAATTATTAGTTATGTAAATTGTAATAGTCCAACAATCATTGTTAAAAAAATTATGAAAATATTAAAATTATTTTAATTAAATTTGAGGTGAAGAAGTACACATTATTATAATAAAAATGTTTACTTATAATCAATTATTAAAAAATAAAAAAGATGTTTTAAGTAATAAAAAAAGAAAATTACTACAAATTTAACAATTATGGATAAAATAAAATTTATAATTTAATATGAAATTGTAAGACCCCAACTTTTTATAAAATTAAATTTCCTCTATTTATTATTTTGAAATAGTAAGGAGTTGATTTGATTAATGTGGTTAGTTTTGGGTAAAATACGCAAATATTTTAAATACGCAAGTGGTTATAAAATACTCATTGTTGTCGGAGAATATTCGTTTGGTCGTGAAATATACTTGCAATCGGGGAATATTCGCATTTACCATGCAAACCATTTATGAGCCACATAACTAATAATTGTTTGATATAAGCGGCGACGTAAATAACCTTTTTATAAAAATAACGGCAAAACTTTTATCGTTAAAAACTGTTAAAATACCCGGTGATAAAAGTACAGTAATACGTGTAGTTGCACAGTGGCACACGGTATTGCACAATATTCATGATTATTGATTCTTTCGTAAGAAGATACTCAATAATTGATACAGTAAAATTACACAGTCTTTCATATTATTGGTGCAATAATTGTTACAGTGATAATTGAATAGTATTTTGCATTATTGATTCAATAATCGTCACGACATAGTAACTCATATTATTGAATTAATATTATTGGATAGCATTATTGATAATGTCTAGAAAGTTCTGTCGAAAAAAAGGGTTAGGTTATTCAATTGCGCGCCAAAAAGAAAAAATTCTTATAGAAAAACCTCATCTTTCCTAGGAACGATATGGTTATCGATATTGTGAATCTATAATATTAATTAGTAATAATTATTGAGGAATTGTAAATAATTGATGAATATGATAAATAAATATTTGTTTAATTTGTTATAAATGAAGGAATTAGTGATGATGGTTGTTTTTATCAGTATATGTATTTTGTCGAAATGAAAGTGTAGAAAAATCATCCGTATATAAATTTGGGTCATTTTTCGTTTGGAATTTGAAAAAAAAAAAATCTAAAAAGTTGTAAGAGAATTAAATCTCCTATGGAAAGGACATAGAATTCGTATTTTTCTGATAAACGGGCTATTTATTATGAATTATTAAAGTTTCATAAATAAATATTTTTATTAAAAATATGGGTGGGCCCCACTTTTAATTTTTGGAAAAATGCTGAAATTTTAAAGTGTGGTGTGCGTTAATGGCAAAGGTGAAAGCCACAGGTAGCAGGTTAGTCAACATTGGTGTTCTGGCATTTTCTTATAAATAGGGTGCTTATGTTAGAATTGAAAATCACACCAGAATCAGAAGTTTCTCTTTCTATAGTATCGAGCGTATTTTTGTGAGTATTTAGATATCTTGAGTGTTGCTATACAATGCAAGTTTTCTTCAGCATTATATCCGATATTTCAGCCAGAAGTATTATTCTTTTGAGGTAAGAGATGTTATTTTTTTCATAAATGATGTTATTTCTTTTAATATCATTATACCAAAATATTGATATGAATTTTATTGTGAAATTTTTACCTTTTCGTGTCGGGATTATTATTCACGTATACGGTACTATTCACAGAAAAATTAATTTTTTTTTTCTTTATCCAAGTTGTATGGTTATTATCTTTGATTGTATCCATGTTTTGATCTTCATTCTTGAATTTTGCTCCACAATTTTTTATTATAGAGTAATTTTGAACTTGGATAAACTAAAGTATGAATCCCTAATCATTGTCCTTTATCTCACTGTATTCGTTTTCTTTAAAAAAAATTTATCATCCTCAGTCCTAAATGGTGATATAACTGAATATCTTTGGCCTGTAGTGCAAAGATGAATGATTACTTGATGAATATCTTTGGCCCATAGTGTGAGACCCCGAATTTTATGAAATGAAAGTATTCAATTTTATTATAATTATTCTATTTAGTAAATGGTTAAATTGATAAAAGGTTAAAGTTAAGGGTGATATATAAAAAATTTTCAAAGTAAGCAAGTCATTCATAAAATAATCGGTAGTAAAAGTATAATAATACGTGCGTTTGCATAAGAACACACTTCAGATGCGATTATTGATGCTTACGTGAGAAGTCACTCAATTTTATTCAATTATTGTCACAATATTTATATTATTAAATCAATAATTGAGACGACAAAGTTATTCATATTATTATTTGCAATATTGACAATGTCTAGAAGTTCTGTCACGGAGAGGTTTGGTCACCTAATTGCGCGCCAATAAGGAGAAATCTTTATCAGAAAGCCTGGTTATTAAATTTTGTGAGTTATAATATTAATGATGAATAAGTTCGTGTTGATTAAAGATGAAATTGATAGTTTCATTGTATTAGGATTATTAGTGTTAGCGAAAATCGACATCTATTCTGATAATAATTGATGTCTGGAGGTTATATTGACCAATCGAGTAATTAATCGGATAAATGAGTAATTAATTGCTATTAATTCACATGCTTATAACTATGTGTTCACATGTGTGTACTATTGATTTACATGATTTACTATTAAGGGAGTTGGTGCAAGATTGATAATACTTGCATGACTAAATTAAAAATGGAGGTATAGTTGAAGGTATTATACTATAATTAATTTTTTTCACATGTTTAGAACTATTGAGTCACATTATTTACTATTAATTCACATGATTTACTATTAAGGAAGGTGGTGCAAATTTGATAATACTTGCAGGACTAAATTAAAAATGAAGAAAAAAAGGAAGGTATTATACTATAATATTTTGAGCCCCAAAACGTGCAATTATCGAAACTATATTTTTCTATAAATAGAAGCTCATTCTTTCATTATTTTTCACCAATTCACTAAAGCTATAGAGCAATTATTATAGAGAAAAATTATAGAGAGAAAGAAGAAGAGAAGTCTGCTACCTCACTATTCCAGTATCAAGTTTTCTTCTGAGGTAAGGGATATTATTATTATAGTAGGGGTATTATTTCTTTCGTATTCATGAAGAGATTTATTCTTTCAATACTCGTAAGAGTTGTTATTCTACTCTTTATTATTCTGTTGGAATAACCTGTATACGCGGACTACCGTATACATGATGAAATTCTTCTATTATTCCATTCTTTATTATTATGTTAGAATAACCTATCTATGCGAAGTACTGCATATATGGTGAAATTCTTCTGTTATTCTATTCTTTATTATTCTATTGGAATATCTTGTCTATGCGGATTACGCATGACCTGGTTCCATTCTTTATTATTCTGTTGGAATATCCTGTATGTGCGGATTACGCATGACCTGGTTCCACTATTTATTATTCTGTTGGAATAACCTGTCTGTGAAGTCTATCGCAGGCCTGGTGAATTCTGTTGTTATTCCATTCTTTATTATTCTGTTGGAATAACCTGTTTGTGCGATTTATCGCATGCCTAATGAATTCCTCTGTTATTCCAATCTTTATTATTCTGTTGAAATAACCTGTCTACGCGGATTACCGCATGCATAGTGAATTCTTCTGTTATTCCATTCTTTATTATTCAGTTGGAATAACTCGCCTATGTGAATTATCACATGCATGGTGAATGATCCTTCGTATTCATTCCTTATTAAATTGTGGAAATGATCTGTCTACGTGGATTACCGCATGTTGGACGAAAATTCATTTGCAGTTTCGTAATTTTTTTGACCCTTAAAAATTCTGGAAACATTTGAAATGATAATTTGATGAGTTTTCTAAATTGTGTCTAAAAATGACGATTTCAAATATCTAAAGTGTTTTATGGGGAAAGAATGATAAAAATATCATGATAGCCTCATTTTAAACAATTGCGAAATTTCACAAACAATTACTAAATTTATGAAATTATAAAAAAGAAAAATTACAATATGTTTTAAAGAATTTTTCTTTAATGAATTAACGTTATGACTAGATGACTGAAAAAGAAAGAGCATAATAAGTACAAATTTGAGATATTTATTAATTTTTTTAGATAAACACTTTATGGGGAAAGAATGATAAACACTGTGAGTTTTAATACAAATGTATATAACTCTCATGGTGCCTCGATCACAATCTTACAATGATACTTTACATAAAAGTATAGTCAAAAACTGTTTTAGAAATTAAAATCTTTGGGAAGTTCTCAAGGAAACCATCGTACATGGGAGGCCATGCGTCTCGGTTATGATAGATATCATATGTCCACAGAATTATCATTGGTTGACCCAATAGACCCCAAAGAAAAATGAAAAGATTACTATCATTTTCTTTTCAATGGTGAGTCTTCTCTTGACATATAACTATCTCCACTGTCTCCAAGTGAAAATTATATTTCAAATAAACTCCAAGATCATATAGGTAGTGCTCGTAGATATATTCAGCAAGTGGATGTGCCCAACCCTGTCTTATGATAACACGAGGTTATATGTCATTAGACATCTTGTATGATAGTGGCAAAATACCCTTCCAAAGTTGGGTTCACCTCACCCTATTCGGTTCACCAAAATTAAATATCAAATGACATATAATACGACACACTTATCTAAAGTAATCAATAAAATTATTTCCATACTATTTAGGGAGAACCTCAACAGCTATAGACCACCGCTCTATTCCCTCGTTATCCCCGGCTCAACCCATTACACTCTTATTACCCAAAAGAATTGTGAAGCAAAAAGGGTGAGTACAACTAGCCCAAAGAAAGAATATCATAACTAAAGATAATTTACATCATCAATAGCCTTCATCAGTAATAAATAAAAGATTTAGAACATATGGTAGATGATAAAAAATTTCAACCATAGTTGCAAATTGAACGAGCAATCCATTAGAAGAGTCAAATAGACCATCGATCTATTATCTTCTATGTTAAAAGTCCACCGATAATATTTTATCCTCAGTAACATCAATCAATAATTCCTCATCCACAATCATATGAATAACTCATAATCATAATTGTGATTCTAAATTCCTCTTAGCACCTGGAGATTTAAGATAATTTTCATCACCTATTTTCACCTGAAACATCAAAAATCATGGTTATACCAAATCATAATTTCTTCTCATAATCATACTAATAAATTCATCTTTGCACTACGACCAAAGATATTCATTAACAGTTCATCTTTGCACTACAAGCCAATAACATACAACTGTATTTTAGAAGAATCAAGTAGAGCATGATATGTGACAACCGAGATTTTGTAAATTAATTTTGAATATTTATTTGATTGAATAAATATTTTTCGATGAATTAATTATTAGATTAATTAATTAATTGATGAAGTTGTGATAGATTAATTTAATTATATGTGTTATATTTATTAAATTAATGTGGAGAATTTTTATTATTTGAAGTATGTGATTATGTGAGCTTATTGAATTAAAAGAAATATTTAATAAGCTTCATTGTTATTTTAATTAATTTAATTATTAATTAGAGATTTAATAATTTGATATTATTAATCAATGGGAAATTTAATTATGTGACTATGTGAATTAATGAGAAATTATTATATTTTATTTAAAATAAATTAAATAAGATATTGGTTTTATTTTATGAAGGAGTGTGACATTATTTAAAACTATATTATAAGACTTTATTAAATTAAATGGTTTCTTGCCAACCAAACATGGCACTAAGGGAGGTTATGGACAGTTAACCCATGACTGGGTAACTGACCACCAATGCGCGTCAGTTCTTCGCCTTTATTATCAGACGTCTTCTCCTTCCTTGTTATTTTTCTAAGTCTAGAAAACATTCACAGAAAGAGATACAAAGAGAGAGTTGAGATTTCAGAGTTTTGTTGGGAAATTCACTTTCTAGTAATCTACGCTTGGGTAATCTCTTCAACCCAATTTATATATTTACGTATTTTAAAGTTTTTATATGGCTTTCATTTGTTCTGTAAATTGGGATATGGTGTTAAGAATATATGTAATAATACGAGTAGTGTAGCATGTTTAATATGTATTTTATATGATTCCATATCATAATTTTCATAATATATTATGACTTGTTATTTCAAAAATTTGCAGAGTACGTGATATGGCCATATGGCCTTATATGTGAATTTTATATGTCAAACATATGTCATTTTACAAAATTCACATCCTTATATGATTATGCATGTTAAAATGAACAAAATAAAACTTTAATGGTTGGATTTGGCTTTATAACGAATCCGTAGCATTAAAATCCATGTTTTTGTTTAAGAACTTCAAGAACATCAAGAACAGTAAAATTTCATGTTTGATTTCTGAAAATTATGTGTTTAAACTTGTTAAAAACATGATAGAAAGGTTGAGTATTAATTATTTATGCATTACAATGTTTGGGTATGTCAAAATTCGTGCAAAATATGTTAATTGGGTGTTTTGGACATGTTATGCAATTTTTCACGAATTGCGCTTTAGTGTTCTGCTTCACACCATGGCAATTTAATAGATGTTTATTACCCGCACTTGGCCATTTCAATACAAAGAACGCTTTTTTAGTCATAATACGTCATGCCATAGTAAATACCGAGAATGAACTACAAGGTGGCGACGCAGCGCCACTCTGCAGTTTTGTCCAGAAATGCAATTTTTTTTATGTTCAAGTTGAGAAATGTGTTTGTAACCTAGTCTAATGAATATAAAAATTTATTAGACATATGAGGAGATATTAAAATAAGTTTTATCAAGTCAAGAAGACATCTAGATGTTAATTGATCGTTGATTATGTATTTAACTTGTTGTTTGTGTAATATTATATTATGGAAAACAAGTATGATAATTTGACTAAGTATAGTCATGAAGTCGAGAATAGACAAAGAATAATTTATGATGTTTAGTACGTGATAATTGATTGGTATTGTGAACATGAATGATATGTAGGATCTAAATCAAAGAACGAATTTTATTAACGTGTAATCTACGCACGAGGCAAGTTTCTTACCCTAAACTTTCGTTGAGCAAGTTTCCTTAACCCTACTTGTCGTTGTATAAGTTGATTAATTCATCTTTCGATATTGAACAAGTTCTCATTATTATTGATCAAGCATGTCTTATATATTAAAGTTTATTAATCTTCAAGCATGATGTTGTTATACAATAATTATTCTATTGTATACCTTTTTAGATGTTATTCAAGTTAAATATTCATTCATTGTTAAACCTTGTTAGACTAGCGAACCCTTATTGATTCGACTAGTCCATAGTTGATGAGCATTCTAAATTTCAGAATCCCTTGATGAATTATCCAAACCAAACATCCTTTGGTGCGGACTCGAATATCAAACTGAGATGAACAACCCTGTATAGGGGACTATTTACGCTTTAGCGTTAAGATATTGTGCACAGTATGGTACTAAGGGCTAATCCCCCTAAGTACGACAAAGAGAGTCCATAGTCTTATGACTGTTAAAGGTTTCAAGTAATAACACTTGACAACCTAGGACGTAGTTCAAGGTCTTATGACCCTCAGAATTTCTTTTGATTCTTGTTATTCATTCTTGATTCAAAAGTTGAGCTTTATATCAGAAGTTATTATTTCTCTCGCATGTTATTATTCATTGTTATATTTTTATACTTGTGGGCAATCGTGCTCACTCTTGCGTAATAATAACATTGTAGTTAAGAACGAAAGAGCAGACGAACCTTCCACTAGTAAGGGCAAGGGCAAGCTTAGCAAGTAATGAAGAATGTTTTATTATTGTGGTTATGTGATGTAATTGGAATTGATGTTACTAAGACTTATTGTTTTGTTTTTCTGCATAGATGTTTTATGGTTAGAGTAACCTGGGATTTATGATTATTCAGTTGATGTAACCCCATAAGGGGAGAGATTTATTTATTATTTATTGTTATTGCATGGTTTGCATTTATTTATGGGTAGATAGATAGATGATGCTTGTACAGTGAACACCAAATCCTGTGGAAATAGAAGTACCGAATTTGGGGGTGTCACATGATATCTACTATCTTTTACGAATTAAAAATTTATTATCAATATTTTATCGCTGAGACTCAGCTTAATAAATAATCCACAGCATCGAACCACCCCTGCACTACGGTCAAGGATATTCGTTAATATCACATCCATGAATTAATATTTCATTCCTGAGTCTCATCTCAATAATTAATTCACATCATCGAATCATCCCTGCACTATAGGCCAAGGATATTTGTTAATATCACGACCACGAATTATCTATGCACTACGGGCCAAAGATAATCGTGTTTTCATCAATGGTCCTGATCATGCCATAAAACAATTCATCTTTGCACCCTTGGACGAAGAGAATCCATAGCCATAATCATACCAAAAACTGTCCATCAATGTACTACGGGCCAATGAGGACTTTTACCACATCATTTGTAACATTACGGTCATGATTATACCGAATAATTCTTGGTCATAATCATACCAAGTCCATCTATGCACTACAGGCCACAAATGACTTTCATCATAATATAAGCATGAGAATAATGACAATAATATAAAGAATCAATCAAATGAGATAAATGATAAATATTAAACATTTATAATACAATTTATCCAGCGTTCAATAACCAAATGTTATTAATCACTTAATAATATCATAATCTAATATCATTAATATTATAACAATATTTGTGAGACCCCAAATTTTATGAATAAAGATTTAAATATTCTCGAAATATTTTTTTTATTATGGTGTGGATTTGTTTTAATGTTATAGTTGTGGGTAATATTTATAAATTTTGAAAAATATGCAAGTTGTTATATAATATTCGATTGGTCGGGGAATATTCGTTTTAACAGGGAATATTAGTACGACGGCACAATCATTGGTGGACCCCACAATAGAATTATTGTCGGATTGAGAAAATGACAAAAATATTTTTATGAAAATAACGTACGTAAGTTTTGCCATTAAAACTGCTGAACTACTTTCAGTAGTAAAAGTACAAAGAATACTGGCGTTGCATAAGAGTAGCACACCTGTATTGATTATAAATGCTTACGTGAGAAGTCACTCAGTTTTATTCAATTATTGCTTCAGTAATGGTTACATAGTATCTCACGTTATTTGATTCAATTATTGTCGATATTTAATATATTATTAAATCAATAATTGAGATGACAGAGTTATTTTATATATTATTAAATCAAAAATATTTCTTTTCTGGGATTTAACACAATATAGTCCTATATTGAACATATATTTTTCTCTTAATTTTTAAAATTCATTTATTATTTTTCATATGGCTAAAACTACCGAATATTTAGACATTTATCATAAATTGTACTTTTGTCCAAAAATTCTGAAATTTACAGGATATACTCCTGTTATATACATGTAATCCCAATAAAATTTTATCAATTTTAAAGTTAACCACAAGGAGTTATAAGGGTTTACTTTTAAAATAGTCTTTTCTTATAAAATTCATAACTTCTAATCTATACATCCAAAAATCGCCATTTTTGGACACAATCTAGAAAACTCATCAAATTATCATTTCAAATTTTTTCAGAATTTTTGAGGGTCAAAAAAATTATGAAACCGCCTCATAGTAAAAACCCTTTGAATGAAAATATTATTCATACGAATCACGAAGGATCATTCACCATGCATGCGGTAATCCACATAGATGTGTTATTCCAATGTAATAATAAAGAATGTAATAACGAAAGAATTCACCATGCATGCGATAGATCGCATGCATGTTATTCCCAAATGTAATAATAAAGAATGGAATAACAATGGAATTCACCATGCATGCGATAGATCGCATGCATGTGTTATTCCAATGTAATAATAAAGAATGGAACTGTCATGCGAAGCGCATGCATAAAGATATATTCCTACGAATAATAAAGAATAGAATAACGTAAGAATTTCACCATGTATATGGTAGTCCTACAGATATACGTTATTCCAATGTAATAATAAGGAATGGAATAACAATAGTTCTCTTCATGAATACAAAAGAAATAATACCCCTTACGAGTACAACAAATAATATCTCTTACCTTAGAAAGAAGAGTATTCCGACTAGTAGAGCGAGGATATTCTTGAAGAAAACTTGCACTATTTCAATGCTCAAAACTTTCTTAAACTATAAAGAAATACGCTCAAGATTATAGAAGAAGAATTCTCTGAACTTCTGGTGTGATTTTCAATTCTAACTAAGCATCGTATTTATACGAAAAATAGAAAGGATACTATGCAATAAAATATAATATATTCTAAATATATATATATATATATATATTATTTAAAATCTAATAAAATAAATAACTTTATAAAAGTATTTTACTTTATATAAAAAGATTTTACTATGCAAACACTATTCAGGCACTATGCAAATATTATGCATAATATAATATAATATATTCTATTTATAGTCTAATAAAACAAATAACTTTATAAAAGTATTATGTTTTATATAAAAAGATTTTACTATCGCAAACACTATGCGCAGCACTATGCAAACATTTATGCATAATAGAATATAATATATTCTATTTATAGTCTAATAAAATAAATAACTTTATAAAAGTATTCTGTTTTATATAAAAAGTTTTCTGTTTTATTACATTTATAATAATAATAAAACAAAACTTATCATCTTTATTATAATTCACAATATTAATCGACCAGGTCGTTCCCAGGAAAAAGGGGGCTTTCCAATAAGGATTTCTACATATTGGCGCTCAATTAGGTGACCAAACCTCTTATTGGCAGAAATTCTAGACATCGTTAATAATATTAATAACTTTGTTACGTCAATTATTGATTTAATAATATAAAATATCAACAATAATTAAATCAAATAACGTGAGATACTATGCAACAATTATTGTGGCAATAATTAAACAAAACTGAGTGACTTCTCACGTAATCATCAATAATCAATACCGTGTGCTACTATGCAACCACGCCAGACATCGCACTTTTACTTTACTCTAGTAGTTCAACAGTTTTAACGGTAAACTTTCGCCGTTATTTTCATAAAAAATATTTTTGTCGCTTTCTCAATCCGATAATAATTCCATTAGGGGTCCACTAATGATTGTACCGTCGTACGGATATTCCCCAACAAAAAGAATATTCCCCGACCAATCGAATATTATACAACAACTTGCATACTTTTCAAAATTTTCACATATCACCCTTAACTTTAAACTTTAATCAATTTAACTATTTACCAAAATAGAAAAATTGAATACTTTTATTTCATAAAATTCGAGGTCTCACAATACCCAAGTGGATGTTCATGATCCATGGGTCCGACCCGAATCAATTACTAACATATCTAAATAGAAAAGATCGTCACTTACTGAGATTTATTGTTCACCCTTTACATTAGGTTTTACAAATTACATTGTGATAACTGAACCTTTGTTTGACATATTATGAATGAGTGAAGTTTTTAGTTTAATGTGTCAAATTTTGTTTGTTATTTGGATGTTGATAATAATAATTAATTTGGGGACTTACGTAATGTGACGCCCCCAAAATAGGTATACATCACCTATTCTGAGTCGCCAAATACATGGTACAGAATACAAATACAATCTTAAATATACAACATGAGCTTTGAGTTTTAATACAAATATTGTCTTCTAGACAGTATTCAAACTCAAAATAAGTCATCAATACATTTATTATCACTCTATTTCATAGAATAGTGAGGACTACTAATGCTATCATCTGGACCGTCACTCCGTTCCCCGACTAGTCCCTGCTACGTTCTCATTTCCTGAAGAGAACAATGAAAACAAAAGGGTGAGCTCAACTAGCCCAGTAAGAAATATTATGAATAAGATAATGCAGAATAAATTATCTGTGACGCCCCCAAAATAGGTATACATCACCTATTCTGAGTCGCCAAATACATGGTACAGAATACAAATACAATCTTAATTATACAACAAGAGAGTTGTGAGTTTAAATACAAATACTATCTTCTAGACAATATCCATTCTCAAAATAAGTACTCATTACATTTATTGTCACACTATTTAACAGAATAGTGAGGAATACTAGCTAATACTATCATCCGAACCATCACTCCGTTCCCCGACTCGTCCCAGCTATGTTCTCATTTCCTGAAGAGAATAGTGAAAGAAAGGGTGAGCTCAACTAGCCCAGCAAGAAATATTATGACTAAGATAATACAGAATAAATTATCATTAGTCTCCAACAATGTTAAACTGATAAATACAATAGACATCAAGTTTAACTGTAGAGGACAAGCAATCCATTAAAGGAGTCAAGTAGAGAATAAAATCTACTATCTTTTATAATTTAAAAGGTTTTTCATCACTTTTATCGCTGAGACTCAGCTTAATAAATAATCCACATCATCGAATCACCCCTGCACTACGGCCAAGGATATTCTTTAGTATCACGACCACAAATTATTCATGCACTACAGGCCAAAGATATTCGTGTATTCATCAATGGTCATGATCATGCCAACAACTATCCATCAATTCACTACGGGCCAATGAGGACTTTTACTACATCATTTATAACATTACGGTCATAATTATACCGACTAATCCCTGGTCATAATCATACCAAGTCCATCTATGCACTGCAGGCCACAGATGACTTTCAAAAAATATAAACATAAGGATGATGACAATGATATAAGAATTCAATAAAACAAGTTCACGAATTAATTTGTCCAGGTACCAATAACGTCCAAATTGTCAACATGATACTTCTTTGTAGAGTAAAATTCAAGAATGCTCAAAAGAATATTTCCATGAAAAGATACTGGATGAAGCGCAAATATCAAGGATATTCCACTAATTTCATGGAGTATAGAAGTCAAAACTTTAACCAACTAAATATAATAAAAAATGGAATAGCAAAAGAAATCACCATGCATTCGGTTGCAGATGTATGCATTATTCCAATGAATAATAATAACGGAACCGGTCAAGCGAAATTCAATGCAAGCGATGGATGTTCCAATGTAATAATAACGACGAAAACCAGTCCGCTGTAAAACACATGATGTGATATATTCCAACAAAATAATAAAAACGGAACCCGTCCGTGTAAAATACACAAACAGGATATTCCAATGTAATAATAAAGATTTTAACCAGTCCTGTAAAAACACACGCATGTGATATTCCAAAAGAATAATAAAGACGGAATAATAGAAAAATATCACCAAGTATAGGGTAGCCCGCGTATACAGGTTATTCCAACAGATTAATAAGGAATAGAATAACAGAAGTTCTCTTCATGAATACAAAAGAATAATATCTCTTACCGTAAAAGAAACTTGATATCGTAGTAGTGAAGTAGTAGAATACTTTTCTTCTTTCTCTCTCTAGAGTTTCAGTAAATTCGTAAGAAAATAATGAAGGAATGAGCTTCTATTTATAGAAAAATGGACTGCATAGTAACTAACTCATGAACGGTCCAGATTGATTTATTTTAATCTGACGGTTCATATTTAAAGCAAAATATTTTAAATAAAATATAATATATTATATTTATAATCTAATAAAACGAATAACTTTATAAAAGATTTTACTATGCAAACACTATGCAGACACTATGCAAACACTATGCATAATAAAATATAATATATTCTATTTATAATTATATAATAAAACAAAATTTATAATATAAATATATATATATATATATATATATAAACATATATATATGTAATAATTGAACTCCCCCCCCCCCAATTTCCGTAACCAATTTCTTCCTCCCAAGACTTTGTAACACACATGGGCCCCACTCGTGGGTCCCCACCTTTAGTACATTAAAAAAATTTTCTACTGATTATTTTGAAAAATGGGTTAATGGGGGTCAATAAAATAAGCAAAATTGAGTGACTTCTCACGTAAGCATTAATAATCAATACTGGTGTGCTTTACTTTGCAACCACGCCAGACATCGCACTTTTTACTATCGAGTAGTTCAACAAAAAGATTAATCAGTAAAACTTCTACCGTTATTTTAATAAAATATTTTTATGTCGCTTTCTCAATCCGACAATAATTACATTATGGGGTCCACCAATGATTGTACTGGTCGCATTTGATTTTTCCTAACAAAAAGAATATTTCCCGACCAATCGAATATAATATGACAACTTGCATACTTTTTGCAAAATTTATAAATATTACCCACAACTATAACATTATATTAAATTTATTCCATAATATTCAAAAATGATAATCATAGAAAAATCATCTTTATTCATAAAAAGCGGGGTCTTACAACCTCCCTTCTTAAGAAATTTAAGCCAAAATTAGGGTGCACGACCGGTATGTCAAAGAGGTAAGGATACCTTGATTTCATTTCGATTCTAACTCCCGTGTCATTTCCTCAACATCGTGGTTCCTCCATAAAACTTTGACTTGAGGTATAACTTAGAGCGTAGAATATGTTCCTTCTTATCCAAGATTTGAACAGAACCTCTTCATACGTTAAATCTTCCGCTATTTCGTCCTGGGTTCTAACTCAATAATGTGGTTTGGGTCTTCCACATATTTACATAACATGGATATGTGAAAAGCGTTATGAACACGAGACATACTTGGCAGAAAGCGAGTCTATAGCCACGCTTTCTACTCGATCAAGGATTAAAATGGGCCAATGAATCGAGGATTGAGCTTTCCTCTCTTTCCAAATCTCGTAACTCCTTTCCATGGAGCAACACGTAACAACACATGATCTCCTATATCGAATTCCACGTCCTTTCAATGAAGATCAGCATAACTCTTTTGTCGATCTTGTGAGGTTTTTATACATTGTCAGATCGTTTAAATCTTTTCCGTAGTCATACGTACCAACTCCGGTCCCAACAACGTTGTTTCACCCACCTCATCCCAGCATATAGGAGAACAACACTTTTTTCCATACAACGCCTCTAATGGAGCCAGGCCAATACTTGCTTGATAACTGTTGTTGTAGAAAAACTCCACCAATGATAAGAACTTATCCCAACTTCCCTTGAAGTCAAGGACACAGAGTCTTAATAAATCTTCCAGAGTTTGAATAATCCTCTCTGATTGTCCGTCCATCTGAGGATGATATGCCGAACTAAATCATAAATCCGTTCCCATAGCTTTTTGCAAACTAACCCAAAATCGTGAAGTGAATCTTGGGTCTCGATCAGAAACTATGGATACTGGCATACCATACAGTCTTACAATCTCGTTTATGTACATACGAGAAAGACGTTCAAGTGTATAAGTTTCTCGTATTGGTAAGAAATGATCAGACTTGGTCAATCTATCAACAATGACCCAAATTGCATATATGCCTTGAGAAACTTTGGGAAGACCAGTAACGAAATCCATGGTAATGTGCTCCCACTTCCATTCTAAAATTTCAAGTGGTTGCAATGGACCTTTTGGTACTTGATGGTCCGCCTTGACTCGTTGACAAGTTAGACACCTTGAGATAAACAATGTTATCTCTCTCTTCATATTGCTCCACCAAAATGTATGACGAAGGTCACGATACATTTTGGTACTCCCAGGATGGATTGCAAACGGTGTGTTGTGCGCCTCCATCATGATTTTATACTTTAACTCAGGATCGTTAGGAACACAAAGTCTGGAGTTGACTCGAAGTATTCCTTCATCATCAATTCTTGCTTCCGGCATAGCACCTTCTTGCACTTTCTTCCTCATACGCATCAGCTCCAGGTCTGTAGTTTGAGCAACTTTAACTTTATCAATTAAAGTCGGTTCTACTCGTATGTTTGCCATCATCACATGGGTTCCTGGAGTCTTTAACTCTATCTCCATCCTTTGTAATTCACACAAAATGGGCCTTTACGTTGACAATATCGCACTCGTACCCACATATGATCTTCTACTCAATGCGTCAGCTACCACATTCACTTTTCCAGGTTGGTATTGGATGGTATGATCATAATCTTTCAACAGTTCAAGCCAACGTCGTTGTCGCATGTTGAGTTCCTTTTGAGTGAAGAAATATTTGAGACTTTTATGATCCGTAAAGATCTCCATTTTCTCCCCATACAAGTAATGCCTCCAAATCTTTAGTGCGAAAATAATAGCTGCCAACTCTAGATCATGAGTAGGATAATTCCTCTCATATTCTTTGAGTTGTCGTGAGGCATAGGCTATGACTTTCCCATGTTGCATGAGAACACATCCTAACCCTTTGCCTGAAGCATCACTGTAGATGACAAATCCCTTCGAACCAGATGGTATTTTCAGAACAGGTGCTGAAATGAGTCTCCTCTTGAGTTCTTGAAAACTCTTCTCACATTCCTCACTCCAACCGAACTTTGTATCTTTCTGAGTCAGCTGAGTTAGTGGAGTAGCGATTCGAGAAAATCCTTCCACGAATCTCCGATAATAACCAGCTAAACCGATAAAGCTACGTACTTCAGTCACTGATTTAGGTTGCTCCCAGCTTTGAATAGCTTCAATTTTTGTTGGGTCAACAAATATTCTATGACTTGATACCAACTGCCCAAGGAATGCTACTTCCTCAAGCCAGAACTCGCATTTCTTCAACTTGGCATAAAGCTTATATTCACGAAGCTTTTGGAGTATCATTATCAAGTGTTGCTTATGATCTTCATGACTTTTGGAATAAATAAGGATGTCATCAATAAAGACGACCACAAAGTGATCCAAATATTCCTTGAATACTCGGTTCATCATATCCATGAAGGCAGCAGGAGCATTAGTCAATCCAAAAGACATGACTAGGAATTCATAATGTCCGTACCGAGTTCTGAAAGCCGTCTTTGGAATGTCATCGGTTCTAATCTTCAATTGGTGATGTCCGGAATGAAGATCAATCTTTGAAAAGAATTTGGCTTCTTGCAACTGGTCAAACAGGTCATCAATACGTGGCAATGGGTACCTATTTTTGATGGTGACATGATTCAACTCCCGATAATCAATACAAAGTCGCATACTCCCATTCGATATGGGGCTTTGGAAATGGGTTTTGTACCGGGTTCAAGGTCGATACAAAATTTAATTTCACGCTCTGGGGTAGGCCAGGAAATTCTTCAGGGAATACGTCAGCAAATTCATTAACAATAGAAATATCATTCAAAACTGACGTATTTTTGTTTAGATTCGTGACATGAGCTAAGAAAGCTTGACATCCGTTTTTCAATAAACGAATAGCTTTATGGCTTGAGATGACAGTGATTGATTTTAATGGTTTGGTTGTTTGAATTCGCATAATAGGTTGATTAGGAATATAAAAGCTAACAACCTTACGAAAATAATCAATTTTTGCATGATGAGTAGTTAACCAATCAATCCCTAGAATCACATCAAATGCAAGAATTTTTAAAGAAATAAGATCGACAGGTAATGTGCGGTTACCAATTTGAATCAAACAAAACTTATAAACTGTGGATGTAATGAAGGTTTCTCCCAACGGAGTTTCAACAGATAAGTCAAAGTCTAATCTTTCCGGAGTCAAATTTAAACGTTGAGCGCAAGTAGGAGAAATGAAAGAGTGGGTAGAACCAGTATCAAATAAAGTATAAACTTCGCTAGAGTTTATGATTAGCTTACCCATGATGACCTCATTCGGGTTCCTTGCTTTTTGGGAGGTCACAACAAATGCTCTCCCTTACACTACCGGCTTTGACTTTTCTAGGACGACCTTTGGTGCCTCCATCCTAGCTTAACTTGTCTTTGGTGAACGATAAAATCAGGATAGGTGACCTTCTCTTCCACAATTGTAACATGCTTTGGACGGCATCGCGCAGTTTGGACTAATATGTCCTTCTCCTCCACATTTAACAACGGGTGCTGGTGCTAACGTCTTTCCATCATTGTTGAATCTTCTCTTCTTGAAATGTCCATTCTTACTGTTTTGGCCCTGATTACCACCGAAGTGGTTACCATTTCTGGCATGTTGATTCCCTCCACGCTTGTTGTCACCGCTTCGATGACTGTTCTCATTGGTAATATAATTTTGCCGGCTGCTCTTTTTTGGTTGGGTTGACTCATTATCACACTCCAATAACTAAGCCCTATTAACAACATCTAAATATAAACACAGTTTATGAGATATAAGATATTGACGTATCTCAGGTTTCAAACCTCTTAAAAACATTTGCGTCATTCTCTCCTCATTATCAACCAAATGGGACGCAAACCGGGATAACTTGGCAAACTTGGCTTCATACTGCGATAAGGTCATGTTGTTTTATTCCAGCTTGATGAACACTACCTCTTTCATGTGACGAATACATTTGGGAAAGTACTTGTCGTTGAACAGTTCTTGGAACTTTTCCCAAGACATCTTCAAGTCAAGCGGAGTTGAGTACGCTTTCTGATTCCCACCAATGTCTGCCTCTTGCCTCAACATACATGAAGGTGGCAAAGGAAACCTTTTGCTCCTCGGAGCATCCCAAGACATCAAATATCTTGTTAATCTGCTTAATCCACATCTCCGCCTTAAGTGGTTTTGGCTCTCCAAAAAACTCTGGTGGTCCCAGTTCCTTAAACTGCTTCGCGGTGAACGTCCGAGAGTTGCCTGCAATTTGGACAGCAGCCGCTCTCGCCTGATGTTGCATGAATTGCATAAAGCCTCTGAACATTCCATCATTCATCATTTGGCCAGTGTTGTTATTTGCCTAAGGAATGTCTCCTTCTTGATGCACATTATCCTGATTATTGATCTGTGGAGACTCAACGGTCTCCTGTGCTCCATTGATAATCTCAACATTCTCGGATGTCATTTTCAAATACTGCCACAAAACAAGAGTTAAATAACATATCACATATTATCCCTATACTCTGACCGACCAATTAAATACCAAATAAACTTAGGTAGGTCATACTAGCGAAAGAATTCTCCGTCTCTCCCCTCCTAGTTCTTATCTAACATCTCAGCCAGGGATCATATCCCTAAGCTTTGATATCAACTGTAACGCCCCCAAAATAGGTATACATCACCTATTCTGAGTCACCAAATACATGGTATAGAATACAAATACAATCATAATTATATAACAAGAGAGCTGTGAGTTTAAATACAAATATTGTCTTCTAGACAGTATCCACTCTCAGAATAAGTCCTCATTACATTTATTGTCACACTATTTAATAGAATAGTGAGGACTACTAGCTAATACTATCATCCGAACCATCACTCCATTCCCAGGCTAAGTCTCAAATTTCACGCTTCTCATTTCACTCAAGAGAACAAAGAAAGAAAGGGTGAGCTCAACTAGCCCAAAGAAGAAATATGATGACTAAGATAATGCAGAATAAATTATCATTAGTCTCCAATAATATTAAACTGATAAAATACAATAGACATCAAGTTTAACTGCAGCGGACAAGCAATCCATTAAAAGAGTCAAGTAGAGAATAAAATCTACTATCTTTTATAATTTAAAAGGTTTTTCATCACTTTTATCGCTGAGACTCAGCTTAATAAATAATCCACATCATCAAATCACCCCTGCACTACGGCCAAGGATATTTTTTAATATCACGACCATAAATTATCCATGCACTACGGGCCAAGGATATTCGTGTATTCATCAATGGTTGTGATCATGCCAACAACTGTCCATCAATGCACTACGGGCCAATGAGGACTTTTACTACATCATTTATAACATTACGGTCATGATTATACTGAATAATCCCTGGTCATAATCATACCAAGTTCATCTATGCACTACAGGCCACAGATGACTTTCAAAAAATATAAACATGAGGATGATGACAATGATATAAGAATTCAATAAAACAAGTTCACGAATTAATTTGTCCAGGAACCAATAACATCCAAATTGTCAACATGATACTTTTTTGTAGAGTAAAATTCAAGAATGCTTAGAAGAATATTTCCATGAAAAGATACTGGATGAAGCGTAAATATCAAGGATATTCCACTAATTTCATGGAGTATAGAAGTCAAAACTTTAACCAACTGAATTTAATAAAAAATGGAATAACAAAAGAAATCACCATGCATTTGGTACTTCGCATAGACAGGTTATTCCAAAAGAATAATAATAATCGGAACCAATTCAAGCGAAATTACTTGCAAGCGGGATGTTCCAATGTAATAATAAAGATTTTAACCAGTCCCTAAAACACACGCATGTGATATTTGTGACAACCGTAATTTTGTAATTTAATTTTAATATTTATTGGATTGAATAAATATTTTCGATGAATTTATTATTAGATTAAATAATTAATTGATGAAATTGTGGTAGATTAATTTAATTATATATGTTACATTTATTAAATTAATGTGGAGAATTTTTATTCGAAATATGTGATTATGTGAGCTTATTGAATTAAAAAGAATATTTAATAAGCCTTATGTTATTTAATTTAATTATTTATTAGAGATTTAATAATTTGACATTATTAATCAAAGAGAATTTGAATTATGTGACTATGTGTATTAATGAGAATTTACTATATTTTAATTAAAATAAATTAAATTAGATAATTGATTTATTTTATATGGATGTGACATTATTTAAACTATATAATAAAGCTTTATTAAATTAAATGATTTTTAAAAATCTATTCTAACTAGCCAAACATGGCCTTGGTGGGAGTTGAGGGAAGTTACCCATGATGGGGGGTAACTGACCTCTACTGCGTCAGTTTTTCTTCATTTTTATGAGACGCCCTCTTTCTTTTCTGTCATTATTTGCCTAAGTCTAGAATAACATATCAGAGAGAGATACAGAGAGAGAATTTGAGAGTTCAGAGATTGTTAAGAGATTTTGAGAGTTAAGAAGAATTTGAGAAAGGTTTCATTCCTACTAATCTACGCTTGGGTAATTTCTTCAACCCAATTCTTATTTTACATCTTTTAAGTTTCATGAAAATTGGCTTTCTTATGTTCTGTAAATTTTTGTAAATTGGAAAGTTGTTATAAGAATATATGTAATAATTCGAGTTGTATGGCATGTTTTATATATATATTGTATGTTTCCATATCATCAATTTCATAAGATTACAACGTATGATTATGGCTTGTTATTTTAAAAATTTATAGAGTACGTGATATGGCCATATGGCCTTATAAATGTTTTTAGTATGTCAAATATAAATTATTTTGTAAAATTCACACATTTATATGATTATGCATGTTAAAATGAACAAAATGAAACTTGAATGGTTGGATTTGGCTTTATAACGAATCCGTAGCATTAAAATCCATGTTTTTGTTCAAGAACATGAAGAACAGTCCAATTTGCATGCTTTAATTCTGTGATTATGTGATTTAATGGGTGAAAATCACTTCATAGATGTTAAATATTGATTATGTACGAATTATAACATGTGGGTATGTGTAATTTGGTGAAATTAGTGTTAAGGAGTGTTGATTTCGTTGAATTATGTGTTCTTCGCGAATCGAAAATTCGTAGTTCTGGGTTTCAATATGCATGGCTAACTCCTCGTTCATTTCTCAACCATGCAGTATACCACTTAGCGAGAATGGTCGAAAATGAGTTTTTAAAAGTGTACAAGTATGGAAATGTGATAAAGAATTTAGTCTAATGATTATAAAGACTTGTTAGACCTATAATGAGATGTTAAAATACATTTTTAACATGTCCATAACACAATTACGTGTAAATTGAATGATTAAATGCATAGTCACCTTATTATTTGTGAAGTCTTAATTTTGACAATAAGTGTAGTAATTGGCTAAGTATAGTCATGAACTCGAGTTAGACAAAGAATAAAGTTGTGATGTTATTACATGATAATTGATTGGTATTGTGAACATGAATGATATGTAGGATCTAAATCAAAGAACAAGTTTTATTAACATGTAATCTACGTATAAGGCAAGTTTCTTACCCTAAACTTTCGTTGAGCAAGTTTCCTAACCCTACTTGTTATCGTTATATAAGTTGATTAGTTCATCTTTCGATATTGAGAAAATTCTCATTATTATTGATCAAGCATGTCTTGTATATTAAAGTTTATTAATCTTCAAGCATGATGTTGTTATACAATAATTATTCTATTGTATACTTTTGAGATTTTATCCAAGTTAAATTATCTATTATTATTAAACCTTGTTAGACTAGCGAACCCTTATTGATTCGACTAGTCCATAGTTGATGAGCGTTCTAAATTTTAGAACCCCTTGATGAATTATCCAAACCAAACTTCCTTTGGTGCAGACTCAAATGTCAAACTGAGATGAACAACCCTGTATAGGGGATTATTTACGCTTTAGCGTTAAGATATTATGCATGATGGTACTAAGGGTGATCCCCTAAGTCACGAGAAGAAGAGTCCATAGTCTTATGATCATTAAAGGTTTCAAGTAAAAACACTTGACAACCTAGGACATAGTTCAAGGTCTTATGACCCTCAGAATTTCTTTTGATTCTTGTTATTCATTCTTGATTCAAAAGTTGAGCTTTATATCGGAAGTTATTATTTCTCTCGCATGTTATTATTCATTGTTATATTGTTATACTTGTGGGCAATCGTGCTCACTCTTAATATAATAATAACATTGCGAGTTAAGAAAGAAAAGAGCGGATGAACCTTCCACTAGCAAAGGCAAGGGCAAGATTAGCAAGTAATGAAGACTATTTGTTTATGTGGTTGTATAATGACATTTAGAGTTGATGTTTCTTAAGACTTATTGTTTATGTTTTCCGCACAGATGATTTAAGGTTAGAGTAACCTGGGATTTATTTATTATTCAGTTGATGTAACCCTATAAGGGGAGAGATTTATTATTTATTTATTCTATTGCATGGTTTTCATTTTATTTATGGGTAGATAGATAGATGATGTTTGTACAGTGAACACCAAATCCTGTGAAAATGGAAGTACCGGATTTGGGGGTGTCACAGGTTGGTATCAAAGCTGTAAGGTTATGAACCTTAGGTGGGGGAACAACCTTAGGTAGTAGCCTTGTAGAAGATCGAGAATATAGTAGTGTTAAACTCTTATCGAGTTCTAAGAAATGAATTTCTAAATGCATTAAAGATAATAAAAGACTTTACGTGCTTATGTGTTAATCTATGTGTTCGCTAGCATGGATTAGTAACTAAAACTTAAAATTTTGTTGTCGGGATGTCGGATGTTGGAGGAACTAGTCGAGCTGGGGAGGAGGAGCCCCAATTATCTATAGAGGAGGAGCCTCGAGACATTCATGTCGTCAGGGAACATCTTATACAGAGAGAGACATCTCCGTTGATCACTGTTGTTGGTCAGGAGCATGAGCCGGAGACTGATCCATAGGAGGATCCTGAGGAAAAGGAAGAAGAAGAGGAAGAAAAGGAGTTCCCACCGAGCTCCATTGATGCAGAGATATACGATGCACTCTATGATCGTAACGTAGAGTTGCAGGATACTGTTCGGGATCTGACTGAGTAGGCGGTTAGTCAGCAGATTACTATTGAGTAGACGGATAGGGAGATTGTGGCCCTTCACACACGTTTAGGAAACGTGGAGGGAGATCTGGTTCACGAGAAGGGTCAAACCGAGGCTAAGTCCGCAGAAATAGAAAAGTTAAAGAAGGATCTGAAGGAGAGCTCAGAGAGGCTTGCCATAGCAGAGGAGGGCTGGGTACGAGAGTCACGCCGTGCTGATCTTGCAGAAGATGATCGCCATGCAAAGAAGGCTAAACTTGAGGAGACATACTCTACACTACAAAATGCAATTGATGCGGTCCAAGATCGAGTTAGGAAGTATCCAATCCAGTTTGAGGATCTACCATCATATATGCTAGATTGCAGAACGATGTCTCGTATCATGGAGGAAGAACGTAACAAAGCTATCCAGCGCCTTAACAGACAGTGATAGTATTAGTTTAAATATGTGAAAACTATTTGATAGTTAATGATGTAAATTCCGATGTGATTATAAACAAAGGAATATTTTGATGTTTTAAATCCTGTAAATTCTTTATCTTGGGATAGTTGATGTAAATAGCAGTGATGCTATCTTATGATGTAAAGACTTTTGAATTAAATGAAATGTCGGAGTTTATTTGAAGTAATGTGTTAAGTAAGTTATGATTAAATGTTTAGTTAAGTCTTAAATGTTTTATAGATTGAGTAAAGATCTAATAAGCCTATATTCTTAACAGAAATATGCCGCCTAGAAGACAAAATCGTCAGCAAGCCCAGGAAGGGTCAACAAACAATAACAATGACGCCAGCGCTAACCCGGTTCAGCAGTTGGTGAACCTTTTAACTGGAGCACTTAATAATCAACCCCAAGCTCCACCAAATACTTCATTTAAGGACTTCAAGACGGTGGAACCGCCAGAGTTTAAGGGTTCCATAAATCCAATTGAAGCTCAGACTTGGGTGATGGAGATCGAGAAGGTGTTCGATGTTGCTAGGGTAAGGGAAGATCAGAAGACTGCTTATGCAACATTTATGTTGAAGTCTGAAGTCAGCTATTGGTGGCAGGCAAACAAAGTGAGAGGAGGTGAAGGTGTAATATCCTGGGAAAGATTCAAAGAGATGTTCTTCGAGATGTATTTTCCGACTAGTTCACAAAATCAGATGGAGGTCCAGTTTCTAGAGTTGAAGCAGGGAAGTATGTCAGTAGCTGATTACGCGACAAGGTTTAACGAGTTGGCTAGGTTCACCACATACCAAGTGTGCACTGATAAGAGGAAGGAAAGACGATTTGAGCAGGGACTGAAGCCCTGGTTGTATAGCAAAGTGTCAATGTTCCAATTGAACACTTTTGCTGGAGTGTTAGAGAAGGCCATACTCACTGAGGGTGGAAGCGATGCAGTAACGAAGTATAATCAGGAGCAAAAAAAGAAGAAGAGTGAGAAGGAAGGTAATAATAAGACTGGTGGGAGTAGCACTGGGGCTAATCACAGTCAGAAGAGGAAGTGGTCTGATAATTAATTTACCGAAGTCAACAGGAGGCGTAAGAAGAAGATTGAACCGTGCCCAACCTGCGGAAAAACTCATTTGGGAGCTTGCTTAAAAGGGAAACGAGTGTGCTAAAATTGTGGTCAGGAAGGCCACATAGCACCAAACTGTCCGAACACAAAGAAGGGTGCCTACTTCACATGTGGCTCAAAGGACCATCTTACAAGAGATTGTCTTAAGAAGGGATCGGGAGGGACGAGTTCAGGAGGAAACATAGGAAATACTGGTGGAAGCACCCTGACAATCGCAGCACCAACCGCAACCAACCGACCGACTGCTAGAACATTCAACATGACAGTGCAGGACGCAATGCAGTCTCTCGATGTGGTGTCAGGTATTATTCCGATCAATAAAGTTAATGCTTATGTGTTATTTGATTCAGGTGCTACTTATTCATTTATATCCGATGACTTTGCCAAGAACTTAGAATTGCTTAAAGACGAGTTAGAATACCCCATGAACATAGAAATTGCGAATAGAGAAATTATCCCTGTTAAGTACGTGCATAAGAACTGTAGAGTGGATATTAAGAGTAATATCATGAACGTAGATCTTATCCCTATTCGACTTGGAGAATTTGATGTTATTTTGGGTATGGATTGGTTATCCAATTATGGGGCGCAGAATTATTCGTCAAAGAAGCGTATTAACCTTATGACTCCGTCAAAGGTTGTGTTTTATGGTAGCAAGTCACCTACACAAGCGAGTTGTCTGACGATGATGCAGGCCAGGAGATTGTTAAGACAAGGCTGTGTAGGATATCTAGCTTACATAGTCGATAGTCGTAAAGAGAATCTGAAAATTGATGAGATTCCGGTAGTGAGAGATTTCGCAGATGTATTTCTGGACTATTTTTCGGGACTTCCTCCAGATAGAGCAGTTGAATTCATGATCGATTTGGCTACAAGAATGGCTCCAATATCGAAGGCACCGTACCGAATGGTACCGGTAGAGATGAAAGAATTGATGGTCCAACTACAAGAATTACTGGACAAGAAGTATATTCAACCAAGCGTATCACCGTGGGGAGCGCCGATTTTATTTGTGAAGAAGAAGGATGGAACAATGCGACTCTGCATAGACTACAGAGAACTGAATAAGGTCACGATTAAGAATAGGTATCCATTACCGCGAATCGACGATTTGTTCAATCAGTTAAAGGGAGCAAGATATTTTTCAAAGATAGATTTAAGAAGTGGTTATCATCAACTGAAGGTGAGACCAGAGGATGTACCGAAGACAGCGTTTAGAACACGATACGGTCACTACGAATTTCTGGTAATGTCATTTGGTCTAAAGAATGCTCCTGCAACATTTATGGGCTTAATGAATGGAGTGTTCAAGCCGTTTTTGGACAAATTCGTAGTGGTATTTATAGATGACATTTTGGTATATTCAAAAACCAAGGAAGAACACAAAGAGCATTTGAGGTTGACGTTAGAGACATTGAGAAGAGAGAAGTTGTATGCTAAGTTTTTGAAATGTGAATTATTGATTGAAAGAGTACAATTTCTTGGACATGTGATTGATAGAGACGAAATTTGATGGATCCTCCAAAGTCGGTTTGTGATTAATTGGGACCAAATAGAAGACGCCGTCGGAAGTAAGAAGTTTTCTTGGATTAATGGGTTATTACAAAAGATTTATTCAGGATTTTTCCAAGATCGCAACTCATTGATTTAATTTGACTAGGAAATCGGTGAAATTTGTTTGGACGGAGAAGTGTGAGGAAAGCTTTCAAGAATTAAAGAAGAGGTTGAGTATAGAACCTGTGTTATCTCTTCCGGATGACACAGAAAATTTTGTGTTTTATAGTGATGCATCGCATAAAGGACTTGGCTGTGTACTTATGCGGAATGGTAGAGTCATTGCGTATGCGTCTCTACAACTAAAAGATTATGAGAAGGGGTATCTGACCCATGAATTGGAGTTAGCTGTAGTGGTTTTTACTTTGAAAATCTGGAGACACTATCTCTATGGGGATAAGTGTGAAATATATACAGACCACAAGAGTCTGAAATATATTTTTACACAAAAAGACTTGAACATGGGTCAAAGAAGGTGGTTGGAGTCAATTAAGGATTACGATTATGAGATTCTATACCATCCGGGTAAGGCAAATGTGGTGGCCGACGCCTTAAGTAGAAAAGGTCTGGAGAAATTGATGATATTGACCGCTCGGGAGGAGCTAATTTTAGCAATGGAAAAGCTGGAATTAGAAGTGAAGTATCCTATGGAAATTGACGAGAAGCTGTTCCAGATGCAAGCTGGTACAACCTTACTGGATAAAGTTAAGGAGGCTCAACTTCAGGACGAAGAATGTGAGAAAGTGAAGAAGAAGATATCTGAAGGGACTGAACCGAGATTCAAAATAGACAATGAGGGACTACTAAGATTTGAGAGCAGAATTTGGGATACCGCTTGATTGCAGATTAAGGAAGAAATTTTAAGCGAGGCTCACAACTCAAGATATTCGATTCACCCTGGTAGCACCAAGATGTACCAAGATCTTCGACAACACTTTTGGTGGCCAAATTTGAAACGAGAGGTTGCAGAATGTGTTGCCAAATGCCTGACATGTCAGAAAGTTAAAGCAGAACATCAGAGACCGAGTGGGTTGCTACAACCTTTAGAGATTCCAAAATGGAAATGGGAACATATTACGATGGATTTCGTGGTTGGCCTACCGATGACTCAGAAAGGCTACGACGCAATATGGGTTATTGTTGACCGATTGACGAAATCTGCACACTTCTTTCCGATCAAAATCAGATTCAACCTAGATCAGTTGGCAAGGTTATATGTGAAAGAGATTATTTCAAGGCACGGAGTCCCGGTGTCAATTATTTCTGATAGAGATCCGCGTTTTACGTCGAACTTCTGGAAACGTCTACAGGAATGGTACACAGCTGCGAATGAGCACATCATATAACCCTCAGACAGATAGACAGAGTGAAAGAACAATCCAGACATTAGAAGATATGTTAAGAGCTTGTATAATGGATTTCAAAGGAAATTGGGATGATCATTTACCGCTTGTAGAGTTCGGTTACAACAACAATTACCACGCTAGTATTGGCATGCCACCCTATGAAGCGTTATACGGCAGAAAGTGCAGAAGTCCACTATATTGGGATGAAGTTGGCGAAAGACAACTACTAGGCCCGGAATTGGTACAACAAACAGCAGAGATAGTCAAAGTGATTCGAGCAAAACTGACAGCAGCTCAAGATAGACAGAAGAACTACGCCAATCCACACTGCAAGAATGTCGAATTCGATCCGGGTAGCTATGTGTTCTTAAAGGTCTCTCCTTGGAAGGGAAAGATCATGTTCGGAAAGAAAGGAAAATTGAGTCCAAGATTCATCGGACCCTTTGAAGTTCTGAGAAGGGTCGGAGAAGTTGCTTATAAGGTAGCCTTACCTCCATTTCTAGAGAATGTCCACAACGTTTTCCATATCTCAGTCCTACGACCCTACCAACCTGATTACAAGCACGTGATTGAATATGAACCCCTACATTTCGACAAAGATTAATCTAACGAAGAAATTCCTGTTCAAATTGTCGACCGAAAAGAATAACTTCTGAGAAATAAAGTAATACCTTCTGTTAAGGTAATTTGGAGGAACCACAACGCTGAAGAAGCTACGTGGGAACTCGAAGAGAATATGATGAAGAATTATCCTCATTTATTTATTTAGATTGTATATGCGATTCTGGGGACAGAATCTTTGTAAGGGGGGGGAGAATGTAACGGGATGACTTGTTTGAGTTATGATTCTGGGGACAGAATTCTTTTAAGAGGGGAAAATGTGACAACCGTAATTTTATAATTTAATTTTCATATTTATTGGATTGAATAAATATTTTCGATAAATTAATTATTAGATTAAATAATTAATTGATGAAATTATGGTCGATTAATTTAATTATATATGTTACATTTATTAAATTAATGTGGAGAATTTTTATTCGAAATATGTGATTATGTGAGCTTATTGAATTAAAAGAAATATTTAATAAGCCTATGTTATTTAATTTAATTATTAATTAGAGATTTAATAATTTTACATTATTAATCAAAGAGAATTTGAATTATGTGACTATGTGTATTAATGAGAATTTACTATATTTTAATTAAAATAAATTAAATTAGATAATTGATTTATTTTATATGGATGTGACATTATTTAAACTATATAATAAAGCTTTATTAAATTAAATAATTTTTAAAAACCTATTTTAACTAGCCAAACATGGCCTTGGTGGGAGTTGAGGGAAGTTACCCATTATGGGGGTAATCACCTCTCTTCAACGCGATTTTCTCTATTTTTATCAGACGCCCTCTTTCTTTTCTGTCATTATTTGCCTAAGTCTAGAATAACATATCAGAGAGAGATACAGAGAGAGAATTTGAGAGTTCAGAGATTGTTAAGAGATTTTGAGAGTTAAGAAGAATTTGAGAAAGGTTTCATTCCTACTAATCTACGCTTGGGTAATTTCTTCAACCCAATTCTTATTTTACGTCTTTTAAGTTTCATGAAAATTAGCTTTCTTACGTTTTGTAATTTTCTGTAAATTAGAAAGTTGTTATAAGAATATATGTAATAATTCGAGTTGTATGGCATGTTTTATATATATATTGTATGTTTTCATATCATCAATTTCATAAGATTACAACGTATGATTATGGCTTGTTATTTTAAAAATTTACAGAGTACGTGATATGGCCATATGGCCTTATAAATGTTTTTAGTATGTCAAATATAAATTATTTTGTAAAATTCACACATTTATATGATTATGCATGTTAAAATGAACAAAATGAAACTTGAATGGTTGGGTTTGGCTTTATAACGAATCCGTAGCATTAAAATCCATGTTTTTGTTCAAGAACAATCCAATTTGCATACTTTAATTCTGTGATTATGTGTTTTAATGGGTGAAAATCACTCCATAGATGTTAAATTTTGATTATGTACGAATTATAACATGGTATGTGTAATTTGGTAAAATTAGTGTTAAGAACTGTTGATTTCGCTGAATTCTGTGTTCTTCCCGAATTGGAAATTAAGAGTCAGGGTTTCAGTACGCACCTGGCCAACTCCGAAGTTCATTTCTCATGCCAGCCATGCCATGTGTCTTCAAAGTATGACTCCTCATTGTGCAATGTCAGCTAATATTTAAGTACAAAAGTGGCGCTATGGCGCCACTTAAAGCGTAATGGTCGAAATGAGTTTTTAAAAGTGTACAAGTATAGAAATGTGATAGCAACTTAGTCTAATGATTATAAAGACTTGTTAGACCTATAATGAGATGTTAAAATAAATTCTTAACATGTCCATAACACAATTACGTGTAAATTGAATGATTAAATGCATAGTCACCTTATTATTTGTGAAGTCTTAATTTTGACAATAAGTGTAGTAATTGGCTAAGTATAGTCATAAACTCGAGTTAGACAAAGAATAAACTTGTGATGTTTATTACATGATAATTGATTGGTATTGTGAACATGAATGATATGTAGGATCTAAATCAAAGAACGAGTTTTATTAATGTGTAATCTACGCACGAGGCAAGTTTCTTATCCTAAACTTTCGTTGAGCAAGTTTCCTAACCCTACTTGTTATCGTTATATAAGTTGATTAGTTCATCTTTCGATATTGAGAAAATTCTCATTATTATTGATCAAGCCTGTCTTGTATATTAAAGTTTATTAATCTTCAAGCATGATGTTGTTATACAATAATTATTCTATTGTATACTTTTGAGATTTTATCCAAGTTAAATTATCTATTATTGTTAAACCTTGTTAGACTAGCGAACCCTTATTGATTCGACTAGTCCATAGTTGATGAGCATTCTAAATTTCAGAACCCCTTGATGAATTATCCAAATCAAACTTCCTTTAGTGCGCATCTCAAATGTCAAACCGAGATGAACAACCTCAGATAGGGATTATTTACGCTTTAGCGTTAAGATATTAATGCACATGATGGTACTAAGGTCGATCCCCTAAGTACGAGAAGAAGAGTCCATAGTCTTATGACTGTTAAAGGTTTCAAGTAAAAACACTTGACAACCTAGGATATAATTCAAGGACTTATGACCCTCAGAATTTCTTTTGATTCTTGTTATTCATTCTTGATTCAAAAGTTGAGCTTTATATCAGAAGTTATTACTTCTCTCGCATGTTATTATTCATTGTTATATTGTTATACTTGTGGGCAATCGTGTTCACTCTTGCGTAATAATAACATTGCAGTTAAGAACGAAAGAGCAGACGAACCTTCCACTAGTAAAGGCAAGGGCAAGATTAGCAAGTAATGAAGACTATTTGTTATGTGGTTGTATAATGACATTTAGAGTTGATGTTTCTTAAGACTTATTGTTTATGTTTTCCGCACAGATGATTTAAGGTTAGAGTAACCTGAGATTTATTTATTATTCAGTTGATGTAACCCCATAAGGGGAGAGATTTATTATTTATTTATTCTATTGCATGGTTTGTATTTTATTTATGGGTAGATAGATAGATGATGTTTGTACAGTGAACACCAAATCCTGTGGAAATGGAAGTACCGGATTTGGGGGTGTCACAATATTCCAATGTAATAATAAAGATTTTAACCCGATGCCGTGTAAAACACACGAGCGTGATATTCCAACAGAATAATAAAGACGGAATAATAGAAGAATGTCACCAAGTATAGGGTAGCCCGCATATACAGGTTATTCTAACAGATTAATAAGGAATGAAATAACAGAAGTTCTCTTCATGAATACAAAAGAATAATATCCCTTACCGTAAAAGAAACTTAATATCGGAGTAGTGAAGTAGTAGAATACTTTTCTATAATTTCTCTCTATAATTTCTCTCTCTAGAGTTTCAGTGAATTCGTAAAAAAATAATGAAAGAATGACTTCTATTTATAGAAAAATGGACCCATATAAGAACTAACTCATGAATCGGTCCAGATTGATTTACTTTAATCGACGGTTCATATTTAAAGCAAAATTTTAAAATAAAATATAATATATTCTATTTATAATCTAATAAAACGAATAACTTTATAAAAGATTTTACTATGCAAATACTATACAGGCACTATGCAAACACTATGCATAATAAAATATAATATATTCTATTTATAATTATATAATAAAACAAAATTTATAATATAAATATATATATATATATATATAAACATATGTTATAAACATATATATATATATGTAATAATTGAACTCCCCCTTCCCCCAATTTCCGTAACCAATTTCTTCTTCCCAAGACTTTGTAACACACATGGGCCCCACTCGTGGGCCCCCACCTTTATTACACTAAAAAAAATTTCTACTGATTATTTTGAAAAATGGGTAAATGAGGGTCAATAAAATAAGCAAAACTGTGTGACTCCTCACGTAAGCATTAATAATCAATACTGGTGTACTTCTTACTACTGCAACCATGCCAGACATTCTTTGTACTTTTACTACCGAGTAGTTCAACAGTATTAATGGTAAAACTTCCGCCGTTATTTTCATAAAATATTTTTGTCGTTTTCTCAATCCGATAATAATTCTGTTGTGGGGTCCACCAATGATTATACCGTCCTACGGATATTCCCTGACAAAAAGAATATTTTTCGACCAATCGAATATAATATGACAACTTGCATATTTTGCAAAATTTGTAAATATTACGCACAACTATAACATTATATTAAATTCATTCCATAATATTCAAAAATGATAATTATAGAAAAATCATCTTTATTCATAAAAACTGGGGTCTTACATTATCGTTAGCCTTCAATAGTGTTAAACAGATACAATATAACAAACATCAAGTTTAACTGCAGCGGAACAAGCAATCCATTAGAAGAGTCAAGTAGAGAATAAAATTTATTATTTTCTATGATTTAAAAGGTTTTTCATCACTTTTATCGTTGAGATTCAGCTCAATAAATAATCCACATCATCCCTGCATTACGGCCAAGGATATTTATTAGTATCACAACCACAAATTATCCACGCACTATGGGCCAAGGATATTCGTGTTTTCATCAATGGTCATGATCATATCAATAACTGTCTATTAATGCACTACGGGACAATGAGGACTTTTACCACATCATTTATAATATTACGGTCATGATTATACCGAATAATCCCTGGTCATAATCATACCAAGTCCATCTATGCACTAGAGACCACAGATGACTTTCAACATAATATAAACATGAGGATGATGACAATGACATAATAATTCAATAAAACAAGTTCAAGAATAAATTTTAAAGATTTATAAATTAATTTATCCAGGAACCAATAACGTCCAAATTGTCAACATGATACTACTTTATGGAGTAAAAAATCAAGAATGCTCAGAAGAATATTTCCATAAAAGATCTTTGGATGAAGCCTTGAAATATCCAGGATATTCTACAAATTCCATGGAGTATAGAAGCCAAAACTTTAACCAACTGAGTATAATAGAATATATGAAACTGCAAATGGTTTTTCGTCCGCTATGCGGTAATCCACGTAGACAGATCATTTCCACAAGTTAATAAGGAATGAATATAAATGATCATTCACCATGCATGCGGTACTCCACATAGACAGGTTATTCCAACAGAGTAATAAAGAATGGACCAAGTCATGCGTAATCCGCACAGACAGGATATTCCAACATAATAATAAAGAATGGAACTAGGTCATGCGTAATCCGCACAGACATGATATTCCAACAGAATAATAAAAAAATAGAACCAGGTCATGTGTAATCCGCACAGACAGGATGTTCCAACAGAATAATAAAGAATGGAATAACAACAGAATTCACCAGGAATGCGATAGACCGCACAGATAGGTTATTCCAACAGAATAATAAAGAATGGAATAACAGAAGATTTTCACCATATATGCGGTACTTCGCATAGATAGGTTATTCCAACATAATAATAAAGAATGGAATAACAACCCTTACGAGTATTGAAAGAAAATAACTTTCTTCATGAATACGAAAGAATAATATCCCTTATCTTAAAAAGAAGAGTATTCCGACGGGTAGGGCGGGGATATACTTGAAGAAAACTTGCACTATTTTATACACTCAAAGCTTTCTTAAACTCTAAAAAAATACGCTCAAGATTATAGAAGAAGAATTCTCTGAATTTCTGATGTGTTTTTCAATTCTAACTAAACATCATATTTATAAGAGAATGGAAAGAATACTATGCAATAAAATATAATATATTCCATTTATATATAATAAAACAAAATTTATAATATATATATATATATATTATTTAAAATCTAATAAAACAAATAACTTTATAAAAGTATTGTGACGCCCCTAAAATAGGTATACAACACCCATTCTGAGTCATCAAAATACATGGTACAAACAACTACAACTTTATTAATACAATTGTCGTGCAAAATACGACAACACATAAACTGTGAGTTTAAATACAAATATTGTCATCTAGACAATATTCACACTCAAATAAGTCCTCATTACAATTATTGATACACTATTTTACAAAATAGTGAGGACTACTAAAATAACTTTTAGAACCATCATTCCACACCCCGACTAGTACTCGCTACATTCTCGCCTCCTGGGAAGAAAAATGAAACAAAAAGGAAAAGGGTGAGCTCAACTAGCCCAGTAAAGAATATTATGACTAAGATAACATATAATAAATTATTGTTAGTCCTTAACAGGGAAAAATCTGATAGAATACAATAGACAACAAGTTTTAAATCAATATTCGCAGCGAAAATAATAATTCATTAGAAAAGTTACGTAGAGAATGAAATCTACTTTCTTCTATGAATTTAAAAGTTTATCATCAATATTTTATTCTTGTAACATCAATCAATATACATCTTGAATCAAATATTCATCTTTTTGCTACACAAGCCAGATATTCATCGACCGGTCATGTTCATCTCAACAACTGTACATCTTTATACTACGGGCCAAAGATATTCATAAGAAAATCAACCATCATTGCACTACAAGCCAAAGATATTCAGTAATATCATCATTTAGGACTGGGGATGATGAAAAATATTTTAAATAAAACGAATCCAGTGAAACAAAAGAATCAATAATAAGGATTCGTACTTTAAACAGTCCAAGTTCAAAAATACTTCATAAATAACCATAGTGAAGTAAAATTCAAGAATGATCAAAACATGGATACAATCAAAGCTAGTATCAATAATAGATATTTTGGAAAAAAATAAAATTTAATTTTTTTGTGAATAGTCATGATATTAAGTGAATAGTGCAAAGATATCGTGAATAATAACCCCACACTAAAAGATAAGAATTTCACAAGAAAAATTATACCAATATTCCGGCATAATGATATGAGAAGAAATAATATCATTTTAAAAAAATAACATCCCTTACCTCGAAAAAGACAAGATTTACATTTGGAATATCGAATATAGTCTTTGAAGGATCTTGCACCGTATAAAGAACACTCAAAGTATCAAAATACTCACAATAATACGCTCGATAATATAGAGAGAGAAAGAGAGAGAAAATTTATTTCTGGTGTATTTTTCAATTCTAACCTAAGCACCCTATTTATAAAAAAATGCTTAGAACACCAAAGCAGAAAATTTAATATAATATTAATATAATTTCTTAAACTTCCTACGCCCACTTCTTTGGCCAAAACATCAGCCACACATGTGCCAAAAGCAACAAAAACATTTTTCTAAACAAAAACATTTAAAACTCCAAAAATCAATTCAGACCCGATATACTGGAAATTCAATAATTCATAATAAATAGCCCTTTTATAAGAAAAATTCAAATCTTATGTCCATTCCATAGGAAATTTAATTTTCTACAACTTTGCAGAAGAAAGTTTTTTTAAATTCCAAGCAGAAGTTGATCGAAATCTACATACGGACGATTTTACAGGCTATAATCAAATTTCAGTCAAGAAATGGGGTCCACAAACATGAAAACATGATTTAAATATTTTTAGTAACAAAAACACTCTTCCTCCTCATTTATTCATATATCCTACATTCATTGTAAAAATATCACCATTATTATATTATTATAATATAATAATATATTTAAATGAATTATTTTATCAGAAAAGGATAAAATAACAATTTTCAATAATTGTCACATTAAAAAATTTCTCCATCTATATCCACATAAAATGAATATTTTCCTTATCTTATAAATCAATAATTAATTATTCACAAATAATATTACAAAATCACAATATCGACAACCAGACCGTTCCTAAGAAAGAGGAGGCTTTCCAATAAGGATTTCTCCTTACTGGCGCGCAATTAGGTGACCAAACCTCTCCTTAGACAGAATTTTCTAGACATTGTCAAAATGTTATCTAATAATATTACTTAAATAATATGAATTATTGATCTGATAATGGAAAATACTGTGTAGTGACAATTATTGAAACAAATAATATAAAATATTAACGTAGCAATTATTGAATCAATAAAATAAAATATTGAACATTAATTACTGTAAAAATTATTGAGTAGTGTCTTCTTACGTAAGAATCAATAATTGGTGCAATATCGTGTGCTATTGTGTTTTAACCACCAAGTATTTCAATAGTATTAACGATAACAACTACGTCGTTATTTATAAACAACTTATACTTGTCATTTTCTTCATCCAATCGCTTTTCGTTATGGGGCCCACATAAAACAGGTACTGGTCGCATTTAATATTCTCCTAATGAATAAGAATATTCCACAACCAAACGAATATTCCCCGACAACAATGAATATTTTATAACCACTTGCTTATTTGAAATATTTGCGCATTTTATCCATAACTAACCACATTAATCAAATCAACCCTTATTATTTCAAAATAATAAATAAAGAAAATTTAATTTTATTTATAATAAGTTGGGGTCTTACTAGTATTCTGTTTTATATGAAAAGATTTTACTATACAAACACTATGCATGCACTATGCAAATACTATGCATAATAAAATATAATATATTATATTTATAATCAAATAAAACAAAATTTTATAAAAAGTATTCTGTTTTATATAAAAAGTTTTCTGTTTTATTACATTTATAATAATAATAAAATAAAATTTATATATAATATATATATAAATATAAACTTCCGTGAATTCCTAGATCCCCCCCCCCCCCATTTTTCTTTTGTGGGCCCCACACGTGGGCCCACTTTTTAAAATATTTCTACCGATTATTTTAAAAAATAGGTAAATGGGGGTCCATAAAATAAGCAAAACTTTATAAAAATCACTTTAATAATTTTAACAACATTTATCACCGTTATTATAATTCACAATATTAATCGACCAGGTCGTTCCCAGAAAAGATAGAGCTTTTCAATAAGGATTTCTCCCTATTGGCGCGCAATTAGGTGACCAAACCTCTCCTTGACAAAACTTCTAGACATTGTTAATATTGCAAATAATAATATTAATAACTTTGTGGTCTCAATTATTGATTTAATAATAAATAAAATATTGACAATAATTGAATCAAATAACGTGAGATACTATACAGCAATTACTGTAGCAATAATTGAACAAAACTAAGTGTCTTCTCACGTAAGCATCAATAATCAATATCGTGTGCTACTATGCAACCACGCCGTATTCGCATATTTTTAACACCGGTGTTTCAACAGCTTAATCTGTAAAACTTTCGCCGTTATTTTCATAAAAATATTTTTGTCGTTTTCTCAATCCGACAATAATTCCGTTGTGGGGTCCACCAATGATTGTGTCGTCGTACGAATATTCCCTGTTAACACGAATATTCTCCGACCAATCGAATATTATATAACAACTTGCGTGTTTTGCAAAATTTATAAATATTACCCACAACTATAACATTATATTAAAATCACTCCATAATATTTAAAAATGATATTTATAGAAAATTTATGTTTATTAATAAAAGTTGGGGTCTTACACGTAACTTAGCATTATTAGATTAAATTTGATTTGAGATGTAATAAGTTAGTTTTTGGTTGTGTTTCATTATTTGGGTTTTATTTTAGGAAAAGTCTTGGCATACATGAAATTGGGACCGAAAAATTGGACCGGTTTAGTTTTTTTTTTATTTTTTTATTGTGACTCTCAAAAAATATATAGTATTTATTTCAACTGGGTTTTTTTACAAAATATAGTATTTTTACAAAAATTTTACAAAATATATATGTATACATATATTTACAAAATATATGTATCCAAATTACATCTAAAACATTATATTTTATAAAAATTTCAGTTGAAATAAATACTATACATTTTTTAAAAATCACAATAAAAAAAAATATTGAATCGGTTCAATTTTCCGATCCCAATTTCGTGTGCCCGTAGCAAAGCTCTTTATTTTATATTTAGTGTTGCACTTTCGACAATGGCTTTGCGGATCTTTGTGTTTGTGACATGTAATACTTTTAATCTGTTTTGGATTTGGGGTGTTAGGGTATGCCTTTATTCGTCGCTTTGATTTTTATTTTTCTTTTGTTTGACAATGTGCTAGATATATAAAAAAACATGATGTATGATTTATCAAGCACCATTTTATTTTTTATAGAACATGAAGAACTCCATTTCAAATGTTGATTTGGTAAAAAAAAAAGGTTGAAGAAATTGGCTAAATTGTATTTGTTGTAAAGGCATAAATGATTTGCTTAAAAAACAATGCAAAATTTAAATTGTTCAAAATAAGATTAATTTGCTGTTTTTTTTTTAATTTGGAACTAAATAAACATGAAATCTCTAGAAAATAATTATTTTATGGGAATTAGCAAAAATTGAGTAGGTTAAAAGAAGAATCAAAATATTGAGTTTTGTTTGAAATTTTAAGAATAAGACATTTTGTATGTGCGAAGAAGACTTAAAAGTACTTTTTATCAGTGTCAAGATTTGGAGTCAAAGTAATTGTTACAAGGTGCTCGTATTTGTACGGATTAGGAGTAGATAAAATGGCAATATTTTATGTTATTATTTTACAATTAAGAAAGGAAACGAGAAATAAAAAGATAAAAAATAGTTGAGAGATATGTTTGCTTAAAGCCTATTCGGGAATGACTTATAAGTTGATCGAAACTAACTTATAAGTCATTTGTTACTATTCTCCTGCTCGGGGATGACTTATTTTTTTACTTATAAGTTAAGTTTTAAATAAAAAAATAAGTAAGTATTTGTAACTTATTTTAAAATGAGTTATTTTAAAATAAGTTAATTTGACCAAATATAATGTCTATTTTGTCTCTATTCTATTTTGTCCCTCTTTTTATTAATGTCTTTTTTAGTATAATTTTCTATTTAATTTTAACTTATAAGTTATTATGTGTCGCATAACTTCGTAACTTAATTTCTTACTTGTAAGTCAAATTCACAACTTAAGACAACTTATAAGTGAACGTATAAATCATTTTAAAATAGGTAGTTTTTGAGAGAATTGAGATATTATCTAACCTTTTAAATTTTGAAGTTTAAGTTAAAGTTATTACTTAGCTTTAGAAGAAAAAATATTCTTAAATCATCTTTTTACACAAAAGTCTTTACAATATTATCATCATAGTACGAAGTGATAACATGATCATGCCAAAAATTATATTTACTTGTTTAGTTAGAAAGGTTTTCGTTAAGTTTGTTTATAAAAATTATATTTGAGATATAATTATTAATTTTAAGTGTCTGATTTGTTTATAAATTTAGATTTGAGATTATAAAATAATTTAATAATATTAAAATTATAATTATAATTATAGAATTATAATCATTGTAAATAAATATAATCTAACGTTTGAAAGTTCAAAACATATTTCTAAATCTTGTTTACTTTAAAGAAATTTATTTTAAATATAATTTATTTAATTTACAAATATAATGTGTTAACGCCAGGATCTTCTGTCACGTCCCAATCACGTAAGACGCCCTGATCATGCACAGTAAACACGATAAACACCACAAGCTTGACGGCCGGACTGCCGGGGGATAGCTTAGGCGTGAGAGTAAGTATATGTGTTCACAAGGGTATATGTGTTCACAAGGTTAACAAGAGAGGATAACAATGTCTAGTGTAATGAGAGAGATAATAAATCTCAGTTGTGTGTATGTGTGAATATATGAAAACGTACCTCTTTGTGAAGACTTTGTTGATAGATTACACTCTCTTTACCCGGTTTACCGTGCCACCCACTACTTCTGACACGACCCCATGATCTGATGGGTCCTGTCGTCTGCCTGCAGTCTACCCACTACCTTTGGTCACTGTTTATGCCGCCGGCCGGCTATAATCCCATCTACATTAATGCATGACAGGTATCTCAGTCAACTGTTATGCTATATCATCATTACAAGTTAAAGTAATAGATATTAAATGATCCAATGGGTTAGTCCAACGAACCGACCCGGTCTTATAGGATTAAATAAAGATAACACGGTGACCAGGCCCAACGACTTTCATGGCTCAATAATAAAAGCCCAATGTATTAATTTAATAAGTGAGCCCAACTTACCCGGCCCAAAGAAGGGAAATATCATAACCCAACATTGCCCCTTAGTCTTTTATTAAACAGGAGGTTTAATGAAAGAGTATAAGTGGAATCGGTCCAGAATAAAAGGAATTATAATGAGATCAACAAAGGCCCAATATACGACTTACCGAGGTCCAATAGATAAATCTCAAACAACAATTCAAATAGAAACCGGAAGCCCAATAGAGAAGCCCACTCCGGTTAACAATGAAGGCCAAAACCGCACGCTACCTCTTCAAATTCACAATCACTGTTGGCATTAAATGAGCCTCCCTTCAAGCCACCGAATCAACTCCTACCGAAGGGACAAGCCAACCTCGTCAAAGAAGCAAAGCAAGTGGTAAAAACCCAAACACACCCCCACGCAAAATCACACCGAGTGCCTCCTCGATATGCCCTCTGACGAACGGACCCGAATCCTTCGCGCCAAAAAGAGGAAAACCCAAGCAAATTCTCCGGCCTTCGAAGAACCACAAGTATCTCTAATAAAAATCGATCCTCCGCCAACCACCCCGGTTGAAATCGTTGTTTCTTACGAATAGCCCGAAGAACAAGTGGAGCGATCACCCAAACTTGCTCGAAAAGGACAACCAACCTCCTCGAACTTCAGGCCCGAAGACCCGGAATCCCCCACTTTCTAGCTAGAATCAGAAGAGAATTTCCCATTTGAGCTCTACAACTCCTTCGTCCATAATACCGACAACCACCGGTTCAGCAACAACTCTATCATGGACCTGATCAACGAGGAAATGGAGTACCAAGCTAAAGTAAGCTTAACTTATCCATTTACATCTCGGCCCATTAATTTTGAACTGAAAGACTAACACTGATCATCCGCAGGCAAACACTGTCTTCGGACACCCCTGTCTCAAATACCAAGAGGCCGAATGTAAGACCCCAAATAATTAATAAATAAAATTTAATTTCCTCTAATTATTATTTTAAAATAGTAAGGGGTGATGTGATTAATGTGGATAGTTATGGGTAAAATACGCAAATATTTCAAAATAAGCAAATGGTTATAATATACTCATTGTTGTCGGGGAATATTCGTTTGGTAGTGGAATATTCAGATCTTTCAGAATATTCGCATGCGACCAAAAGCGCATGTGTGGGCCCCATAACGGAGGATGAAGAAAACGACAAATATAAGTTGTTTAAAAATAACTACAGTAAGTAATACTGAAGTATCTTATTAAAATACTTTCGGTGGTTAAAACACAAGAAGATACTGCAGACGTATTGCACCAATTATTGATTCTTACGTAAGAAGACACTACTCAATAATGGTTACAAAGAATTACCGCTCAAAGATTTTTATTAATTTAATAATTGTTTGCGTTGATATTTTATATTGTCATTATATTTCAATAATTGTCATTACACGTATTTTCATTATCGAAGCAATAATTCATATTATTTGAATAATATTATTAGATAACATTATTGGCAATGTCTAGAAAGTTCTCGCCTAAGGAGAGGTTTGGTCACCTAATTGCGCTGCCAAGAAGGAGAAATTCTTATTGAAAGCCCCTCATCCCGGAACCGCCCCGTCATTAATATTGTGATTCTGTAATATTATTTATGAATAATTAATTATTAATTTATATGGTGAGGAAAATATTGATTTTATGTGGATATAGATGGAGAAAATTTTTAATGTGACAATTGTTGAAAATTAATATTTTATCTTTTTCTCGATAAAATAATTCATTTAAATATATTATTATATTTTTAATAATATAATAATGGTGATATTTTTACAATGAATGTGGGATATATGAGTATCTGAGGAGAAAGAGTATTTTTGTTGCAATAAATGTTTAAAACATGTTAAACATGTCGGTGGACCCCATTTATTGACTGAAATTTGATTATAGCCTCTAAAATCACCCGTTTGTGGATTTCGGTCAATTTATGTTTGGAATTTGGAAAAACTTTCTTCTGTAAAGTTGTAGAGAATTGAATTTTCTATAAAAACTCGCAAGATTCAATTTTTCGACAAAAGGGCTATTTATTGTGAATTATTGAAGTTCAAGTTCAAATAATTGATTTTTGGAAGTTTTATTGTTTAAAATAACAAAAACGTTTTTTAAAAGTTTTGTGAGGTGGGCTACTTGTGTTGAATGTTTGAATTCAGGTGATAAAAGTGTGCGTAAGAATTTAATAACTATATATTAATATTTTATTAAATTTTCGCTTTTGGTGTTCTAAAGCATTTTCCTATAAATAGGGTGCTTAGGGTTAGAATTGAAAATTACACTAAATCAAGTTTTCTCTCTATATTATCGAGCATATTCTTATGAGTATTTTGAGTATACTTTGAGTATTGCTATACTGATTGCAAGTTCAGTCATAGTCAATATCCTGTTTCAACTGTAAGTATTGTCTTTCCGAGGTAAGGGATGTTATTTTTTTCATAATGATATTATTTCTTCAATATCATTATGCTAAAATATTGATCCTGAAATTTTATCAAATTTGGAACTTTTGGTGTCTGAGTTACTATTTACGATATCTGATCTTATTCATATATATATGATACTATTCACGAATCACGACCTTATTCATCGAAAAATGAAAATTTTTCTTTTCGTCTAAAATATCTATTCGGATACTAGCTTTAATTGTATCCATGTTTTGATCATTCTTGAATTTTACACCACTATGATTATTTTTGAGGTATTTTTGGACGTGGATAAAATAAAGTACGAATCATTAATCCTTAATCCTTGTCATCTTGTTTCACTGGATTCGTTTCTTTAAAAAAAATATTTTTCATCATCCTCAGTCTTAAATGATGATATTATGGAATATCTTTGGCCTGTAGTGCAAAGATGAATGATTTTTGATGAATATATTTGGCCCGTAGTGCAAAGATGAACATGTGTTTAGATGAACATGACCAACTGATGAATATTTTTGGCCTGTAGTGTAAAGATGAATATTTGATTCCAGATATATATTGATTGATGTTACAAGGATAAAAGATAGACGATGAACTTTAAAATTCATACATAGAAGATAGTAGTTTGCATTCTCTACTTAACTCTTCTAATGAATTATTATTTCCGCTGCGAATATTGATTTAAAACTTGTTATCTATTGTATTCTATTAGATTTTTCCCTATTGAAGACTAACAATGATTTTGTTGTATATTATCTTAGTCATAATATTCTTTACTGGGCTAGTTGAGCTTACCCTTTTTCTTTTTGTTTCATTTTTCTTCTCAGGAGGAGATAATGTAGCGAGTACGAGTCGGGGAATGTAATGATGATTCTAGAAAGAGTTGTTTAGTAGTCCTCACCATTTTTGTAAAATAATCTATCAATAATTATGATGAGGATTTATTTGTATGTGGATATTGTCTAGATGGCAATATCTCAGATTTAAACTCACGCTTTCTTCATTGTAATAATAAAGTTGTAGTTGTTTCTATACCGTGTATTGACAACTCAGAATGGGTTATGTATACCTATTTTGGGGGCGTCACACCAAAGCCGAAGAGAAAGCTGCTCGAAGAGAGAATACCCTGCTTAAGTCTGCTTTGACGAAAGATAGAAGTAGTCTCAAAGTTGCTCTTCACGATAATGAGTGCCTTCAGACAGACCTTGCCCAAACCAAAGAAGATTTGAAAATGTCCCGGGCCACTCATCAAGTCATCACTGATATAAATATTGATTTTACGAAGAAAAACGAAATTTTGGCGAAGAAAATCGAAGATCTGGCCCAATCTAACTCAGTTCTGTCGAAGCAAAATAAAGATATCCAAGCTAAAGATGCAGAGCAAATGGCCCATCGTCAAAAGCTTGAAGAGGAACTTCGAGAACTCCAAATTCTTAGGGATCTGGGCCCACCATTAACTGATCAGCTTCGCAAGGAGATTGAAGTAAATTACAGGAAGTCCACCGAGCTGAACAATGAAGTTGTCCACATGTACTCTGAAGGATACGAGGACTGCCGAAGCAAATATAAAGCCAAACTTGTATTGGCCAAAGTAAACCCGGCTCTCCTCGACTCTTCGGACAGCGAGGACAATAAGGAAGCTTAAAGACATCATCCGAAGCTTTAGGACTCCCTGAAAAGACATTTCTCCTTTGTAAACAGTTAGATATCAATGAGATGATTAACAAATTCTTATCCTTATTACACCTTTGACCATTTCTTGTCAATAATTCATCATCAATCAATGTGAAAAATGTATAATCTTAAACTGTTAGTCAATAACTAAGCAAGTCATATAACAGATAAGATCAAGTCAAAGAATGAGGCATTCCGAACTCGACACTTAGAAAAAATTTAGGTTTAGGTAATAAAGTAAAGAGATACTTATTTAGTTACCGAAGTGTGAGACATATCTGCTTCATTGGGAATTTGTTTACCCCAAAAGGCCTAACAAAACCAAAAGATGACATTCGCCTACCACGAAGGGCCTGACGAAGTCTGAAGGACAACGCTTGCCTATAACGAAGGGCCTGACAAGGTCTGAAGGACAACGCTTGCCTACCACGAAGGGCCTGACAAGGTCTACGTGTCGAAAATTGCCTACCACGCAGGGCCTGAAAACGTCTTAAGGATGACACTTGCCTACCACGAAGGGCCTGACAAGGTCTAAGTGTCGACAATTGCCTACCACGCAGGGCCTGACAACGTCTTAAGGATGACACTTGCCTTACCACGAAGGGCGACAAGGTCTCGGTACCACTATTAAAGAGGCTACCATCGAATGGTCGGCGAGTCCTCCCGAACCTCCTAACACCGAGGTGGCATTTGTTGTGCCTGTCAGACTATGGATGAGCTACCGAAGTCCCTCATGAATGTTTTAAACTTCGATCCCATGAGCTGGCATCTGTTAACCTGATCCCTAGGCAATGGACCCAGTACGACTACCCCCCAGATAGCAAGAGGTATAGGAGATAAAATCGAATATAGCCTTTTGGTGGCTGATGTGGGATCGAACCATTTAGCTGACACAAATTTCCACATGAACCCTCTGAATAATATCTACAGCTTCGGACGGCACCCAAAATTCCTCAATAGTGGGAGATGGGTCCAAAGTAAAATACCCGTCTGCAAACAACGCCCACGAATTCTGATTCTGCCGAAGCACTGCAACGATTTTGTCGGACTCTTCAGATTCTCCATAACTATCGCCATCTTATTTCTTCATCCCTAAGGACACGGCTTACATAGCAAACCGGTCTCGCTACCTTCAACTTCTCGCAGCACTAAAATCGCTTCCTAATCGCCAACGAACTAAATTTGCCAGATACAAATAATATAGCTTCGGCGAGGAATGGGCTTCACCAACAAAGGCACCAATAAAGATAGGTCGTTTATTCCTGTAAGGCGCCTTCACGGCCCAAGTCTCATTGGAACGTCTTAGCATTCTTCTACTTTTTCCACGTACTCAAAGATCGGCAAACATCTTTCTCGCCGATTTGACGTAAACCTTCTCAAAGTCTCTTTCGAATAGTCTTGTCTTTTCCATTCGAACCTCTGACTTTAGACGGGCATCTCCGAAGACGAGTATCCATGTGGCGGTGTGCCCTTAGTGGATTCTCGAGAGTCTGCGGCTTCGGGTCTGCTTCAACCATAATCCCGAAGATCAACAGGGCGAAGTACCCTTCTTCGATCAATCAGGAAAATGGATGTTGAGTCTTCATCTACTTTGCTTCGACCATAATCCCGAAGACCAATAGGGCGGGATACCCTTCTTCACTCAATCAGGAAAATGGCTGTTGGGTCTTCATCTACTCTGCTTCGACCATAATCCTGAAGACCAATAGGGCGGGATACCCTTCTTCAGTCAATCAGGAAAATGGTTGTTGGGTCTTTATCTACCCTAATTCGACCATAATCCCGAAGACCAATAGGGCGAAATACCCTTCTTCATCCAATCAGAAAATGGGTCATTGGGTCTTCATCTACTCGCTTCGACCATAATCCCAAGACGAATAGAATGAATACCCTTCTTTTAGTCAATCGGAAAAATGGGTGTTGGGTCTTCATCTACTCTGCTTCGACCATAATCCCAAGACCAATAGAAATCAATACCCTTCTTCACCAATCAGAAAAATGGTCATTGGTTCTGCTTCGATCCAGGGACGGCCTCGAGACATGTCTTTAAAGTGTAGACTTCTTTCTAACTTGATCGCTCGTAAGTCGACCACTTGATTATAGGATTCTAAGCAAGATGCCTTCTACCCTTTTCCACCATGGTCAAGTCTTCTCTCTCGAAAGAAAATCAATCTTCTTCTAAGATCACATTGGGCTCTCGAACGAGAACCCTCGAAACTCCGCTGAAGCGCATCAAAGACGCAAGCACTCTTTGAAGGACCCAATCAATCCTTGATAGATACTCATTGTGTGAGATGAAGTCATAGCCATTAGCTATCCTTTAAAGTAATCGCTTCTACTCTTCTTCACCATGGATTCCGACGTAGAACAGCTACAAATTGTGATTGAAAACTTCAAGAACACTAGAACACAACCCTCCTTCTAGCGCCAATGTTAACACCAGGATCTTCTGCCATGTCCCAATCACGTAAGACGCCCTGATCCTGCACAGTAAACACGATAAACACCACAAGCTCGACTACGGATCACGGGGATAATTCGGCGTGAGAGTAAGTATATGTGTTCACAATGTTAACAAGAGAAGATAACAATGTCTAATGTAATGAGAGAGATAATAAATCACAGTTGTGTGTATGTGTGAATATATGAAAACGTACCTCTTTGTGAAGACTTAGTTGATAGATTACACTCTCTTTGCCCAGTTTACCGTGCCACCCACTACTTCTGACACGACCCCCATGATCTGATGGGTCCTGCCGTCTGCCTGCAGTCTATCCACTATCTTTGGTCACTGTTTATGCCACCGGCCGGCTATAATCACATCCACATTAATGCATGATAGGTATCTCAGTCAACTGTCATGCTATATCATCATTACAAGTCAAAGTAATAGATATTAAATGATTTAATATCTATTAAAAAAGATTGAAAAGGATGTGCATTATTGACCGCACATTTGACAAAGTTAAGCCAACCAGCTAGCCGCAATATGTCCCCGTACGGACCTCTCTCCTAACCCCCAATTCTATTGGCTTTCCTAATAATTCTAGAGATGTCCCTCTTTTTTCTAGAGAGAGAAACAAGATATTTTTGCTTTTGGTATCGATCGCCTCCCCCATACCATAGCACCAAACAACTTCCATCTTCAAATTAGGGTTTCATTTTTCACCAACTTTACGCTTCTCCATTCTACGTATGTTCTTCCTTCTCTGTAATTTATGGTTTTGTTAAAGATTTGTTCTTTTTGATGTAATTTTGTCTTTTTGTTTTTGTTCTTTTCGAAATGAATTTGTGTTGCATTTTGTAGATATGCTTTGTATGTGTCTGTGTATGATTTGGTCTGTTGTGACCGTCATGGATCATGGTTGGGGTTTGTTAATATATTGATTGTTATGCTTGATCAGGGGATTTTGATGCTAGGCTGACAGAGAAAGTAACTGAAGTTCTTTGTATTTTTTTTGATTTTGATGGTGACGAAAATTGTGCTGGTTGAATTGAAATTTTGATATTTAAGAAAGGATTTTTTAGGGTTTTGTGAGGTGTTTGAAGAATAAAGAAGTGAGGGAATTGTGGGAAGGAAAAAGGTGAATTTTTGTTTGACTATGCCAACTTCGTGGGCTGATTCGGTTGCTGCAGCTGAAAACGCGGCTGGTGGTGGTTCTTCTGGGGGTAATCGACCGGCCTATGTTCCTCCACATCTTCGTAATAGGCCACCTTCGTCTGATCCGCCTGCTGCGGCTCAGAGTGGGTCAAGTTCTGGTAATGTTGCCGTAGGTGGGAATCGTTGGGCTGCGCCCAGGAATGACTACAATAGACCTGGGTATAGTTCAGGTGGTGGCCGTGGTGGTGGTTGGAACAACAGGAGTGGTGGTTGGGACCGTGGGAGGGAGCGTGAAGCTAACCCATTTGGAGATGATGATGGTATAGAGCCAGAAGTTAGTGAGCAGGAGAACACGGGGATTAATTTCGACGCTTATGAAGATATTCCCGTGGAGACAAGTGGGGATAATGTGCCTCCTCCCGTGAATACTTTTGCAGAGATTGACTTAGGTGATGCACTTAACCAAAATATTCAGAGGTGCAAGTATGTCAAACCGACCCCTGTGCAACGGCATGCCATTCCAATCTCTCTTGCAGGTCGAGATTTAATGGCGTGTGCCCAGACTGGGTCTGGAAAGACGGCTGCTTTCTGCTTCCCCATTATCAGTGGAATTATGAGGGGCCAGTGTGCACAGAGAGCACCACGTATGCCACGGATGGCGTGTCCACTTGCTCTTATATTGTCTCCAACAAGGGAACTATCATGTCAAGTAAGTTTTTCTTATTCTGAAGATTGAAAGGTTTTCTGATTCTTTACTAAAATCTACATTGAATGAACTTAGACCTAATGATTGACTTTTGATTGCAGATTCATGATGAAGCTAAGAAATTTGCGTATCAAACTGGCGTCAAAGTCGTCGTTGCTTATGGTGGTGCTCCTATTACCCAACAGGTATCATATCTTATGTGCTATCATGTGTCACACTCTTAAAGTTTACTGGCTTCATCTAGTGGATTCTTCATCCGGAGCTGTTAGCTGATTTAAGCCGAAAGAAACTGAAAGGAGTTGTTTGAAGCAATCATCTGTTGAAACTTTTGTACTACACTCAAGCAGAAATGCATAATATACCCCATTAGATTCAATCTGACTGTCTTTATTGTTATCAGAACTTTTGTTATGATTGTTGCTTGTGGTTCCATTGCTTACATGTTATGATCTTAACTATTGACATAATTTTAATTTGTTTTAATCAATTTTTCTTTGATAAGGTTATAGCTTTATGATGATGATGACGGTGGCAATAATAATAATAATAATGAAAATAAAATATAAATTGTATATTAAACTAACTTACGGTCTTTTTTTGCTAATAAAAATATAACCAACTTGTTTCTTGGTCTGTGGTAATTAGAAGGCTCCGTAGCAGGCTTAGATCCCATTTTCAATCAAGAAACAAATCCTGTTCATAAACTGACTATATGATTTATTTTTGGCCAGCTCCGAGAACTTGAGAGAGGTGTTGACATTCTTGTGGCAACTCCTGGACGGTTGGTAGATCTGCTGGAGAGGGCAAGAGTCTCATTACAGATGATCAGGTATTTAGCGCTGGATGAAGCAGATAGGATGCTTGACATGGGTTTCGAACCTCAAATTAGAAAAATTGTGCAACAAATGGACATGCCTCCATGGGTGCAAGATGACGATGCTGTTTCAAAGTGCCACTTTCCCAAAGGAGATACAGGTCTATATTCTCTCTGTAAAGCTTTTTAGTTTAAACTTGTGTATACCAGACAGACTTTTTGATGCTCTTCTAGGGTTCTTATCAGAGTTACCAAATATTCTCATTGACCTAGTGAACCGTGTATTGGTATTTGCGTACCCAAACATGGTACTCTTACGCATAGTTGTCAGAATCTTACATAATCTTAATTCTTATGATACAGAATCTTACATAATCTTAATTCTTATGATATGCGATATGTACCGCACGATACGATACGTAGATAATTCGATACGTATCGCAAGGTGAATCTAAAAATTACATTCCTACGATTCAATTACGAACTTACGATTCGTTACTTATGAAACGATACAATGCACAAGACTTTTTAAAGTTAGCAACCGATTGAAAAAGTTTTTATGTAAAACTAAAGGAGTAAAAACAAAACTTTTAAGTTTTCTACTATTTCAAGTGAAGAGGTTTTTTAGTATAAACATATTATGTATCGCTTGATGAACCTTTAATCATATTTTAGAGTTTTATATCTTCTTCAGAATGTCGCTCTATTTTTCTCATGTCACTCTTTCTATAAGCAAATACATAAATCAATTTAAATTATTCTCTTTTGTTTTATAGATAAAAGGTGAATCTGAATTTTTATTTTATCTTGTTATTCTATAAAGATTACTAAAATAATATCTAATATATCAATTTAGAGTATTTTGGCTGCTATCTAACTGTAAAATTTGTTTAGTCTATAATAATATTTACTTGATTACTTTTATGTATAGTCAAGCTAATATGCTTGATTGTCCAATAAATTGTGTGTTTTATGTGTTTAAATATATATTACCACATTTTCATTTCATTTTTCGTATCGTGCGATACGATTCATGATATAATACATGAAACACGATGTGGGGGTCTTCGATACACGATTCGATTCACGATTTGACAACTATGCTCTTACGTACCAATACTCTAAATTTAGCGTACCGAAAAGTTTCTTTGTTGTTTTACCTATAATTGCACAAAGTATCAATATTATAACTTAGTATTGGATGCTCAAACATTACATTTATACTAAATTATCTATAAAACAATCAACTTGTAAATTCAACTAAAAGTCTTCTATAAACTTGGGTTTATTTACATTCAGATTCTAAGGGAATTCCACTGTTAGAGGGGTTGAGTCAAAGCCAGTGAGTGCTAACACCCTGATTCTCCATCACTTTACTGCATATCGGTCATGCTCTATTGATTGCACAATGATATGGAGTGGGCTAAAAAGCTTTCTCTATCCATAGTCTATCTCTTACTCAATTGAAGCAGATAGCCGTTATATATATGCGTGTATGTTTATTTCATTTGCAAAATTTGTGATGCTTTTGCTTTGGACACGTACACTGCAGATTTTGATAAATTTGCAATTTGGTTGACATGCAGAGATTGGCTTCTGATTTTCTTGCGAGTTATATTTTTTTGGCTGTTGGAAGAGTTGGTTCGAGTACCGATTTGATCGTGCAAAGAGTTGAATATGTTCAGGAGTCTGACAAAAGAAGCCACCTTATGGACCTCCTTCATGCACAGAGGGCAAATGGTGCTCATGGCAAGGTAACATCTAAGGAACCTTCATCATCATAGGTGTCTCTCTGCGTATGGCATGCCAGTGAATTGTTGAATTTTTGTCAAATAGACTCCCCCCTTTCTTTTGGTGATGTGTATTGGAGTACATTGTTGAGCTTTTCTGCACAACACAATTGATCTATACTTTGGATCTTGTATTTATGGGTAAATAGAGGAATGGGCTTCGTGCCAGAGTATGGGGAGTGAGTAAACAACTTCATATAGTAGAATACCTCTCTAAATTTTAGTTCTTACTAGGTTATTTAATTCCTTACTACATTTCTTCAGTAGCTTTGATCTTTGTATTGTTTCTAAAACTGAAGTTAATAAAATTTACGTATAGTGGATTTTATTTGAAGAATTAGAACGAGCTATCTGTTTGGTATAAAATGCATGGTTGAAACTTGAAAGCAGTGTTGTTAAAGGCACTTTACCTAGGCACTAAGGCAGGGCAAGGTGTCCCTGAAGCGCTTTAGCTAACTTTCAGGCGAGACAAATATGATTAGGCAATGCCTAGGCATAGGAGTTGAGTGACGAGGTGATTGCCTGTTTATAATGCATTGCCGTCCTTGGATACCCTCTCCAAGTTGGTCTCCTATTTTAAGGATAGTGATTAGTGAGTACTTTTATCCTGTAATATTACTACCTAAATAAAAAAGGGAAAAGGTTGAAATTTACTCCAACTCATGTTTTGAAGGATGAGGAATGGAGGGTTATCTGTCTCTCTCACACACTCATAGGCACTTCTCATCCACATTCACTCTCCCAGTCTCACTCATATTCCCTTTATTGGCTGCAATGTAAGCTTTGCAGCATTAGATAATCACATGGACTTGAAAGGTGAGAGAAGGATGATATCCAAGTTTCGCTACAATAGCATCACAAGTTCATGTGATGTTTCCTTGCCCTTCATGCTTTATCTCTTCCTTGGCTTTTGTCACAAGTTCATCTTTCATGTTATTCTTAAGTCTGATCTTTCTTGTTTTGCAGCAAGCTCTTACTTTGGTTTTTGTTGAGACAAAGAAGGGAGCTGACTCACTGGAATATTGGTTGTGTAGTAATGGCTTCCCTGCTACTACTATCCACGGTGATAGAACGCAACAGGTACTTTTGTTTGAATCTTGGAATTCTGGTGTACTTGCATACTTTTTTGACACTGCTTATGTTTGCTTTGGAGTTTGGATGAAGTTCTGTTATAATATCGCTCTTTCTATTGTATCTTTTTGGTTGTGGATACTAGTTTTATTTAATAACTATAATATTCAGCGTGTCCAACTGCCTTCGGGCTTTTCACCTTATACTCCTTTTGCAAATCGCATTTGAGCGGATTGCACAGGAGAATCATTAAATTACATAAAATTGTTGCGGTGCTCAAAGGGGGTCATTGTTATTCATAGTTATGTTACTTGGACTTATAAAATTTGAAGGCAAGTGTTTTTTATTTCTGATGACTAGGCGAGTGTCTTCAGAGCTGTGGTATTCTCTTTTCCAAATTATACTTTACTATTTTGTCAAGTGAGGATGAGTGGACATGAAGTAGATCCTCAAAATATTGTTAAAATAATAGTCGCTGTATAGTATGTTAATATCTGAAGGCGGAAAGCAGCAGGAAAGTGAGTCCTCGGTCTTAAGAAGAGCTTTTTTTTTGCTTACTTTTCTGTAACTTTCCATGGACTAAAGGTTTGGGATTTGGAAATATCCAAAGCAGTAGAACTATAAATTAAATAAAGGATCAACTAAGCTAGTACCATGTGTCCCATTTAATCCTTAGCCCCAACAAAGGAGGGAAGTGCGAGTGGGTGGTTCTCCAGAAATCCAGGATTTGGCTTGTTATGTTTCCCTAAAGAGGTGATTCTAGTGTGAATATTATGGTAGAAGACCGAATAAGGTCCTTAGTTATGTGCAACTGATACGTGCAATGAATTTTCAGCACATTGACCAAAATTAATCATTGCCATTTTCTTGTATTTACTCAAATATTTTTGATATTTTTGATGTTGGTTTCTGCTAGTGTTCCTTAGTTATTACCTTGTTGGTAATGTCTTTGCAATGCTTGAAGAGGTAGGTGCAGCAATTTTTTGTGACCTTTTGCAATTTAGTGTCGGAGGCTTCTTGTTGGATTATTTTGTTGGATCACTTAGACGCCAGTTACTAGAGAACTTAATGGAAGCCGAACACAGTGCATATAGGTGTGCATCGGTAATTCCATTTCAGCAGCTTTTGTCCCCTCTCGTTCAAAGAATTAATTACAACTTTGATGGTGGCTCCATTGGACATGCAGATCAGTTGACAGAGCTTGATAGGAATGTGTTAAGTAGAGCAATATCTAGAAAGGGTAACATAGTAATTAGCATAATATTAGTTTAGAAGGTCTTACAGGCAGCTAAGGTTTACTCGAGTCTTTTTCTTTAATTTACATTGATGCACTGTAATCTATCTCTATATATATGTTGAGCTAGGGTAATATTGTTAGCATGCTTTTGATATGAAATGAATTGAGAGAACTCATTTGAGTCTCCCTTATCTTCTTCCCTAAGTTCTTCTATTTTCTCAGTCCCCATTCTTACTTTTCTCGGTCTCATACTCTAATCTTTCTGTCTCCTCGGTCCTTATTTTCTGCTTATGGTTTGGTAGTTGAGTTGAGCTCCTTGGAGGCTTGACAATCTGGTATTAGATCAATCAAACCTGCTGCCTTCTTCCTTTGTAGTCATCTAATCTCTGACCTTCTCTTCTGATCTTCTTTTTTCGTTTCTCTCTCAGTTTCTTGTTTAGTCCTAAATCTATAAGCTGCACACCAAGTGTTTGCTGAATTGTTTCAGTCAAAACACTTATCTTTTCTTCTCAAAAACTCACTATCAATCTTCTCCTCTTAATCTCCAGTCCATTCTCTCTAGATCTAAACTTCTACTCCATTTTCTCACTCAAAAACTATATAAAACTCACTTCAGCTCATTTACTCCACTAATTTGACATCCTTAATTCATTTCTGAGACTCAGAAACTCATTTTTTCAGAAGTTTCTAATTCTTTCCCAAACTTCTAACCATGGCTGGATCATCCTTAAAAAATCAGGGGAACCTCTTTCAACAGGACTTTCTAAGTTTCAGAGACTACACTAATGATAAGCTCCAGAGTTTGGATGAAAAATGGATGTGTTTATGGAGCATGTCACTGGTTTGATAAGGAATAGGAGTCCTGGCAGAGAACCAGACTTTGTAGATCCTTTTGGGGCCAGAGAAGGGAATGGGAGGACTGTGCATTTTGGGCAAATGAATGCTAAGGGGTTCTTTAGAAATCCTAAGGAAGCTGAGAAATCCAAAGGGAAAAGGTCAATGAGAGAGCCTTTCTATGATGAGTATGGAACAGATGATGAAGAGGAATTCCACCATAGAAGCAGGAACAACCAGGAGGAAGAGGACAAGGATCTCAAACACTTATTTCCCTACTTATATGGAAGGAGAGGAAGCTATGGAATGGATCAAAGACTGCAATGAATATTTCAACATCCATGGGGTAAATGACAAAAGGAAAGCTGCCATTGCATTTGCTTCCATGCATCTCCATGGAGTCCATAAAGCTTGGTACAAGTCACACATGGTGGGAAGAGAAAGCATCATGTGGGCTGAATTTTCAAAAAGTTTTGTGGCTAGGTTTGGTGAAGTTTGGACTGAAAATGTCTTTGAGCAATTCAAGATACTCAAAGAGACTCATGGTATTAATGAGTACTATGATGACTATGAAAAATACAAGGGCAGGTTGCTAGATAAAATCCCTCGGTTCACTGAGGAATTTATTGTAGGAAACTTTGTTGGTGGACTTCAAGAAGAAACTAAAGAGGTTGTCAAATTGTTGGAGCCATCAACCCTCCTACAAGCCTACAAATAAACCAAATCAGATGAGACACCTATTCCTAAGCCCCCTGGACCCTATACTAAACCCCCAAACACTCCCAGTCTCACAACCCCAACAAAATAATCCCAAACAATACCCCCCAATGTCTCCCAAAATTTTCCCACCAGCCTTGTAACTAGTCCCAGAATTCCATTCCTAACTTATCCAAAACAAACTACTACCTCCTTGAACCCCAAACCTATTACAGCTTCACAAAGAGGGGAAAGGAGAGCTAAAGGATTATGCTATTACTGTGATGAAATTCACCATGGGACATCAATGTGCTAAACCAAAGGAATTCATGATGGTGGGAGAGGATTACTTGACTATGAGTCTCCTCCCATCTTTGATGAAGAAATTCCTTAAGAAAAGTACTTGAACAAGGCGATAACACAGTTAAATCAAGCCCCACCCTTTCTGCTGTTCAGAAAGAGGATGGAAATGAAGAAAGTCAAACCATTGTGCTATATGGAACCTGTCAAGGTAAGAAACTCAATTTCCTCAATTGACGGAGGAAGCTCATTGAACCTTCTTGATGAAAACCTTGCCAAAGAGCTTCAATGTCACCCTGCAACCTATAGAGCCTATATACCTCACACTCCCTCATGGAAAAAAGATTCAGATTAAGGCTTGGTGCCCACAGTTTTCTTGGGAAATGGGTGGAATTACCTTTTATACTCTAGTATGGATTCTAGCCTTACTTACTTGGGATGCTATTTTAGGGGTAAATTGGCTTAAAAAGTTGGGTGGTGTTCTAATGAATTTTTATTACTCTACTATCAGTTTTCAGCATCAAGGAAATTATTTACAACTACAAGGAATGAGGGACAAGGATTATGCTATTGAAAGGGAACAATCCTGCAACTATTTAACCACTGTACAGCCCATATGGATGACACAACTAGTAGAAAGTTACGAGGATGACCTTGAGATAGCCCAAGTCATGGATTTATCGCAGATGGGACCACATGAGTTTGCATTAGTAATAGGTCTGCTGCAATTCAGGGGCAGGTGTGCACCGGTCATTGGAAGGTAAGGAAACCTAAGAAAAGTGTTTGTTTAGCTACATGAGAAGGGTGTGGGAGTAAAGGTGATAGACTCCACGGCACGCTTGCATGAGGTGGTCGTCGCCCTGATCGTTTCTTACAAAGTTGTAAGATGAATTGCTTGCAACGCTTTAACCCCTCGCCTATATGTAGATGATAATCTTGGTATAATTGCTCGCGTTAGGAAATCTGCGTTGAATGGAACACCAACTACACCTTGACTCCTCGCTTATATTGAAGCGGTAATCTCGGTGCAATTGACGATTGATGCGGCAGAAGACGCCATACACAACTATGAATTGTTGTATGATATGTCGGGTTTGTATCTCACAGGAAAACGATGAACAATTCAGGAGTTCTCCAAAGAACCAAAAGAAGATGATAATCTCACAAGAATTTTTATTAATGAATGAAGTGTCTAATTACAATAGCCATGACCCTTATTTATACTAGTAATAAGAAATCCTAATCCTAAATGGAATAACAAAATAATGGAAATCAAACCCTAATTCTTACAAGGAATAGAATTACTACTAACAAGCAATCTAGAATCAAATATATCTAAAAGAATCCTAATTATAATAGAATTATGAAAAGATCTGAAAATATAGTAATTAATGAAGTAATCCCTCGTCTAAATTTGCTAAAAATGCATCAATTGATTTTTCCCTGAGGCGCGGCTGCGTTGAAAGTTTGACTCATGCGCCGAGGCGTGCTCTGGCGAAAGCGTACAGAGGCAAACTCGCTAAGCTTGTTGAGTTCGCCGAGGCGAACTCCCTTTTTTCCCAAATCTGCAGAGCGGCACGACCACGCTGGTCAGGCTGCGCCGACTCTCGATCCTTTGATTTAGCATGCTTGTCTTGATTTGATCCTCTTGACTTGATATCTTCAGTTGGACCATATTAATGAACTTGGACTCCAATGCAAACATCCTTAAGTTGATTTCAGTCCAATACCCTAAGATCATTTGAATTGTCCTTAGAGCGTGAATGTCGTTCGTTGTGAGCCTGATCAAGATTGTATCAAAGGGCAACCCTTAAAAGAATAGAACAATATTTCTATTGGAAGAGCATGAAGAAAGATGTGACTCAGTGGATAGATGAATGGCTTGTTTGTCAAACTATCAAACATGAAACAGTAAGGTCATTTGGGCTGTTACAACTCCTCCCCATTCCTAAAGCTCCTTGGAAAGATATAGCCATGGACTTCATTAATGGTTTGCCCAACTTAAGGGATATGGGTAGTAACATACAGATTTAGTAGATATTCCCATTTCATTCCTCTACCTCAGCCAGTATCAGCCAAAAGTTTAGCACAAGTTTTCTTTGAGCAGATTTTCAGGCTACATGGTCTCCCAAATTCTATAGCCCTATATTCCTTGGTGAGTTCTGGCAAGCATTGTTCAAAATAGTGAGTACTAGGCTTCATACCAGCACTACATACCACCCACAAAGTGATGGAAGTATTGAGAGGATTAATCAATGCTTGGAGCAATATTTGAGGTCTATTTGCAGTCATACTACCAAACAGTGGAGTTCCTGGCTTCCCATAACCAGTGTTCTAAAAATTCCCGCCTAGGTCCGCCTAGGCCCCGCTTAGGCGCTAGGCCCCCTCTTGGCGCCCCGCCTAGGCCATAGGGTCCCCCTTAGCGCTAGGCCCCCCTGGCGCCTCACTTGAGCCCAAAACGGCAAAAAAATCCCTCCAAGAAATTAGGCGATGCCTAGGTGGGGTCTAGGCTTAGAGAGTTTTTTTATTCTAATAACTACCCAAACCAAATCTTGGTATATTTATTTTTCTAATGATTTACCATATTCATAATACAGAGTGTAGCATATCAAATCACAACAATAATAAGTAACTTTATTTTGTTCATACAATTAACTTTTCAATCTCAATATGTATGCCTTCTATAATCAATAACAATTGACATCTTCGTCTAGCCTATCAACTATCATCCCAAACATGAAGTTGAATCAAGCTACAGTTACGGCCTTTTGGGAAGAGAGAGTCTCTAGAGAAGGCAAAGAACCGGGAAGAGTTTTTGGTTGTGAATTTTGAAAATTAGAAATTACGCAATGAGTTTAGTCTTTAGTGAAGACAGAGAACGGGGAAAGATTTTCTGGTTGTGAATTTTGAAAATTAGCAATTACTCTAATGAGTTTCTTAATTCTTACAAAATGTCTCATGGTCATAGTTGTTACGGCGCCACGGCGAGTCATGGTGGTAGCCGACTTCCTAGACACCTAGGCGACAAGGCGACTGCCATGGCGTCCTTAAGACGACAAGTCGTTTAAAATGTGCAATTTATATATTATTTATTTTACTTAACAAGTATATTGGGAATAAAATTTCATATGCCTTAAAACTCAAAACATAACACTATGGAATAACATTAAAGGCATAATTATGTAAATACTTAACAATAACAATCCAAAAACAAAGTAGATAAATTGTACCACTATAAACCACATCAAGTAAATAAATGTTAAATATCAATGCAGAAAATGTAAAGTGTACATATATAAATTATAAATAAATACATATATAAATATATATAATTTATTATTATTATATTATATATTAGTATACATATATATTAATATTATATATTAATATATTGGTAATATTTATATATTTAATAATAATATTTATAATAGTTTATATTTATTATTATAATTTATAATTATAATAATTATATTTATAATTATCATTTATAATTATAATTATTTATTATATATATAAAGACCCAGCAAAAGAAAAAAGGCTAACAAAGAAAGAAAAAATAAAATCGACACCCTGTTACTATATTATTAGAAGAACTGTCTTGTAAGAAGAAAAATGGTGAAGAAAAAAAACGAAGAAGACATAGTTGGTAGCGTCAATCGTAGTTTTCTCGTTGATCGGAGTCGCCTCGCCGATCAGAGTCGCCGAACGTCGTCTCTCATTCAGTCGGAGGCATGGAGCTGGTCGGTCGGAGACGTCGTCGTCGCCTACTCGCTTCTCGCTGTGATGATGTGCTGCGAAGTCGAAGTCAAAGTCGCCTCTCGCTGCGATGATGGGCTGCGAAGTCGGGGCTGCAGAGGATGGAGTTCGTCAGAGCCTAGTTCGCAAATCGCGATCGACTTCTCCTATTTTTCTGCAGGTAAGGGTTTTCTCTTGTTTTTTATTTGATGGCTCATGGGTTGGCCAATGGCTAAAAATCAGTTGGGTCAGTGCTTCCAAGGCGACCGCCTAGGCAGTGAGACGCGCGACGCCGTGAGACGCCGAGCTGCCTAGGCGGTCGCTGACTTAAGTCGTTGTACGCCTTGGACTTTCTTTATCGCCGGGACGCCAAGGCGTCGCCTAGGCGATGCCATAACAACTATGCTCATGGTGGAGCATCTGAAAGACAAAAGACTTCCAAAAAATATCTATTTATGGGACCTTGGATTTTGCATACCTTTAATGTGGGCATGAACCTTGTTTTTGTCACAGCTACTATCATCCTCATCATGCAAGATGCTCGTATTTGTTCGTTTGTTGTCTGTAGGAAAATTTTCCTTTAAAACTCATGTTTTTTCTCCTTTCATCAATTTCCTGATACCCCAGTCATAATACATTAGACATATCTAAATTCCATTGCGAGCTGTTTCTTGGTCTCTAAGAATTTCTTTAAAAAATTCAACCATCCTACTTCGTTCCACATTCTAATGGTGTTATTGTATTGATATTTTTTTTTGGTTTTTGTATTGCTTCTTTTAGCATTTTCATTCCAAAAACTTCTGATTGCTTCACTGAAATTATTTTCCACTTATTTCTTGTTTGTCTATTTTTTTTATTTAAGTATTTTCTGATTACTTTTTTAATAAGTATTCTTTGTATTACGTTTATTTCTCTATCGTTTTGTTTTTGGTGGAAGGTTTCTTGATTGTGTTTTTATTAATATCTTCACGTCATTATCCTGTCACATGGTTTGGGTTGCTCCTTATTTTTTAAATATTCATAGTGTCATCGCTTGTTAATCTATTTATTTTTTAGCTGAGAGAAAAATATTTAGTTACCTTCTTAAATTAGGAGAAAAAGATACAGTAACTACGTTATAGTCTTTCTTGTATTTTGTAGATAAACTATTTTCATCATGAACCATTTCTTACTAGAATTTGTAGGACATAAATCTATCTTCATACCTATTTTACCATGTTGCCTGCATTATCCGGTACCCTCTATGCTTTTCCTTTGATATCAATTTATCTCTTACAGCTCCCTTGATTTAGTAAATTATTATGTTCCACATCATGTTAAACCTGGCTTAATTTAATATTATCACTAAAAACATTAATAATGCGTTCCCATAAAAATTGATTTGTAATCTTCCTATCCTCTGCCCTAGTAAGAATTACAACTTAAAAGATAAAAAGATCTTATCCACTTTCATCCTATGTTATTTCTTTATTCATCTTTTCCATTTTGGTAGAGCTTATATCCTGCATTTCTAATTTTGTACTCGCTCCGTTCCACAAAAAATAGTCTCATTGTCAATTTTGTTTTTCCAACCATTTCTTTTGATGGCAGTGTAAAATTACACGTCCTCAAGTTTAACATCACACTTTCATTATCATGCCATTACTAAATTAAACACAATATAATTTTAGCGTTAACATGAATAAAAAATGTGGTACAGAGGGAGTAGTTTCTTACTTTTGCTAATATACCCATCTGTTTGGAACTTGGAAAGGGCGAGGGAAAAGAAACAAGACGGAGATGAAATTTAAAAACTTGTAGGAGCTTAATCAAAAAGAGTCTCCATTAACCTATATTTTACCATTTTACTTGATATAAATTTTTAGGAGACTATTTACTTGTAATATTTTTATTAAGAGCAAATCTTTCAGTTTTAATCTCAAGGCAGCCGGTTCCAACCCCCAAACTTTGGGAGCCAAACGTACCAGTTCTATTTTTTAAATTATATTTTTCTTTCCTTTTCATTTCACTTGTTTCCGAGTTCCTAACATGCGATAGCCTTTCCCCTAAGATTCTTTGATCTACTATCTAAGAACCACATAGGTCACATATTAATGTTCAGGTAGCAAGTAGCTAGGCTGGATCTTTCTATCTTTGACTTGTTTTTCTTGTTCTTGGACAAAGTGGTGAGAGCCAAGTGTTCATTGTTCGCTGTAATCTGAAGCATTTTGTCACGAAATAGTACTTTCAGTGATCATGTTCATAAGGGATTTAAAGAAAAGATTTAAGATGGCTGTAGTTCCCATACAAAGCCCTTGAAGGCATTAGGACCTGATCCGTAAAAGAAAGTACTCTAATCACGATATGACTGAATTTGATGATGAAGAATCCTGGTTTTAATGTTTAGATAATTGCATTCTCTCATTATTACATTCTACAACTTATAACGGATGCGTTTTTGTTGAGTAGTCTATTTGGGCATGAGGATACAGTGATTCACATGTTTACTTATTTTAGTGACCAGAGCTACACTTTTGGATTTGAGATTCTGTTTTCTTCAGCTGAGAAGCACAATTTTTGCATTAAATTTCTGGGTGCCGGGTCTCGTGGAAAAACTTGTGGTTTATGCTTAACATGGGTTTAGAGTTCCATTAGTTCCTTGTTTGAAATTTTCTTTTCACCTTTATTTGGGAGCTGGAGCAATAAGCTTTATAATAACATTAAGTGCGTAATTTCCTTGTTTGGTGATTACACAGAAATTAGCGTCGAACTAATTTCTGTGTAATCATCTCAGTTAAGAAGATTTTTGGCTCCTGTAATTAGCTTCACACTCCCGAAATGAGTAGTTATTGTTACATGTAGTTGGATGATGGATCAGATGCTTGCTGTATGACATGTTCAGTTTATGCCTTTGTTGGGGTTTCTGTATCTTTTTCTCTGGTTTCTTGAATAGCCGGACTAAAATTTTTGTTATTCTTTCTATATGCTGGAACCTCAGATCAAGATGCACCGACAAATTTTGTTTTTTTTGGTATTCTTGCAGGAAAGAGAACAAGCCCTGAGATCATTCAAAAGTGGTCACACTCCAATTTTAGTCGCCACAGATGTGGCAGCACGTGGTCTTGATATTCCACATGTTGCACATGTGGTCAATTTTGACCTCCCAAATGACATTGATGATTATGTCCACCGTATTGGGCGAACTGGAAGAGCTGGAAAATCAGGGCTCGCTACTGCATTCTTCAATGAGAATAACACGTCAATGGCACGGTCCTTGTCTGAACTAATGCAAGAAGCAAATCAAGAGGTTCCAGCATGGTTGGCTCGTTTTGCAGCCCGAGCCGCATATGGTGGAGGGAAGAACCGCCGTGGTGGGGGAGGTCGATTTGGTGGCCGTGATTTTCGAAGGGAAAACAACTCTTTTAACAGGGGTGGTGCAGACTATTATGGTGGCGGCAACATGAGCAGTGGGTATGGGGCTCCCAGTGGGGGGTATGGTGGAGCATATGGTTCCGGAGTGGCTAGTGCATGGGACTGACATGTGAACTTGGATTTTACTGGCAATATAGTTTCCATTTACGGCAACAAAGATTTAACTTTCGTAGGATAAACATTTTTTTTTTGATCTTTTTTACTTTTCTCCATTTACAACTGTTTGAAGCCCCTCATTCTGTAGTCTCTAATAAACTCCTAAATCTTTTCCCTCTAATGGGGCGGGGAAATGTGTGGTATTATTAGTAGGGCGCAGGTTAGATGTGTGTTTGATGCTGGCAGGCTGTAACATATTACTGACATTAGGTTTGAAACCTAGTAGCATTTTTTTCTCTAGTCCCTTTTGTTTTATAATTGTTATCAACATACTTTGCTGATTATAGCTTATTGTTTTTTTCAATATTTTTCTATCATAGTGTTGTTTTTCGTCATCTTTCATTTTTGTCCTGTGAATACTGTTGCAATCGGCCTCAAAATGAGAGGTTGATTTGGGGCTTGTTTAGTAGTTGCTAGCATTTGGATCTCCAAAATGCATTGTGCTATTTTTAGTGCTTTGTCTGTGTTTGTGAGTTAAATAATTTGCTTCAAGATGAACACGATTTTAAAGTGGGTTTAAAGAATTATTTGGAAGTTTAAACTCACTAAACGCTCGTGTAACCAAGCCATCCTAGTTATTCATCCATCTTAAGTGGAGATTTTTCTTGCTCTTTAATAAAGCAAAATTTTACTGTTTTTGGTACCAATTCATTATAGAATCTTCTTTGTAAATCAATAACATTTGACAGAAAAAATAACAAAATTTCCGCACAAGATTTCAGGACAGATGGGAAAACGGGAATTCGGTTATCATAAAGTTAATTTGATGGTAAGTTGGTCATACAGTATTGACACGTAGATAGAGAAATCATCTTTCGACCTTTGTGTCGACATTGTATTAATCAATTGATTAAAGTTAATTTTATACTGACCACTCCCGAAAAACGGAGATGTAGAGCTTTATATTTGCAGAATGAATCCAAACATATAAAGCTCCAATTTAGCTGCTACTATTTTAATTGGCTCTTTGACATCTACATATGAGCCAAAGGAGCAAGTACATTTTAAAACTATGGACATCACAACATGGGTTTGGTCTAGTGACTTTAAACTCTTTTTATTTATTTTTAATTTTTTATATAAATAAAGTGGCAAATTGTCAAATATCAAAAATGGACCACCACTCAGAGTTTAAGAGATGACTTAAATGAACTAAAATTATTACTTTCATCCATTAGCCTCAAATAAGAGTCATCTTGAAAAATTATCACCCATTTAAAAAATCTTGTAATTTTATTATTTAACTATTCCAGCTTAATTTAAATAGAAATATTAATATTAAATAAAAGCAACTTTTTTAGGAAGTTCCATGCATGCATAAATATGAGGGTACTCCAGGGAAAAAAAGAAATCACAATTTAAATATAAATGATTTTTTTTCTTATGTATAAAGAGCAAAGAGGACGGCAGAAATATTGATTTATAAAATTGTCATAATCATCTGCCTTTGTTCGGCAATGGGAACCAGTCAATCATCTTTTTTTTTTCTATATGAAAAAGAAAAAGGAAAAATAAAAATAAATAAATGTTCAACACCTTCCAACCACCATTAATGTGGTTCATTTTTTAGGTTTCTTTCGTTTTCTTTCATAAATTGAAATAAGGAATTAAAGAAATACTGAAATCGAATTAGTTGTTTTCTTTCTTTTCTAATAATTTCATTTTTGATGTTTAGTTAAGGCCGTAAAATAAACCAAACGGTTCGAGTTTGATTCGTACTCGCTCGACTCGAAATATAAACGATTTAAATATGAACAAATTTTAAAGATCGATCAATTACTCGAGCTTTTTAAAATTATAATTTTCTATTGATACTAAGATTATATTCGCTCGATTTAAGATCGACAGATCGTACTAAATTTGGTAACTAAATGAATCTCAATTAAATCTTATTTTATACTCGATAAATTTTATAAATTAAATATAAATAACTCAATAGTCGACTTAAATAAATTAAATTCATTTGCCTATGTTTAGTGGGAAAGAGTTGACTAGTAAGTGTGATTATGACTAAAGTTTACGAGTACACCACTTTATAGTGTCTTCATTGACTTAATTGTTTTTATTGTAATAGCCAAATGATAACCTCGCCTCAAAAGGTTGTAAATTATGGCATTGATATATAAACGTATCATTTATTTCTTCTGCTTTAAAAATATAAAAGTTATTTAATTTTTGTTAAGATGTTAAACTTTGTTGTTTAAAGCTCAAAAATTCATAAAATAAGAAGGAAAAATATTCTCTGTAGACAATTATAATACTTCTACATTTTATACAAATATATATGCATGAAGAAGAAGATTCATTACTACAAAAAAAAGATTTATCTGCGACCGCCTATTTGCAATCATAGTCGGTCGCAGATGTGTATTAGCGACCGACTGGTTATTCCCTTTTTCTCCCACTAAATAAAAGAAAATGATATACATGTTGATGTCGGGCAAATATTTCACGAAGTTAGATTGCGACCAACGTAAAAGTGTATACAATAAGATAAAATAAATTAAAATAAGACTTCTTAATTCTTAAATATTTCATGTATGCACATATGTCGCAATTATAATTCAGCTAAAAATTTCTGCAATGTATAGCATGACTCCTAAAGAAAAATTTAGAGGAGTTTTAAAGAATAGTTTTTTTTATAATTTTAGAATCTTCATAAGTTCTTTTAGATATTTATTTTAAATATTTTTATGAAGCCCATGAAACTTCAATAGATGTTGGGAATCCAAAGTATTTATTAATAATTACATGGTGTGTGAAATTTCAACTGGACATCTAAAATGGGTATTCAATTATTTATTTATTTATAATTTATTGGAAAATATTGATAAGAAGACTATAAGAGCATGTTTACTTGCCAAAAAAAAAAGAGCATGTTTGGATTCACATATGTATTTCACTTATTCAGATTCTTTTGATTTCAAAGACTCTAATAAGGAAACTTTCTCCTTGCTTTTCGCATTTAGCAAAGTGATTTTATTTCTAAATCTGATATTCTCTATTTTAAAATTAAAAATACTTATTTTTTAGTCCGTTCCAAAATAAAAAATATAATTTTATTTTAAAACTATAAAGTGACATAATATTCTTAATTTGTCATTAATTTTTTATTATTATTTTTAATATCACACCACCATAACCAAATTCTTAATTAATACCGTGGATATATTTGATAATATAAAATTATTTTTAAAAATCGTCGTTTTACAAATAAGTTTTTAATTTTAGAACGGAGAGTGTAATCAATTATTATATTCTAAATCAAGGCCCATAAATCTTAACAATTTTTTTATTCACTAACCTTTTTAGTTATTTGTCATTCACTTAATCATAAAAGAGAAGGAAAATGAAATGATACTACCAAACATCAAAAATCTTGTCCACTTTATGTTTTGTTGGAGTATTAATTCATAATTACCATAAACAGTCAAGTAATATTTTATTTGAGGATGGTTAGTATGAAATTAACTTTGGTTAATTGATTAATATAATATTGACATACAGATTGGAACATAATTTTTTTCTACGTGTCAGTATTGTATTGATTAATTAATTAATTTATCATGAATTTAATTTTATGATAACTAGATCTATTTTATTTATTATTTTAAGGTTATATATATATATATATACACTTTTTTTATTTTCTCATCTATGTCTTTCTCTTCTCTCTCCTTCGTTAAAAGGGTTTGACACTTTGACCCATTAATAAATGCTAGCAGGTAGCACTGATGAGAAGGATGATATAAGGCCCTTTGTCCTGTGGCAGGAATCGAAATCAAGAGATCTTTTACGCGGATATAAATATTGGACATGAAAAATAAACATAAATATATTTAAAATTTATTTTATTTATATTTTTATTTATTATTAGAGGTTAAAATATAAATAAATAAAATTTAAATATATTCACGTCTAATTTTATGTCGATATTCATGCTCATTGTAAATTTTTTATTGAAATCAAATTTCACTTATTAAAACTCATATAATAGTACTAAAATGTTTAATTTTTTTTTATAGAAAATTTAGAGAATTAATAATATTAGAATAATATTTACCTGTTAGATTAAATATTGTATATATATGTATATATTTATTTCAATGATAATTCAAATTTTCACCGATATTTATTGTTTTGACGGTATGATATTATCAATTATCTAAATTTTTATAAATTAAATATATAAGATAAAAGACAATAAAAAAAATCTACATATTATTATTATTATATTTTATTACATTTGAACATAAATTGATATAAATCATTTTTTCTAATAATAAATGTAATATAAAGAAATTAGAAGATTTTGAAGACATGGGTCCAGCTATAATCTTCAGTTAAAAGAGTCTATAATCTCTTCAGAGCGAGACCATCCGTTTTGAAGTTACTGCAGCTCTAACTCCCAAGCACTATTTGCTTCTTTCATCTTTCCATTTTGCAAAAATATTTTCCTTGGGTCTGTTGGGTATTTGTGCATTTTTCTTCTTCTTTTGAGATCAGATTTAGAACTTGGGTGTTGAAGAGCTCTTGATCTAAGTCTCTGAGGCTTATTTTAATATTGATTTGATTTTGGGTGTGCCCAGAAATTTGTATATGAAACTTTACTTTTGAGATGGACCAATCTGTTGAACGGTCTCCAAATGTACACAGGGGTTTTCGAGTTCAAGCTCCATTGGTATGTCTATTTTGAATTCTTTTTGACATAGTTCTTTTTATTATTCATGTGTTTTTAGAGATACCCAGATGAAATCATTGCTAAATGTGTAATCTTTGTAAGAATTCTTGGTTTGTGCCCGTTTTTTGATGTGATTTGGAATTATTAAGATGATATTCTTGTTAAACGTGCAGATTTTTTGATATAATTACTGGAATTTTGATGAAGATATGTGCTTATAGAACTAGTAAATTGGCTCCTTGTATTTTTTTTTTTCATTTTTCCTATTTTTTTTTTTTTTCAGTTCTTCTTGTTAAGTGCTGAGTTCGGCATTTTGGGGGTTCATTTCTGAATTTGAACTGTCTTCACTTTGTTTACAAACTCAATGCTGGTTTTCTAGTGTAGAGCCTGTGGTATAATTCATAATTAAGTCTTCCATTTAGATCTATTGTTTCTTATTTTGTGCCGTATAGGAATTGTAAAATGAATTTTTACTATTCATTTTGCTCAAGTTGGCATATTTATTGATAATTTCATATCCTGATATTGGTTCCCTGGAGCAACAATTCTTTATAGTGAATATTAAGGTGCAGCTGCACAATTATAGGAGGTTGTTCTGTTTTCCAGACATGGGTGTCCAACCGTGCTTATGATTTTCAAGTTCATGTGCTCAGGCACATGTATCCTTCAATTTGTTGAGATACTCAGCAATCTTTAACTTCTATCTGTTACAGTTGCTGGTATGAACACGATCTATGATTTATTAAGGTGTTCGGCATTTAAAGTATGCATTAACTTTGATCTTTTAGAGTAGATAGTATGTACAGTTAGACACAATATATAATTTACTAAGATTTTACCATGGCGGGGGCTAGTTGCACTTCTCATTTTCCCATTCACACCCCATAGTTAAAAAATCCCATTAAAAATCATATGATTCTGAGTACACTCCTTTTTCATATTTTTTCAAAAAAAGCCAAAGATACCCCAAACACAGTAGAACTACAAAAACAGAGCAAAAACCCTTTACTTGAATTGGGAATTAAGTTTTTACATGAACTGGACATTAAAGCCTATGCATTCAACAACAAAAGTAAGCTAAATAACTAAGAACTTCAGTGGGCATTTTAACTAAACCCTAGGCGAACCAGTCATTTCAAACCAGAGAAGACGAAGATGAAGGATGGAACTTAGCAGGTCTTTTGGGTACTCTCCATCTCTTCTGGATACTCCATCTCTTCGTCGGTGAAGTCTCCATAGTCTGGATCGACCTGGTAATCCTCGTCGTCCATTGATACAATGTGGTGGTAGTGGGGGAGAGAGAGGAAACAGAAGCAAGAGAGAAGAATAGTGGGGAAGGAGGGAATGAGGTGTTTATTAGCCTAGGGTTTTTTGGTGAACCATGTGGTGTGAATGGGAAAGTAAGGGGTGCAACTAGCCCCCACCTTTACCTTTTTAGAGTTGTTTGTATGGGCACGATCTATGATTTATTAAGGTGTTTATCTTTTACAATAGGCATACCATATCTTGTTAATAGATTACAGTATTACAGGCAAAGTAACCTACCTGATTCATGCTCATCTCAAATTTCACTAGTAACGGATGATAATGAGACACAAATCTAATCTAACTGCCCAATTTTGAAGTTGTTCCTGTAACAGTGTTCCCATTTCGTACAAAACTTTTGGTAGCTCAAGCTTTGATATTTTCTTTAGCACCGTCGTAGCTTTTTTATTCATGTAGAACTGTTTAATTAATCAAATGCAGTTTTGTGGATTGAATCCAATTTCTTGCGCAGTATAACATGGAAACGTACTCCTTGCCATTTTCATTCACCTTATCTTTAACAATTTTTGGCTATTTACAGAAGACTGTTATATAGGGACCTCTAAAATACCGAGAAGCAACTTTCCTATTTAAGTTCCTTGTTCAACCCCCTCTATCCTATAGGGAAAAGATAAGGTAATAGAAAAATAATAGTACATTAGAAAAAGGGAAAGTGAGAGTGTTAGTAATGATAAATTGGAGAGCGTTTTTCAATCCATAGGTTTGATGCTAAGCACAAATTAATTAACTATGTTTTTGCATTCATATGATATACCATAGTTTTTCAATATACCTTTACCTACTGCAACCCACTACCAGTTCAGTAAAACTAAAGTAGAGTGCAATCTATTGCTTTCTTGTAAGTGTAAGGATTGACTTGCTTATGTAGTAACTACTGGTAAGTTTTGAAACTCAAGGAAATAGCATGCCTGGCGAAGCCATACGGAATGGACATGGCTTTCCTCAGTAGTTTTGCAAGTAAATGGGTGGAGCAGTAGGATCCCTTCATGTTTTCTGCTTGGGAAATAGTTTCCTCAGCCCTTTCTAATACTTATATGATCATTTATCCTTTTTGTCAATCTTTTGATAATAAATCTTTTAAGTAAGGATTCTTTTGTAGGTCAGCGAATTCCTAGATCCTAACTACTGTTCACATCAAGATTTGTGAATTCTTATAGGTGATTATTCTGTAGTTCTATTTAATGATAAAAATTTGAAAAACATTACTAATACTATATACTATACTACTTAATATAATGTTTTATATACTAATATTATTAATTATATACGATATTAGTATAAGAATTTGTTAGTATTATTTACGAAACTCCTCGATTGTATTAGTAGATAAAATTTTTGCATTTCTTGAATTATCAACATTTTATCATGAATTAAAACCTATTTTAACATGTGAATGTGTACCGAATCCCCAAAGTCCAATTTTTGAGATTGGCTAAAATGCTGAATCCATGTGTGGCAAACTCAAATCATGGTTCTTCGCAAACCTTTATCTCATATGCAGCCGCTTATGTATGTACTCTTGACCGACAATCCAGAGAATCTTCTGTTACCAGAATCGGCTTTAGAAAACCTTTTTTTTTTCTTCCCATTCCTCATATAAGAGAAAGCAATACATCTCATAATATAGTCCGACTCCCTCTTATTACGAAGCCAACTTCATATAAATAAACCTTAGAAAGATCTTGAAAATTTCCTTGTAGTAGGGGACTCAAAAAAGTAGGATTGAAGTTTAAACGGCTAAAACTCGTGTGCAAATGTATATGTATTTGCTCATTTATGTGTGAACATTTGTATAAGAGTGATAGTGTTTACACTGATTCGAAACTTAAAGTAAATACAAGACGGCAACTGTGAACAATATGTGAGCATAAGCGAAGAGATTAAGTAATTCAACTAACTGTTTTAGCCCATCATCAATAAAACGTGAGTGACTTTTGTCCTTCTATTAAACGTGCTCATAAAGGATGCCACTTTAATGGCAGTATATATCCCCAAAAAATTAATTTGGTAATTGTCTTTTGGTCCATTAATGTCTATGTGTAGAATGATAGTGGTTTGTTGCTCTGCCCTTTGTTTGTTTACAAGTGACTCATCTTAAATCGACTTCAGTGCAAGTCTGGACTCCCTAAATTTCTACTATGTTTGATATATGAATTATTTTTCAGTTAGTGTTATAACAAGCTGATAAATTACTCTTCCTCTCTCTACCCCCATTCTAGTCTTTTATTTTTAAATAACAATTGTTCTTGCGGCACTAAGGGGGTATTTGTTTAGAGCTGAATAGAGCTGAATGGCTGAATCGGTTAGCCATTTAGTGCGTTTATTTTGAATAAAAGTCGTTTGAATGGCTAAATCGGTCAAATTTTTGGACTGAATGGTCAAATGTATTTTTTTGGCTGAATGGGCTGAATGGCTTCTGAATGAAATATTTATATTTAATTTTTTTACAATATTAACTATTATATTAAGTAATATTAAATAAATTTACAACAATTTTGAATTTTTTCAGAAGGGTAAAATAGTAAAAATCTATTATTCAGATGTTTCAAACATGTCAATTATCAAACAATTTTTTTCATTCAGCATTCAGAATTTTGTGTTTTATTCAGCTCATTCAGATTACTTAAACATTCAGAACTATTTCTTTATCAAACACCCCCTAAGGCATGTGGTGCCATGATATTTCAACACAATACAAACATCTTTCACACGAACAGATATTAAGGAATAAAGGTGTGTAATTTAGAGCCTGTTGCCTTTCCTCATTAAATGAGAATTTCCCTTAAAGAAATTCCACTTGTTATTACCAGCTAGAGCTGAAGGATGATGTAATGCTAGATGAGTTATTGAGTTATCATCCCTCTGGCACTAAATCGTAATCTTATATTTATTTGTTTTCTGTTAGCTATTACATTTTCAATGCTCAAATCTTTATTTTTTCGACTTGCTAACATAGAAGTTTTGGCAGGTTGATTCTGTTTCATGCTATTGCAAAGTAGATGCTGGCTTAAAAACTGTTGCAGGGGCAAGGAAATTTGTCCCGGGGTCAAAACTTTGCATCCAGCCTGATATTAATCCTCATGCACACAAGACAAAAAACTCCCGCAGAGAGAGGAACAGATATCAGCCACCCCTACTGCCAGGCCTTCCTGATGATCTTGCTATTGCTTGTCTGATTCGAGTCCCTCGCGTTGAACATAACAAGCTCCGTCTTGTTTGCAAGAGATGGAATAGGCTTCTGGCTGGTAACTTTTTTTACTCTCTTAGGAAGAGTCTTGGAATGGCAGAAGAATGGGTTTATGTTATCAAAAGGGACCGCGAGGGGAGGATTTCGTGGCACGCTTTTGACCCTACCTACCAGCTGTGGCAGCCATTGCCACCTGTTCCAGTAGAGTACAGTGAAGCCCTTGGATTTGGCTGTGCTGTTCTAAGTGGTTGCCACCTGTACTTATTTGGAGGAAAAGATCCTATCAAGGGCTCAGTGAGACGGGTCATTTTCTACAGTGCTCGGACAAATAAATGGCATAGGGCTCCAGATATGCTTCGGAAAAGACATTTCTTTGGCTCTTGTGTCATAAATAACTGCCTTTATGTGGCTGGTGGAGAATGTGAAGGAATTCAGAGGACTCTCCGTTCTGCTGAAGTATATGACCCGAACAGAAATCGTTGGAGCTTCGTTGCTGATATGAGCACAGCAATGGTCCCCTTTATTGGGGTTGTTTATAATGGGAAGTGGTTCCTAAAAGGACTTGGGTCCCACCGGGAGGTCCTTAGTGAAGCATATATCCCAGGAACTAATACATGGACCCCAATCAGTGATGGGATGGTTGCTGGCTGGCGCAACCCCAGCATCTGTATGAATGGGAAGCTCTATGCATTGGATTGTCGTGATGGGTGCAAGCTTAGGGTTTACGATGAGGCTGCAAACTGTTGGAGAAGATTTATCGACAGTAAACTCCATCTGGGTGGCTCTCGTGCTCTTGAGGCTGCTGCTCTTGTTCCTCTTAATGGGAAGCTTTGCATTATCCGTAACAACATGAGCATCAGTTTGGTTGATGTATCAAGTCCTGATAAACGAGTCGAGAGTAATCCTCAGCTTTGGGAAAATATTGCTGGAAAAGGTCACTTCAGGACCCTCTTCACAAATATATGGTCCAGTATAGCTGGTCGGAGTGGACCAAAGAGTCATATTGTACATTGTCAGGTGCTGCAAGCATGATGACTGCAAGTTTTAAAACATATTCTTGTCATATGAATTGCTTCACCTTCTTCAACCTGTCATGGCACTGTTGTTTCATACTACAAAAGCTGCGAACCTTCTGCACTATATGGCCCCATAGTTCTCTTTTTTCCTTCATGCCGTTTGTACTTCTTTGGAGGTTGAATTGGCAGGCATCTGCTTCAAGAGTTGCAAAACTGCTACTAAAGAAGGTTTAGCTTATGGCTGGACTTGAAGAAAATGAAGTGGCAAGTAGAAATGAGTCTTCCTCGAGGAATAAAAATGGAAAACGGTATTGTAGTGGGAGCTTTATTGGCAGCATTTTTAGAAAAGTTCAACATGGAAATTATTGTCATTTTCAACTCCAGGTAGTAGACATGTACTTACAAGGGTGAGGGAGAGATATTGTTGATTTCGGCAAAATAGTTATCACGAGCAATTTCTTCACGTTCATGAAGAGGAGCGGCTACTTTTAAACGTGTAAATCCCTATCATTTGGATCTGCAGCGGTATGCATCTCTGCCTTTTCTTAGTAGGATATAATGTTGAAGAAGGTTTGTGAATATACATGGACTACTAGATATAACATATATTAGATTACATTTTTGTGGGATGGATATGATAAAATTGCTAATTTTATTTACCTTGCTATTCTATTGTTGGTAATATAGATTAATCATAAGGGGCAAGAGACTCTTGAGGAATTATTGGAATTGGTCTTGTTCAGGCCTAATATCATTTTGTTGTTTGGCAACTGGTTTTCTGCTTTTCTTTGTAAAACTTGGATACTGTTAGAAATTAGTCAGTCTTATCTTCAGCTTTCTCAATTTTAAAATTTTATTTTGATCTGGAAACTGTAGCCTAAGTCCTAACATCTAAAGAGGTAAGGAAATCTACAATATGTTCTACAAGGTCACATTCTGTTTGGAAAGTGATTTATATCGACTAATTTTATGCCAAATTTGGATTCCACCTAACGTGGACGCGGTAAATTTGAACAGTAATATATGGGTTCATTCAGTAATATGTGGATCCCTTTTTACACATTTATATCTCATGTATCCGTTTACATCGGTATTTAATATTGATTTGAATTTGTCGACATATATGGTAATACTCTTATGTATGACTATGTAAATAGGACTGGTATAAAATTACTTTTGCAACTGCAGGACAATATAATACGTAAGATTGAGCTACATGCATTCTTGTTATTGTAATCACATTTAAGCAATGTTTGGCGATTAGGAATTGGAATTAAAATTTGAAACTTGATATTGAGTTGCCAAACATAGCGTCAGGTTCCCCATCTTAGCTTATCATTTCCTAAAAATGCTTGATATTGAGTTGCCAAAGACAACATCAGGCTCCTCGGCTTATCATTTCCTGAAAACGTTTGAATGACTCCTCCCGCTGAAGCTGCAACTGCTTTCGAAAGTTCTTGATGAAATCTTCAGCCAGTTTGTTTACGTCTTTTTTCTCATCTGGCAAAGTAAATTGCCTAATCATCCTCCTCTTCTCCCCACAGTTGTTCGTTTCTTTCTTTCTGCAGCTACCGCAAGAAAAACCCTCTTGATCGCGGTCCATTACAACTTCACAGCTGTTTCAGGGTTAGATATGGAGAGTTTGATGAGAGATTCTTGTCTTGGTGATGGCTGCATTATATGGGAATGTTATATTTATAGGTAGAAACTGAAACTGGGAGGGCATGAGTATGGCCAAAAATAAAACAACAGGAATTTGCAGGGGCTAGTAAGGCCAGAAAGAAAAGGTTAACAAAATTCATTTTTTTATTGTCAACTTTTGTATTAATTATTGCCTTGTTGACATCTTTAAAACATGTTTAATGATAAAAGTAACACAAAATTAGAAAAATGTAGCACCTACAAATATTATAAAAATAATAGTAATAAAGATGACACCCTTAAAAGCTCAAATGGAGTTGAAAGGTGGAACCTTATTTTGTTTTGCTTAGTTTGGAACAAGGAAGAAGGGTGTGGAAAGGTGAAAGGGGAGACCTTCCAAAAAGAGGGATTGCCTAAAATATTGGAACCTTCTTTTTTACCTCTTATGCTAAGAAGTTTGGATTGGAATAATCATGGTGAGAATGGAATGACTCATTCTTATGGAATAAAAAAATTGTGTTTGGTTGCGATTGAAATGGATTAAACCATTCTTATTCCTCTTAAATTTATGAATTTTATTTCTTGGGAGAGGGAGAGTATGTAATAACCCAGTCCAACTAGAATGGAATGAATCATTCCACTCTTTATTCCATTTCTTCAATCCAAACGTAACATTATTGTTTGGTATAACTGGAACACAATAGTCTCTATGTTAAGGGTTTTTCATGCTAAATATTGTGTTTTACAGAGAAACTATACAAATAATAGCAGGACCAAAGCTAACGAAAAGATTGCATCATCATAATAAATTAACAAGAATCTCAAATTCTAAAAATGACAAGAATTTTTCCAAAAGCCAAGAATATTATGGCAAGAACAACAGATAATCGTGTAACAGAAGTCGAAACGCGCCCCTTGTCTTTCCTCAACATCATACCTTCAATGATCGGATAACTCAGCAATACGACGAAAGCTGTGAGAAAAATTTGAACAAACATCTCATCGCAGCTTCTTGCAAGAATTGTTTTCGCAACTCCTCCAACTAACGAAACCAAATTTAGGACGACTAAAGTACATAGCGGAGTAAGTAACTTAGCCGATGCTTGAAAATCAAATATGCCCGTTTGGTATCGCTTGAATTGTTCATCATCCACAGCCTTGTTCGTGGGTAGAAAGCTGGCTTCTCGCATACCCATTTTCTCCATAATCGCGTTCAAGCTTCCATAAAAATGACACGTCACAGACTTTATCATCCACATCCTTTGTTCATTCCTCCATGAACGGAATGAACCTCCGGTAGAGAAAATCTCTTGTGTGTGTTTAAATTGTGATGAGAGGAATATAAATGAGAATACAACGAAAAATGAACTTGAAACCTGCAAAAGAAAGAGATCAACAATATTAAATCTTTTTTTTCTCCCAATATTAATTATATTCTGAGTCTTATAAGGGGAGCACTATTTCTACATGTGTTTTTTTTATATTTTCACGTTATTCTTTCTCACTTAAAGTGACCATTTTATACTCATACGAGAGAGGATTATGACCAGGGGTGAAGCTACATGTATGAGTGTGGGGTCAATTGACCACACTGATATATATATATATATATATATATATATATATAATTTGACCCATTGAAATTTATTTCTGGCTTCGCCAACGATTATGATACATGTCATTAAAAAAAGAATAATTTTGTCTATGACATAGGTACGACATGATCCTAAACCTCTATAGTGAAACATTTTCCAAGAGACGAAAGAAAATTAATAGAAATAAAGGTATTAACTAATTAATTTTTGTTTGTTTTGGCTTACCTTTGGGTACAAAGGAATGCCATTGAGTAGATAGAGTTGAGGGATAGTAGCATAGCACCATAGTGGGAAGAAATAGAGGGGGAATGTGTGAAGCTCTGCATAACACATGGCCTCAAGAATAGGCATTCTATGTGCATTAATAAGAGGATTGAACCTTGAAATGGCAACTTCCACCAAGCCTGCACTCCATCGGGTGCCTTGAACCAACACATCATTAAGATTTGTGGTGCCGGCTCCCAAGAAGGCTGCTCTTGGTGGATCAAAATAGACTGAACTCCACCCTTTGCAGTGCAAATGGAAACTTGTAAAAACATCTTCTGCCACGGAAAAGTATCGGAAACCTACCTGTAATAATTAAACAAAGGGATAACATAACCTCTTTGTTATGCACAATTGCACATAGCTTATTTACTCCTTTTTATATAAAACCTATATAGCTAGCTTCTTTTCTGTTGCTTAATTATGCACATATGATATAACTACACTTTAATTATATATATATATATATATATATATATATATATATATATATATATATATATATATATATATATCCCAATGCACCAGTGTTGAGTGAACTTGCCTCTTTGCCCCATTTTGTGTCAACCTCGTAAGCACAAGAGGCCACAAGAGGCCACAAGTGTATATATATATATATATATATATATATATATATATATATCAATGCACCAGTGTTGAGTGAACTTGCCTCTTTGCCCCATTTTGTGTCAACCTCGTAAGCACAAGAGGCCACAAGTTTGGCCTCTTCTAGCAATGCACTGGTGAAGTTCCCATAATCATCACTCCGGCGAAGGGATTTGATGAACTCATTAGATATACCAAAATTATGTTTAAATTCCTTGAGCTCCATATCTGATAAATGTCGACAAAATTAGTTAAAAATGAAGAAGCTGTAAACTGGGAAAAATAAAATAGAATATATATATAAAATTTCACAAATCGGTTATTGTGACGATACGGACCATAGCCATATAACAGAAAGCTGTCGCCATATTATATATATATACCATGTTGTGTGGAAGTTCCATAGAGTGTTTCCCTCTTTAAATAATAGCATGTACCGGATATAGGTGGTCCCTTGAGCCCATCCATACCTGGCCATGATACCTGGAAACATAATTATTGACAATCAACAAATATTAATGAAAAACATTAATGATCTCAACAATTTGTGCATATAATTATAAATTAAAGTTTCATGCACCGTCAATGTATAGATACATGTACATCATTGACACCTCATTAATGAAAACGGTTGGATATTATTATCCTTATTTCAATTATGTATCATGATTTTAAAAGCGCTCATGTATACGTTATCAATGTATCAAATTTTAACTCAATTATTATTATGAAAAATGGTTTATTAATATTAAGAGAAATGCTAAGGACACCAACTATATACAAAAAGTTGTGCACACACAATATAAAAAAAAGAGAAAATAAGAAGCGGGACTTACAATTAAATATTTTATATATTTTCATTGGTAAACAATATATGAAGGGTCCTCTTAACATGTGCCATAAGGGCACATACTAAGCATGAAACTCGAGTGTTGGGTATTGAATTCAAAGAATGGGGCCCACTAAAATATAAATTTTAAATGCACATGGCTCCACTAAAATATTATTTTAATTATATTCTAGTGAATCCCATCCCTTGAATTCAGTGCCCAACACTTGGTTTCCGTGCTTAGCATTTGCTATAAGGAGAGCGATTCATACATCATTTTCTTCTGCTATCCTCATGTTCTTCACTTAAATTTTGACACCTAATCTCTTACTTATCACCAATTAATTCTAAAATTAAATAAAAGATCAGGTGTCAAAATTTTGATGAAAAGACACAAGGAAACAGAAAAAATGTGGACAGAGAATCTGCTCTCCGCTCTAAGGGCACATGTTAAGAAAACTCATATATGAATTGAGTATACTGTGGGTGCACAACTTTTTTATGTGCAATTGGTAGACATAGCATGCATTATTCTAATAATAACCCATATAAATTAATTTATATGGAGTACCTTATAACAGGATCTTAACTGACTATCATAGATGTCAGTCTTACTGATGTTGTGGAATTTTTGTGGAAATTGGACAAGAAACAGTGAGGAAGATATCTCGGGGTCAAGAAAGAAACACATCGATTCTCGTGCTGAATTTGGATCATTGCAATACATGTCGCAGTCCAACCCTAGAATGTAGGGTGCATTGCTTATCATGCTTGAAACTCGCAACTACAATAATATATACACACACACACAAAGGGAAAACAAATTCGTAAGTTATGAGATGTAAAATTAGTCCATTTAGAGAGAGAGAGAGAGAGAGAGATGTTACAACTTACAAGGACATTGAGAGCTCCAGCTTTAAAATGATGAGGATGAGCTGATCTTTTTTCACGTGAAATATACACAAGGAAAGGCATCCCAGTTTGCTCAGAAGATTCGTCTTCTATCACCTGAAAAGAAGAGAAATTAATCACGAGAAAACAATCACACGAGCATGCAGAATACATATAAGTTTTTAGAGTCCTTCTATATCTTTCAAAGAGTACGTACCCTTAGATGATACAACTCGATAAAAAGAATTAAGTGCCAAGACTGCAACAAGCCATTAGGTGTACCTTAAAGTTGCAATACCTTTTGAATTTTATTCCGATCCACCACTAACATATATCAGATTTTTTTTACTAAAGGTCAAATCCCAATACTACTGCATGCAGTATTGCTAATGACTTGGATTTCAGCTAGTTTATTTTGGACAGTTCTTAATTTTGTAAAAGTAATTATATAATTATTAGTTAGTTCCATAAATATATATATATATATATATATATATATATATATACAGGGAATAGGGAATGATATTGATCATACAAAACTGGAAAATTCACCTCCGCTATTATTAGTAGCAGACGACGGGTTATGTTTGCTAATAGCGAATGACGCTTTAAATAATACTGTATTATTGCTAATAGCGAATGACGCTTTAAATAATACTGTATTAGTAGTGTACGTGTTCTAAATGTAACTCAGTCTCAAATAATCCAATGAATTGACAAAATAGACAGGTTGAGCTCATGATCTTGATCCTAATTAAAACTCATATTTACGTACGTACATAGTTAAAATATCAAATCAGATGTTGGTCTTACCTCAATAATAGAAGAACGGTCACCATTAAGTATGGCCACTTCATTTTCCTTGATTCTCATTACTCTCTCCAAGAACTCCTCATATTTCCCCTGCACCATTAATTAATTAATTAATTAGCAACCCATTTAATTCACATGTACAATTATATATAATTTTGTAATTCATGCATATATATAATTACTTTTGGATAATTAGCTGACTATTATAGAACTGACTGACAACTTGAAAGAATGGTCTGTGAAGATATTTTCAGTTTCTTAAATTTAATTGTGTGTCCCAACCTTGACAATATTTTTCTCAGCTACAAAATCATTGCTATCCACATCAATATTATCATCATCATTTGCCTCCGAAAAATAAGCCTTAGGACAAATAGTCTTAATTCCAAATTTCCGACAAAAGGGTATCCACCACTTGGCAAATCTCCAAGCCTCCATTATCCCTCTCAAAGTCACCGGAGAACCCGCATCATCCGATAGATACACGTGGAGCTTATCAGGCGGATAATCCAACGCCATGGCGGATATAACCGTGTTCATCACTCCCACAGTTGGCTCCTTAATGGGATCCGACGTGCATATAAACACGTCGATGGCCGGAAGTTCTTTATTTTCCGGCAGTCTCTCCGGGAAGACCTGCCGGGAAACGGGTTTCCATCGATAAGCTTGGTTGAGCAGCCAAATAAAAGATAGTGCGAGTTCAGAAGCAAAAAGAAGAACATGTGGTAATATTGGTGTAGTGTTGTTACTACTAATTCTTATGCTTTGGGAAATAAAGGGAACCCTATAATAAATTAGGAATAATATTGCTATGAAATGGAGGAGAGTATGGAATCTGTTGATTATTAGAGATTTTTTCTGCACTTGGCATGAATGAAGAGGAAGAGTTTTATAATCCATTGCCTCACTCTTTTTTGAGTTATGCTTTATTGGTTTTAAGGCTCTTTCTATATATATAGTAGGATAAGTTTGTATATGACCTCTCATTTCATGCGTGGCTATTATATAATAATCAAGATATTAATTAAGATCATCAAATTATTATTTTTTTTAATCAACAAAAGGAATTTTAATTCATTAAAAAGAAATTAATTAAATACACATGTGACAAATCATTTGACCATTTTCACAGTAATGTACAATATCTGATACACACGTTGCAACTGTATAATGCATGCATTATGTTAAGATTCGTTGAATTAAGAATTTTACTTAGAAGTAATATGTACAATTAATATCTGATACACACGATGCAACTGTATAATGCATGCATTATGTTATGGTTTCGTTGAATTAAGAATTTTACTTGGAAGTAATGCGTTATGTTAAGATTTCGTTGAATTAAGAATTTTAAGAATTGAAAAATAGTTAGTTTATTATTTATTCACATTAATGTATTTCTTCTGTTCTAAAATTTAAGATACATTTGTAAAATAAATATTTTTAAGGATAATGTTATGTTATCAAATATAACCTTAATATTAATTACTGAATTTAATTATGGTGGTGTGATATTGAAAATAATAGTAAAAAAAATAATGATAAATTAGAAATATAATGTCACACTTTATAATTTTAAATAAAAATATTTTTTTTTAATTTTAGAAGGGACTAAAAAAATGTAGAAAAATTGAATATATGGTAATATGAGATTCCACAAGTACTTTTTAACAAGAATATTTTTTACAACAGTTGTAATGGCTCTCCAAAAGTCTCTAGTTACATCAATAATGCAAATAGTGGGACAAATTTGGTCCATAAGATTAAAATCCATTTGAATTGGTATAATATATATTTACCTAATTGGTCTAGGAGTACTTTACTTGGCAGCCAAATTTGAATTTAGAATTCAAGTAGGAGAAGCAACATTCGCAGGTACCAAACTCGAATAAATTTAGAACTTTTTCTACACTCTTCCTCTACTTTATTTTTATTATTTTATATAAAAAATATACTTGAGATATCTTTTTGAGGACGGAAAGAGTATTATTTTATGAATAATGTTGAGGGTCTTATTTTTTGTCTTAAATGATGGGTTATTGAATAAGTTAAATAGAACTGATATTTTTACATGAAATTTTGATATTTTTATATGATCTCTCTCACATGGACTCACATGAATCCCTCTATGTGAGTGAAATTCATGTGAAAATATCATTTTTACATGCATAAATATCAATTTCCTAAGATAAAATGTACTTTATGGTATAGCCAATCAGAAATGATTTATCCGGCATTTGAGACATATTTAAAACAAAATTTTGAAACCTCTAGATTAATAATTCTTAGGTCATGTTTGTTTGCAAGAATTATAATACATGTGATTATAATTTCAAGACTATTAATCTTAGGATTAAATAGTCCTAGTCACGTGTTTGTTTTTTATAATATTATTCATGGAATAACTTAAAATAATCTCATGTTATGTTTTTTTTTCCAGGATTAATTAAAGTATTGAATTAAAAAAATATCGTTTGGATTATTATATTGTGACGCCCCCAAAATAGGTATACATCACCCATTTTGAGTCGTCAAATACATGGTACAGAAAAACAACTACAACTTTATTAATACAATTGTCGTGTAAAATACGACAACACGTACTGTGAGTTTAAATACAATATTGTCTTCTAGACAATATCCACACCCAAATAAAATTCTCATTACAATTATTGATGTACTATTTTATAAAATAGTGAGGACTACTAAAACAGCTATCTTGAGTCATCACTCGTTACCATTTAGTTCTCGCTAAATTCTCACCTCCTGAGAAGAAAAATGGAACAAAAAGAAAAAGGGTGAGCTCAACTAGCCCAGTAAAGAATATTATGACTAAGATAATATACAACAAATTATCCTTCGTCTTCAACGAGAAAAATCGATAGAATCTGATAGACAACAAGTTTTAGATCAACAACCTGCAACTAAAACATCAATTCATTAGAAGAGTTAAGTAGAGAATGAAATCTACTATCATTTATAAATTTAAAAGTCCATCATCAATATTTTATCCCTGTAATATTAATCAATATACATCTTTGCACTACGGGCCAAATATATTCATTTGTATCACCAGTTGGTCATGTTCATCTCAACACCTGTTCATCTTTGCTCTACGGGCCAAAGATATTCATCAGGTAATCATTCATCTTTGCACTAAAGGCCAAAGATATTCATCAAGTATCACCATTAAGGACTGAGGATGATGAAAAATATTTTAGAGAACGAATCCAGTGAGACAGAAGGACAAATATTAGGGATTCATATTTCGGTTTATCCAAATTCAATAATACTCCATAATAACCAAGTGTGAAGTAGAATTCAAAAATAAAGATCAAAACATGGATACAATCAAAGATAGTAACCATAAAAGACATCTGGAAGAAAAAGAGAATATTTCATTTTTCGGTGAATAGTGTCGTATTTGTGAATAGTGCCGTATACGTGAATAGTAACCCCGACACAACAAGTTCCAAATATGATTAAAAGTTCAGATCAATACTTTGGCATAATGATATTGAAAGAAATAATATCATATATGAAGAAAATAACATCCCTTACCTCAAAGAATCAGTACTTCGGAATGAAAGGTCAGAAGTAATGCTAAATGAAACTTGTACTGAACATCAACTCTCAAAGTATCTAAATACTCACAAAATACACTCGATAATATAGAGAGAGAAAGAGAGAAAGCTTATGTTTCTGGTGTGATTTTCAATTCTAACTTAGCCCTCTATTTATAGGAAAATGTTAGCACGCCGAAGCAGACTTAACCTGCTACCTGATGGCTTTACCTGCTACTATTGCCACCCACCACATTTGAAATTCAATTTGAGCACATTTCTCACCAACCACAAGTGGGGCCCATTCAATTCTAGAATTTTCCACCAAAATCATTTATAACCCTAATTTTCGAAGCATTCACCTCTTAAAATTCATAACAAATCATTCGCTCATTTTTAACGGTTCAAAATTTGTGGACATATACCCAACTTATATATGTATAATGTGACGCCCCCAAAATTAGGTATACATCACCCATCTTGAGTCGCCAAATACATGGTACAAAATTCAAATACAAACTAATAATACAAATAAGTGTAAAATATGACCAGAACATATCTTTGTGAGTTTAAATACAAATCATCGTCTTCAGACAATATCCATTCTCAATTGAGTCCTCTGGATAAAGATACAAACTCAAATTCAGTCCTCATTATATTTATTATCACACTATTTAACAGAATAGTGAGGACTACTAATACTATCATTTGGACCGTCACTCCATTCCCCGACTAGTCCTGGCTACGTTCTCATTTCCTGAAGAGAACAGTGAAAGAAAGGGTGAGCTCAACTAGCCCAATAAGAAATATTATGACTAAGATAATGCAGAATAAATTATCATTAGCCTTCAACAATGTTAAACTGATAAAATATAATAGACATCAAGTTTAACTGCAGCGGATCAAGCAATCCATTAAAAGAGTCAAGTAGAGAATATAATCTACTATCTTTTATGATTTAAAAAGGTTTTCATCACTTTTATCGCTGAGACTCAGCTCAATAAATAATCCACGTCATTAAATCATCCATGCACTACAGGCCAAGGATATTCTTTAGTATCACAACCACGAATTATCCATGCTCTACGGGCCAAAGATAATCGTGTTTTCATCAACGGTCCTGATCATGCCATAAAATAATTCATCTTTGCTCCTTGGCGAAGAGAATTCATAGCCATAATCATACCAAAAGCGTCCATCAATGCACTACGGACAATGAGAACTTTTAATTTTCACATCATTTGTAACATTACGGTCATGATTACATTACAATCAATAATCCCCGGTCATAATCATACCAAGTCCATCCATGCTCTACAGGCCATAGATGACTTTCAATAAATATAAACATGAGGATGATGACAATGATATAAGAATTTAATAAAACAAATTCAAGAATTAAGTTATTCAGGAACCAATAATGTCCAAATTGTCAACATGATACTACTTTATAGAGTAAAATTCAAGAATGCTCAGAATAATATTTTCATGAAAAGGTACTAGATGAAGCGCAAACATCAAGGATATTCTACTAATTTCATGGAATATAGAAGTCAAAACTTTAATCAACTGAGTATAATACCGAATGGAATAACAAAAGATATCACCATGCATGCGGTACTTCGTATAGACAGGTTTTTCCAACAGAATAATAATAACGGAATCAGGTCAGGTGAAATTCATGCAAGCGGGATGTTCCAACAACATAATAAGGAATGGAATAACAACGAAATCACCATGCATGCGATAGAGACCGCATGCAGAAAAGTTATTCCAATGAATAATAATAACGGAACCGGTCGGTGAAATTCACACCGACGGGATGTTCCAATGAGAATAATAAATGCGGAATAATAAATGATGGAACCAGTCCCAAGCGTATAGCGATGCATGGATATTCCGCCGAGAATAATAAAGACGGAATAATAAAATGGAACCAGTCCCACAGTATAACACGAATGAGGATATTCCGCGAAAATATAAAGACGGAATAATAAAATGGAACCAGGTCCGGCGTATAGCACAAACAGGATATTTCGACAGAAATATAAAGACGGAATAATAAAAGAATGTCACGAAGTATAGGGTATTCCGCGTATACATGTTATTCCAACAGAATAATAAGAAATAGAATAACAACAGTTCTCTTCATGAATATAAAAAAATAATATCCCTTACCGTAAAAGAAACTGGATATAGGAAAAGAAAGTTAGCAGACTTCTCTTCTTATTTCTCTTTATAACTTTCTCTCTCTAGCGTTCAGTGAATTCGTAAGAAAATAATGAAGGAATGAGCTTCTATTTATAGGAAAATAGAATGCATAGTAACTAACTCATGAACGGTCCAGATTGATTTACTTTAATCTGACGGTCCATATTTAAAGAAAAATCTTTTAAATAAAATATAATATATTCTATTTATATAAAAAGATTTTTACTATACAAACATTATGCAACACTATGCAAAACACTATGCAAAATACTATGCAACAATATACAATACTATGCATAATAAAATATAATATATTCTATTTATAGAATAACTTTAATAAAATATTCTGTTTTATATAAAAAGATGTTTCTGTTTTATTACGTTAATAATACGAATAAAACAAAACTTCATTATCGTTATAATAATTCATATTATTAATCAACAATAATTGAATCAAACTAAGTGACTTCTCACATAAATATCAATAATCAATATCGTGTGCTACTATGCAACAACGCGTATTACTGTACTTTTACTACCGAGTAGTTCAACAGTATCAACGGTAAAACTTCCGCCGTTATTTTCAATTAAATATTTTTGTCGTTTTCTCGATCAAATGCCAATAATTACATTGGGGGTCCACCAATGATTGTCTGGTCGTCTGCGAATATTTTCCGACACAAAGATTATTCCCTGACCAATCGAATATAATATAACAACTTGCATACTTTGCAAAATTTATAAATACTACCCACAACTATAATATTATCTCAAATTCACACCATAATATTAAAAAAAAAAATTTATTTCGAGAAAATTAATTCTTTATTCATAAAATCTGGGGTTTCAAATATAACATATCCAAAAATTACAACGAAGCAACGGTCAGATTAAAAATTATAACTCGCGCAATATATCGTAAAAATACTGATTTGATTTTTAATACCTCCATTCCGACAAAAATATAGATAAAATACCTCAACATTAAATCCTTTAATTATAATAAATAAATCCATCATTTATATAAAATAAATATTTTCTTATCATATGAATCAATAATTAATTATTCATAAATAATATTACATAATCACAATTATGACAACCAAGCCGTTCCCAAGAAAGAGGAGGCTTTCCAATAAGGATTTCTCCTTACTGGCGCACAATTAGATGACCTAACCTCTCCTCGACAGAACTTTCTAGACATTGCCAATAATGTTATCTAATAATATTATTCAAATAATATGAATTATTGATCTGATAATGAAAAATACTGTGCAGTGACAATTATTCAAACAATAATAATATAAACTATCAATGCAGCAATTATTGAATCAATAAAATAAAATATTAAACAGTAACTACTGTAACAATTATTGAGTAGTGCCTTCTTACGTAAGGATCAATAATTCAACAATATTGTGCAATCTGGTGTCTTTCTTTGTGTCATTCTGGCGTATTCATATTTAACCACCGGGTATTCCAACGGTTAATTAGCAGTAGCGATTATACCAGTTATTGGTAACAACTCAAATTTGTCGTTTTCTTCATCCGACAGTTATTCTGTTATGGGGCCCACAAATGATTGCGCCGTCGTACGGATATTCCCGACAAAAAGAATATTCCACGACCAAACGAATATTCCTTGATATAAATAAATATTTTATAACCACTTGCTTATTTTGTAAAATTCGCACATTTCACCCATAACCAAAGTATTATATCAAATTAACTCCTTATTATTTCAAGATAATAAATAGAGAAAATTTAATTTTATTCATAATATGTTGGGGTCTTACAACCTCCCCTCCTTATGAAATTTTACCCTCGAAATTGACGTATGTACCTGGTGCTTCGAAAAGGTGAGGGTACCTCGCTTTCATTTCTGATTCCAACTCCCAAGTCATTTCCTCAATAGCATGGTTCCTCAACAAAACCTTGACTTGTGGTATAGCCTTTGTTCGTAGGATATGCTCTTTCCTATCCAATATATTGACAGGTACCTCCTCGTACGTTAAATCTTGGCTATCTAAATGCGGTTCTAACGCAATAATGTGGTTTGGGTCTTTCACATATTTACGAAGCATAGATATGTGAAAAACATTATGAACACGAGACATACTTGGAGGTAATCTTTGCGAGTCTATAGGCCACATTTTCTATTCGGTCGAGAATCTCAAATGGTCCAACAAATCGTGGATTGAGCTTTCCTCTTTTCCCAAATCTTGTAACTCCTTCCATGGAGCAATACGTAACAATACATGATCTCCATATTAAACTCCACGTCCTTTCGGCGAAGATCGGCCTAACTCTTTTGTCGATCTTGTGAAGTCTTTATCGTTCTTGGGATTATTTGAATCTTTTACGTAGTCATGCGTCTTAATTACGGTCCCAACAATGTTGTTTCTCCCACCTCGTCGGCATCTTTGGAGAATGACACTTTCGTCCATACTGGCGCCTCGAATGGAGACATGCCTATACTTGCTTGATAAGCTGTTGTTGTAGGAGAATTCCACCATGGCAAGTACTTATCCCAACTTCCTTTGAAATCTAGAACACGTAGTCTTAATAGATCTTCAGGGTTTGAATAGTCCTCTCGATTCTCCGTCCATTTGAGGATGATATCTTTGAATCCCAGAATCAATAAATCCGTGCCCATAGCTTTACTGTAAGCTAACCCAAAATCTTGAAGTGAATCTTGGGTCGGGGATCCAAACTATGGATACTGGCATGCCATGCAATCGCACAATCTCATTCACGTACATACGAACAAGACGTTTAAGGGAATAAGTTTCTCGTATAAGTAAGAAATGAGCACACTTGGTTAATCTATCAACAATAACCCAAATCGTATCTATGCCTTGAGAAACTTTGGGAAGACCCGTAACGAAATCCATGGTAATGTGTTCCCACTTCCATTCCGGAATCTCAAGTGGTTGCAATGGACCTTTTGGCACTTGATGCTCCACCTTTACACGTTGACAAGTTAAACACCTTGAGATAAACTCCACGATCTCTCTCTTCATATTGTTCCACCAAAATGTATGTCGAATATCATGATACATTTGGTACTCCTGAGATGGATTGCAAGCGGGTGTGTTGTGTGCCTCCATCATGATTCTATGCTTCAAGTCAGAATCGTTAGGAACACAAAGTCTAGAGTTGACTCGAAGTATTCCTTCTTCATCGATTCTTGCTTCTGGAATAGCACCTTCTTGCACTTTCTTCTTCATACGCTTCAGCCCCACGTCCGTAGCTTGAGCAGCTTTAACTTTATCGATTAAAGTCGGTTCTACTCATATGTTTGATATCATCACGTGGGTCCTTAGAGTCTTTAACTCTATCTTTATCGTTTATAAATTATACAAAATAGGTCTTTGTGTTCAACAATATCGCACTCGTACTCGCGTACGATCTTCTACTCAACGCGTCAACTACCATGTTCACTTTTCTAGGATGGTATAGTAAGAACATGTGCCAAAATGAGTTTCCTCTTGAGTTCTTAGAAAATCTTCTCGCATTCCTCGCTCCATACGAATTTTGTATCTTTCCGAGTCAGCTAAATTAACAAAATAGCGATTCGAGAAAGTTCTTCCATAAATCTCCGATAGTAACCAATTAAGCCTAGAAAGCTGACTTAAGTTGCTCTCATATGTGATTCATATCCCAATCTTGGATCGCACGTCACAATGGTACCTATCGTTTTACCACCACACAAATATAGAGTTCCCTACAGAGAGTCTGGCTTTGGTGCATTCCACAAAGGAAGTCACCAGATAGAGGCTCGGGTACCAATCTTTGTACTTGGGTTTTTAACTCCTGAAGTTCAATAGGAGCCATTTGATAAAAGATTTTAGAAATGGGTTTTGTACCGGGTTCAAATTCGATACAAAATTCAATATCACACTCTGGGGGTAGGCCAGGAAATTCTTCAAGAAATACGTCAGGAAATTCACTAACAACAGAAATATTATTCAAATCTGACGTGTTTTTGTTCAAGTCCATAATATGGGATAAGAAAGCTTGACATCCATTTTTCAATAAACGAATAGCTTTATGGCTTGATATGATAGTGACTGATTTTAGTGGTTTAGTTGCTTGAATTCGTATAATAGGTTGGTTAGGAATATGAAAACTAACAACCTTACGAAATCAATCAATTTTGGCATGATGAGTGGTTAGCCAATCAATCCCTAAAATCACATCAAATGCAAGTATCTTTAAAGAAATAAGATCAACAGGTAATGTGATTGTGCTAACTTGGATCAAGCAAGATTTATTAACTGTAGATGTAATGAAGGTTTCCCCCAATGGAGTTTAGACAGATAAGTTAAAGTCCAATTTCTCCGGAGTCAAGTTTAAACGTTGAGCACAAGCAGGAGAGATAAAAGAATGGGTAGAACCGGTATCTAGTAAGGTATAAACTTCAAAAAAAATTATGATTAACTAACCCGTGATAACTTTATTTGGGTTCCTCACTTGTTGGGAAGTCATAATAATCGATCTCCCTTGAACTACCCGGCTTTGACTTGTCTTGGGCAGCATTTGGTGTCATCACTACCGTTGAATTTGACTTTTCTATAGGGCATATTCCACCCTCAACTGCTTCATCGTACTCCTGTTTCATGATCTGAATCATTAATCTTGATCCATATCGAATTGGGGTTGACCATGATGTATGTGGTAACTCAAAACTCGATGTTGGGTTCTCTCAATTGCTGTCCAAAAAGAGAAATACATATCATCTATTTTAGCCTTCTTAGATCGGACATCTCTTTCCACAATATCAACACGTCATGCGGATTTTTCCCATACATCATTCATTTTCACTCGTTCAGTTCTTTCTTCTTTTAGCTCAGATTCTAGCTTTATCATTTTATACTCTGCCAAAGAGTGCTTCTGTTCAAGCATCACATATCGGGTAACACAAGCTTAAATTGTTGCATCCTTTTGCTCCACGACCGCCTGCCGTTCTTCAGCCTGCTCTTCTAACTCATGAATACGATTTTGCAATTCTAAATTTCGATCATAAAATTATTCTAATAAATTCTCCTCAGGTACCTCTTCTTCCTCTTCTTCCTCACTCTCACCTTACTACCTCATGTGACTATCTCTAAAAGTAACTATCAATTCTTCACTCACCACATGGATATATCTAATTCCTTCTTCGCCTGACATCACATTATCCTGGTTGGTGATTAGAGGTGTCTCCACGATCTCGTTCACTCCATTGTTAACGTTCTCAGCTGTCATTCTTAAAAACTGCCATAAAATAAGGGTTAATTAACATATCACATAATATCCCTATATTATGATCGACCAACAAATAAGCTTAGGTAGGACACACTAGCGAAGGATTTACTCATCTCTCTCCTCCTAGTTCTATTCCCCGATCTCCGCCAGAGACCATATCCCTAAGATCTGATACTAATTGTGACGCCCCCAAAATAGGTATACATCACCCATTTTGAGTCGCCAAATACATGGTACAGAAAAACAACGACAACTTTATTAATACAATTATCGTGTAAAATACGACAACACATACTGTGAGTTTAAATACAATATTGTCTTCTAGACAATATCCACACCCAAATAAAGTCCTCATTACAATTCTTGATGTACTATTTTACAAAACAGTGAGGACTACTAAAACAGCTATCTTGAGTCATCACTCCGTACCCCGGCTAGTTCCTGCTAAATTCTCACCTCCTGAGAAGAAAAATGGAACAAAAAGGAAAAGGGTGAGCTCAACTAGCCCATTAAAGAACATTATGACTAAGATAATATACAACAAATTATCCTTAGTCTTCAACAGGGAAAAATATGATAGAATACAATAGACAACAAGTTTTAGATCAACAACTGTAGCGGAAACATCAATTCATTAGAAGAGTTAAGTAGAGAATGAAATCTACTATCATTTATGAATTTAAAAGTCCATCATCAATATTTTATCCCTGTAATATCAATCAATATACATCTTTGCACTACGGGCCAAAGATATTCATTTATATCACCAGTTGGTCATGTTCATCTCAACACTGCTTCATCTTTGCTCTACGGCCAAAGATATTCATCGAGTAATCATTCATCTTTGCACTACGAGCCAAAGATATTCATCAAAATATCACCATTAAGGACGGAGGATGATGAAAACATTTTAGAGAATGAATCCAGTGAGACAGAAGGACAAATATTAGGGATTCATATTTCGGTTTATCCAAATTCAATAATACTCCATAATAACCAAGTGTGAAGTAGAATTCAAAAATAAAGATTAAAACATGGATACAATCAAAGATAGTAACCATAAAAGACATCTGGAAGAAAAGAGAACATTTCATTTTTCTTGAATAGTCTAGATTTGTGAATAGTAAGGTCAGATATCGTGAATAGTCTTAGTATACATAAATAGTAACCCCGACCCAACAAGTTCTAAATTTGATTAAAAGTTCAGATCAATACTTTGGCATAATGATATTGAAAGAAATAATATCATATATGAAGAAAATAACATCCCTTACCTCAAAGAATCAGTACTTCGGAATGAAAGGTCGAAAGTGATGCTAAATGAAACTTGTACTGAACAACAACTCTCAAAGTATCTAAATACTCACAAAATACACTCGATAATATAGAGAGATAAAGAGAGAAAGCTTATGTTTCTGGTGTGATTTTCAATTCTAACTTAGCCCTCTATTTATAGGAAAATGTTAGCACGCCGAAGCAGACTTGACCTGCTACCTGATGGCTTTATCTGCTACTATTGCCACCCACCACATTTGAAATTCAATTTGAGCACATTTCTCACCAACCACAAGTGGGGCCCATTCAATTCTAGAATTTTCCACCAAAATCATTTATAACCCTAATTTTCGAAGCATTCACCTCTTAAAATTCATAACAAATCATTTGCTCATTTTTAACGGTTCAAAATTTGTGGACATATACCCAACTTATATATGTATAACATATCCAAAAATCACAACGATCCAACGGTCAGATTAAAAATTATGACTCACGCAATATATCGTAAAAATACTTATTTGATTTTTAATACCTCCATTCCGATAAAAATACAGATAAAATACCTCAACATTAAATCCTTTAATTATAATAAATAAATCCATCATTTATATAAAATAAATATTTCCTTATCATATGAATCAATAATTAATTATTCATAAATAATATTACAGAATCACAATTATGACAACCAGGCCGTTCCCAAGAAAGAGGGGGCTTTCTAATAAGGATTTCTCCTTACTGGCGCGCAATTAGAAGACCTAACCTCTCCTCGACAGAACTTTCTAGACATTGCCAATAATGTTATCTTATAATATTATTTAAATAATATGAATTATTGATCTGATAATAAAAAATACTGTGCAGTGACAATTATTGAAACAATAATAATATTAACTGTCAATGCAACAATTATTAATCAATAAAATAAAATATTAAGCAGTAACTACTGTAACAATTATTGAGTAGTGCCTTCTTACGTAAGGATCAAAAATTCAACAATCACCGTAATACCGTGTCTTCTCTTTGTGCCATTACGCGTATTCATGTATTTAACCGTAAGGTATTCCAGCAATGTTTAATTGATAGCGATTACGCGTTATTGGTAACAACTCAAATTTGTCGTTTTCTTCATCCCAAGACAGTTATTACATTATGGGGCCCATAAATGACCGCAAACTTGCGTCATTTGGGATATTCCCAAACAAAAAGAATATTCCACGACCAAACGAATATTCCCTGACAGAAATGAATATTTTATAACCACTTGCTTATTTTGTAAAATTCGCACATTTCACCCATAACCAAAGTATTATATCAAATTAACTCCTTATTATTTCAAGATAATAAATAGAGAAAATTTAATTTTATTCATAATAAGTTGGGGTCTTACATATATACTCTTACCAATATATAATAACATATTTTAAACTTATTTATACATTAAAAAATATATATATTTATTAATTATATATACACCCCCACCCCAAAAAATAATATTTACAAATTATGTATATATTTCCACCCTGCACGTACCCCACTCACCCCCAACCCCCAACCCCCAAAAATAATATTTACTGATTATGTATACACTCACATCTCGTCCACCCCGCACTCACCCACCCATCAAAAATTATATTTTCTGATTATGTATACACTCCTACCCATACCCCTTCCCCCCAAAAATAATATTTACTGATTATGTATACACTCCCACCCTGTCCACACCCACCACTCCACCGCCACCCCCACTCCCACCCTCACCCTCACCCTCACCCTCACCTCACCTCACCTCAAATAATATTTAATTGATTATGTATACACTCTCAACCCAAATTTCACCATACCACACCACCCACCCCCACCCTCTAAAAAAATAATAATATTTAGTCTTTATACTAGTAAGTTTTAAGTTATCAGTAATAATAACAGAAATTGCAAGATATTATAGTCATTTTAGAAAACTGTTGAGGTTAATTTTGTCTACCAATTTTTAATCCCAAATGGTAGGATTATAATACCAGGTAGAACATGGTATTAAATAATCTCAAATCTTAAGCTATTTTATAATCTCAAGACTAATAGTCCCAAGGTCAAATTGAAAAATAAACAAGACACTTGCATGGAATTAATAAGTGTAATCTTTACAAACAAACATGCCCTTATTGTAGATCCTAAAAAACATGAGAAGTTTAAATAAGAAATAAAGAAATTTAACTTTTGTTTATTAATATAGAGTTAATATTGCCAGAGCAATTAATTTACTACTAAAACAATAAAAGTGTTATAAAACCTTAGTAAAGTATATAAATATACTCTTATAATTGCTGCATAAATTTAGAGGGAGTAAGAGAGAAAAAAAGAAATTTTTCAGAGAGAATTCTTATTATTTTCTTCATTCTCATTCTCTTTATATAGGAAATGAGAGGAGTAAAGGGGGAGAAGGAAATCCTAATGGGAGAAGGAATCTTTGTGAGGGAATCAATCATAACACTTCCCCTGATTCCCTACAATAGAAGATTATGTCTCATTAAAAACCTTGTTAAGAAAACCAGTGGAAAAAACTTAACGAAGGGAAAAAGAGTACATATCTTTACATAACTATCTTAATTGACTGCCTCGTTAAAACCTTGTCAGGAAAAACCCATTGGGATAAAAACCATGACTAAGGAAAAAGAGTACAGTCTTCCCCTCAAAAGGAATTCATTACTCCTTGATGAAATGTTGTCATAAGTCTTTTAGTCGACACATTTTGATCCTTTTTTGAAGTTTTGCAAACGTTGCATTTGGTAGCGACTTTGTGAATAAGTCGGCTAGATTATCACATGATCGAATTTGATGCACATCTATATCACCCTTCTTTTGTAGCTCATGTATGAAGAAGAATTTAGGTGAAACGTGCTTTGTTCAATCTCCCTTGATGTACCTTCCTCTAAGTTGAGCAATACATGCAACGTTATCCCCATACAGAATTGTATGAATGTCTTTGATTGATGGTAATCCACATGATTTTTGAATATGCTGAATAATTGATCTCAACCAAACATATTCTCTGCTTGATTCATGTATAGCGAGAATCTTTGAGTGATTTGAAGATGTAGCTGTCATGGTTTGCTTTGTGGATTTCCAGGATATAGCCGTGTCACAATATGTAAAAACATAACCTGTTTGTGATCTTTCATTGTGTGGATCTGATAAATATCCTGCATTGGCATATCCAACCAATCGCGAAGTTGAATCTCTTGGATAAAATAAACCAAGATCAATACTTCCACGGAGGTATCTCAAAATGTGTTTGATCCCATCCCATTGTCTCTTAGTCGGAGAAGAATTGTATCTTGCTAACAAGTTGACAGCAAAATCAGGTCGTGTACAGTTTGCAAGATACATAAGAGCACCTATTGCACTTAGGTATGGAACTTCAGGTCCAAAAACTTTTTCCATTTCACTTAGGCATGGAACTTCAGGTCCAAGAACTTCTTCCATTGTACTTAGGCATGGAACTTCAGGTCCAAGAACTTCTTCCCCGCTTTCTAGAGGCTGAAATGGATCTTTATCAACTTCTAAAGATCGAGAAACCATCAGGGTAGTCAAAAGATGAGCTTTATCCATATAAAAATGATTGAGAATCTTTTCAGCATATGTGTATTGATGAGCAAAAATTCCAGATGCTAAATGATCCACTTGTATTCCCAAATAGAATTTTGTCTTTCTAAGATCTTTCATTTCAAATTCATCTTTTAAATAAGTAGTAGTTCTTGTGAGTTCTTCAGGAGTACCTACAAAATTCAAATCATCCACATATACAACAATGGTGGAAAATTCACTTTATGATTTCTTAATAAAAACACATGGACATACATGATCATTTATATATCCATCTTTTATTAAATAATCACTAAGTCGATTATACCACATATGACCAGACTATTTCAATCCATATAATGAGTGTTGTAATTCGATTGAATATATGTGACGTGGCCTTTGTGATTCAGCCATTTTCAATCCTTCAGGAATTCTCATATAAATCTCACTTCAAGTGAGCCATATAGGTATGTTGTTACAATATCCATCAGACGTGTTTCCAAACCTTCCATGGTTGTCATACCTATCAGAAAGAGAAAAGTGACTCCATCCATTACGTACTGGAGAGTCTGTATCCTGATAATCAATACTAGATTTTTGTGAAAACCCTTGAGCTACAAGTCGGGCTTTATATCTCACAATTTCATTTTTCTCATTTTGCTTTTCGTACAAATACCCATTTATTTTCAAACGGGAATACACCCAGCGGTGTTTGAACTACCGGTCCAAATACTTCTCTTTTCAATAGAGATTGTAGCTCAATTTGAATAGCATCTTTATATTTTGGCCAATCTTTTCTTTTCCGACATTCTTCCACGTTTTGTGGTTCAGGATCCGTGTCAGGAATCAAAGTAATATCTTATGCTATAGAGAAAGCAAATATATCGTCAATCATGACTTTGCTTCGATCTCATATTTTCTCATCATGTACATAATTTATTGAGATCTCTTGGTGTTCATCTCTTATCCCTTTACTGAGATTTTGAACCTCTTCTGGGGCTATTCTCACTCTTGAAATATGTGCTGCTTCTAGAGCGGTTTGTACCTCTTCTGGGGTTATTCATGGTTTTTATCCCAATGAGTTTTTCTTGACAAGGTTTAACGAGGTAGTCAATTAAGATAGTTATGTAAAGATATGTACTCTTTTTCCCTTCGTTAAGTTTTTTCCACTTGATTTTTCTTAACAAGGTTTTTAATGAGACATAATCTTCTATTGTAGGGAATCAGAGGAAGTGTTATGATTGATTCCCTCACAAAGATTCCTTCTCTCTCTTCTTTCCTTCTCCCATTAGGATTTTCTTCTCCCCCTTTACTCCTCTCATTTCCTATATAAAGAGAATGAGAATGAAGAAAATAATAAGAATTCTCTCTAGGAATTTTGGGGCTTCTTTATAAACTTTTATTGGTGATGGTCGAACAATTAATTTTCCTCAAGAACACGCAACACAAGGAAATTCACTACTGGGAAAAACCTTCTTTTTTTTGAGAGGATGACCAAAAGATTTGTCAATAATACGACACATCATAGAAGTACTTGGATGCCCGAGTCTTTCATGCCAAAGCATAAAGGATTTGAGATCTATGAATTTTGAAATCATAAGAGTATGAGACTCAATTGCTCTAATTTTCATAGTATATAATCTAGAAGAAATTTATTGAAGTTTTTCTAGGATATTCTATTTTTCAGAAATAGTAGAACTGACAAGAAGATCTTCATTAAAGATGGACTCACACATGTAAAAACATAAATAAATATTATTCATGAAAAACACATACCACGTATAGAACGAAAACTAATAATATTATACATGCAGGGTGTTTTAATTAAAACAAAAATTAAACGTTATCCCAAAAGATACTTTCAGAATGTTCAGTAATATCAACAACCTTTTCCTCATTATTGGTTATTGGTGGAACATCAACAATATCTAATTGATGATTAACAAAGTTTGTTTCTTCCTCCATTACTTTGTTCTTTTGAGACTCCTGGAATACATCCAGATGCCTCGGCGTACGACAGGTATGCGACCAATGCCCATTCATCCCACACCTAAAATAAACATATGGTTTGTTCTTTATCGGTGCTGCATTTTCTTTATTTTTACCCGTCTCAGACACTTGCCACTTCTGGTGGCCTGAATTGTCGCGGTTCTAGAATTTGTTGTTATGATGGCCTCGTTTATTCTCTCGCCCCCAAGGCTTCTTATTATATGGCCATCTATTTTCACGTTTATTCTGCTAGAATGACGTGTTGTTAATATCCGGCAATGGGGTATCACCCGTTGGCCGTACTTGATAGTTTTTCAACAACAATTCATTATTCTTTTCTGCAACAAGGAGTATAGGCAATAAGTCACTGAATTTTGTGAACTTGCTCTGTCTATATTATTGTGACAGAATCATGTTGGTGGGATGAAAAGTTGAGAACGTTTTTTTTTTCTTCTAACATTTGGGTTTCAGAAACTGGATCTCCACATAAAGCCAAAATAGATGTTATTCTATAAACATTGGAACTATATTCCGTAATGGTCTTTTCTAACTCATTTGCACTAAGGTGCAATTCTGCATCAAGTGCCCAAGCCAAATAGTTGTCTCCAGAGATTTTCAAAATAGAAAAATCTATTTTTATCAAGTTTGTCATCTATTCTGGGTTAAAACATAATTTTATTATTTATTAAAATAATAAATAATTGCATGTATGATATAGAAAAAATAAACTATACCACAACCTCAAGTGGTGATAAAATGCAAATATAAATAATCTTATATTTATATTATTAGCATATTATTTTAGTAAAAAGAATATGTGAATCGTTAATGTATATATACAATTATAAAATATATATATACAAAAGCGCAAATGGATCTTCACCCATGCATGCGGTAGTTCAGCATAGATGATTATTCCAATGAATAATAAATAATGGAATAACATAAGAATTTTACCATGCATACGGTAGTCGCGTAGAGGCGGAGTTATTCCAATGAATAATAAAGAATTTAACCGTGTCGGTGAAATTCACACTGACAGGATATTCCGACAGAATATTAAATGCGGAATAATAAATAATAGAACCATGTCAGGTGAAATTCACACTGACAGGATATTCCGACAAAATATTAAATGCGGAATAATAAATGATAAAAAGGTTTCCACTTAGTCTTGTAAGATTAACAAGGATAGATGGTACCATTGTAAATAACAGAATTTAAATGCAATTATAAGAATAAAATTATATTATTGGTGGTATAGCCCAACCAGTAGTATAATAATAAATTGCAAGAATTTAATTTTACCGTCTCAGTTGGTTAGAGTCTCGTGCTGATAACGTGTTATAAAACCTTAGTAAAGTATATAAATATATTCTTATAATTGTTGCATAAATTTAGAGAGAGTAAGAGAAAAAGAGAGAAATTCTTCAGAGAGAATTCTTATTATTTTCTTCATTCTCATTCTCTCATTCTCTTTATATAGGAAATGAGAGGAGTAAAGGGGGAGAAGGAAATCCTAATGGGAGAAGGAAAGAAAAGAGAGAAGGAATCTTTGCGAGGGAATCAATCATAACAAAAAGATATGTGGATAAAATTACCCCTGAATGGTTATTGCCCTACTCTTTTTTCATTTTCCCCCTCTATTTTCCCTTTTGTATTTTTACTCTAGTTCCCTCTTATTTAACCACCTTAATTTGGCTCAAGTCCATATCACAACTTACTTTATCTCATTATACACAATGAATAGTATATGCGATATCTGAGTTAAAATATTTGACAAAGTATTTCACCAACAAATAGACTTTTTTGAAAGAAAAAAAATGAAGAACATAAGCCAATATTTTATAATCCTTATAATTTATATGCAAATAAAACAAAATTTAATAAAAGTTTAAAGTAAAGATGTAAAAATCAATTTGAGACATGCTCAAATTTAAAATTGATATGATTTATTAGACAAACTAAAAATCTTATAATTAATAGTTTTTGTAGACACTTTATAATTTTTATTACTACATTAACTAAAATTAAATAAATCTATGCCAAATTTGAATTTAAAAACGTCTTAAATTGATCTCAAAAAGTCAATAATAGTACTTCATTCGTCCAAATTTACATGTCCTAATTGACTTTTAAGGTTAAATAGACCAATTCTAAAATTAATAATTAAATAAATGTACTACAATTTTTGAAATAAAATAAGTTGACTTTGATAATATATTTTATGTACTTTCTTATAATAATAATTTGTGCCTATATCTAATAAGTTTAAGAATAATAAGGTTTGAATAACCTATATGGTAAAGGAAAAATAAAAATAAAAATAAAAACACCATAAAGATTGAAGATATTTAATAAAAGAGCGAAAAGGGAGAGGGCAGAGGAGGGACGCAGGAGGGGGGGGGGGGGAATAATGACAATAATAAACAAAAAGATAAAATAAAAACAATAACAAACAAATAAAACAACTAAAGTTGCTAAAAAGATATATTAATGGTGATAGTCTAATAGTAAAATTTCGTCTTCTTCTATTGTATAAGATAACATTCTCGAGTCTATCTCTCGTGACTCTTTCATGTTCTCAAGTCTCAACTAGGCCTCCACGATTGAAATGTATCTCCATAATTGAATTGTAATAGTTAAGGGTGTAAAATGAATCAAACGGTTCGGGTTTGATCTTCGTATTGACTAAATTAAAAAATTAATTTGAGTTCGATTTGAAATATAAATGATTCAAATATGAGCAAATTTTAAAATTTGATAAATTATTCGAATATTTTGAAATTATAATTTTCTATTGATATTCGAATCATATTCGCTCGAAAAAGTTCAAACTAATTCGAGATCGTGCTCGACTTAATAACTAAACGATTTTCAATCAAACTTTATTTCAGATTTGATAAATTTTATGAACTAAATCTAATTTAACAAATTTTATGAATTAAATCTGAGAACTCAATACTCAATTTGACTCGATTTATTTATACAATTACTAATAGTATACTCGGTTCATTTATACCATTACTAATAGCATACGTTCTCACTTCTCCGGAAAAAGAAAAAAAAAGGAAGAAAAAAAAGGTATACAAATACATACATACATATATAAAATAAGTATTAATAAGCAAAAGAAAAGCAAAAGAAGGATAAAAGCAAGTTTAGTTACACTTTTTTTGCATCCAAAAGATGACCTTGATCTTTGAGTTCGCATTCTTTTTTTCCTTTTTTAAATATTAAAATATAAGACACCCTCAAACATAATATTAGATTAGATATACTTATTTGTATAAGTTAAACTTTTAAAGTTAATTATATAAAAAAAGGAGGAAATTTAAACATAAGATATGTGTGTCCCCATATTTGAATTTGATTTAAAAGAAGTAACAAGAGTAGCACTCTCATTTCCAGATGTAGGAAATATATTTTTTTTTAAAAAAAGAAACATAGTATCAAGTGCATTACTAAATTGGCTGTAATAGACTCTTACACTTTATCTCTATTTTTTTTCCTTTCTTATTTTCCCTAGCATTTTCAAAATTCAAACACAGTCCAAATATATTCACTCCTAATACAAATGTGCAGAAAGTTCATTAGAAAGTAGAAGTAAAGGTGTAAACGAACCGAGTCGATTTGAGTATTGAGTTGTTCAGATTTGGTTCATAAAATTTATCGAGTATAAAATAAGATTTGATTGAGGCTCATTTAACTACCGAGTCGAGCACGATTCCGAATCGAGCCCGAGCAGTTTGGACTTTTCCAACGAATATTATCCGAGTATCAATAGAAAATTATAATTTGAGGAGGTTCGAATAATTTATCGAACTTTAAAATGTGCTCATATTTGACTCATTTATATTTCGAGTCTAGCTCGAATCGAACTTTTAATCGAGCGAGTTCGAATCGAGCCCGAACTGTTTGCTCATTTTACAGCCTTAAGTAGAAGTGAACTATAAGACTGAACTTTTAATAGATGTTCTTTTAGACAATTATACAAGTACTGTTTATGGATCACCACCATTTCAAATACAAAGTAGCAGTAGTACTAGTAGAAGACACAACTAGTAGATATGCTTCTATACATCTATACATTTATACTCGTACCGTTACGTCTGGCCTCAAGACCTTAGTGATCCTAATGCATAGAATACAGGAGGAAAATGATGTTCATCTGTGTTTTGCCGTGTAAGAGTAGCATGATGTTGTCTATTCTGTGATCAGCATCTGGATTTCATCCACTGGAGTTGGAAGCTGTAAGCGACGAAAAAGAAAAATAGATCAAATTTAGTAAGAACAATAAACTGAATGTATTGAAGCTCATAATTGGGAAACTTTCTTGAAATATAATATGGTTAAATAATGTGTAAAAATTAAAAGAGAACCATTTATCAGTAAATGGCCTACAATTTCAATCAGCATATGCTCAAGATGATCTCAGTGGAAAAGATTTTACTAACAGAAACTAGTCCCGTCACTGTAATTGTGCAAATATTGTTGAAGCAATGTAATAGCATGGAATGAGAAGGGCAAGTGCGGTAGCAATAGTTCAAGGGACAACATTGTCTAATAAGCGAAAAAAAATAATTGAATTAATAGAGATAGAAAATGAGATAGAAGGAACATTTCCAGTTTTAAGGAATCATTAAATTCTAACAAGGAATCAAGGTGATAAAGAACCGCAGAGAATCAGAGCCAAAAACTTGGAGGCAATGAGCAGATATATAACATGGCATGATTCACACCTCCCTATACAACCCCTCCTAGTTTATCCGGATTGATAACTCTGCTCCCTATACAACACCTCCTAGTTTATACGGATTGATAACTCTGCTCCCTATACAACACCTCCCAGTTTGTCCTCAAGTCCAAGGGGGGAAAAAATGAACTCAATTTCACTCCACATCAATTAGACAAGTCATCCTTTACTTTGCGTTTCTACTCATGTTTTCAGAGCGTTTTTCTTTCAACTTCATTTTGAAGGTGATGTAGTTTTCAAACCAAATATATGACCTCAATCATACTCTTTGCCACTGTCAGATTTACACCACCAATTTTCAGTTCCAAGTCTATTAAACCTCGCTAAGCTCCCTGATTTCCAACTCATCTAACCTCCACTTATTATATTTCAAAAATTAGGATGTTCTTCGTAATTAAGTTTTTTTTTCAATCTCATCTACTGCAATAATTTCACATAACATAACAAAATCTCACAATATCCAAGCTTTCCATACACAAAAACATATAACACATACAATGATGGAGTTGATTAAAATTTACAACTGATTAGTCCATCATGAACTTGTTTTTGTTTCTTTAATTTAATGAAAGCTCATTTAGCTGCCCCATCTTCCAAGTTAACTTTCAAACACCAATTGTGTTATTGTGCAAGGCATTCAAAAAATAATATAAAACAGAAATGTCCTTTACTTTTTCCTAATCCAAGAAGTGTTTTTTTTTTCTTTTTTTCTTTTCATCTACTTCAATAATCCCGCATAATGTCAAAGCATAGTACTAATCCCAATAGAGAATTCAAAGAGTCAACGTATCAAACTTAACACATACTCCTTCCGTCCCTTAATATAATTTGTTTTAAAGTTATGCATAAGTATTAAGGAAATGATTATATAGCATTAAATATAATATCAATTGTCTATAATTTTTCTTGTATTAAAAAAATAAAATATTATTTATTGGATAAAAAATAGTGAGAGAAATAAAATTATTTTTAAAACGACTTATATTTAAGTGACTTATATTAAGTGAGGGAGGGAATACATAATAATCTTCAATTAAGCCCAAAGAGAGTCTTTTTCTACTTTCAACTATTGCAACCACTAATTCCACATAATCTAAAAGCATAACGATAATTCCACGTAAAGAAAAGTCAAACATTACACATAAATACCAAGAAAATAAGCAAGAAATTTATACCTCAAGATCCCATTTCCTGGACTGACCACACAATCCATTAACTTTATCCCCACAAGAATGAACAGTCTCAAACTGACCCACATCAAGCTTCTTGTTAATAATCCCAACCTGGAAATAAATATTATCCGACGGCGGCAAATCAACCTTAATCTCATCAACATCAAACCACAGAAAGAATCTCTTGACCTGAATACCCTTTAGATCAGTAATTGACCCATAACTCAGTTTCCCAGTGATTTTCTTTTCATAATAGACCAAATAATCGAAGTGGATATAACATTCTTTTTCGAGCTCAACTGCAAAATCCCCATCAGAGGAGAGAGAATATGATTTCACGTTGTCCGGCAAGAGGCCACTGGGGAGGCCGAATTTGGGGAGGATTTCGTAGACCGTTTGTGGTTCATCGGAGAGGGAAATTGATGAGACTGTGAGCAAGAGAAGAGAGAAAAGTAGGAGACCCAATTGGGGTCTTGGATTTGGTGCCATTCACTTGCTGGTTTATGTATTATCTGATTAGTGATTACTGTTCTAGAGGAAGTAATGTGGGAGGGGGGTTTTGGTGGTATTTATAGAGGGGGAGGTGGAGTACTGGAATGTGGACCGTGTGGTCGGTTTGAAAGACAGATGGAAAAAGCTCAAAACTTGACAACAAATGTCTAATTTATATCGACAAAATATTTTACGATAACAAATTTATATTGATATTAAATATTTTACGAATAGACTCTGTAATACGGGATTAAAATTTCTTTAATTAAATTTATTTTTTAATTTTTTTATACACATTTATTAATACAAATATTACTTTTAGTGATATAATTATTTTGACTAATTTTAGATTGCCAAGTGTTTGTGAAGATTTTTATTTTGTCACCAAATATAGTATTTATGCTGATTGAAAATTTTTAAATGATATAGGTAATGGAAGGAATTATAATCCTACAATAGTTGATAATAAATTTATATTGATATTAAATATCAACTTATATAAATATATGAAATATAAGAGTATAAAAAAAAATCCATGATTACCATTATAATTTTACGATCAACGTAAAATTTATTCACCTATAAATCATAATTTATGTTAGTGACAATTAACGATCAACTTAAAATTTATTCACCTATAAATCATTTTTTTTTATGTTTGCAATCCCTCGATATTTTATTTATATAATAATTTTTGTCTAATTACCTGCAACTAGTCTATTGAAGATTGCCTTTATTTCATCATATATATAATAAAAAGATTAAAGAAATGTGAAAAATGTGGACAAGTATACAAACTTAGGTCTCCTTCTTCTTGGTCTTCTTCTTCATTTAAACAAATTAGGTCTCCTTCATACAAGCTTGCCTAAATAAATTGAGTTTTCTCCTTTTATCTTCCTCATGTATACATATCCCCCATCACCACCACAACCTACACCGTCAGATCTACAAAATTACATTAATATACTCAAAAATTTTCATAGCCTCTAAAATCAGCTGGATAAACGATTTTTTCGGGGTGTTTGACAGTGACTTATAAGTTATTCATAAGTTGATGAACAACTTATAAATCATTTGCAATATTTTGAGGCTTATTTATAATTTATAAGTTGATTTTCAAGTAAAAAAAATAAGTACGAAATTGTGGCTTGTTTAAGAATGACTTGGACTTATAATGAGCTATTTTGACCAAACGTAGTATCTCATTTGCCCCTAAATTACATTTCTACCCCTCTTAACATATAAACATTTTCTAAAATTGAATATCTCCTGCTCTGCTCTCTCTGCGCTCGATCTGTCAATTTCCTGGCTTCTCCCTCTTTCGCTTCGCGGCTGCTACTCATTCTACTCCTTCGATTGCTGTTAGGTACCAAACCCAAGACTAAATATTTGATATGTATATATATATATATGTATTATGTTATGTTTGAACACATATATATGAATGGGTTTTTGTAAGAAACATGTTACTGTAATTTTTTCTGGAGTTGCAACAGTGCAAAGAATTCAGTTCTTACAAGTAAATAACTCAATACCCAAGTAGGCTTACAAAGTTGATCGTGATATGATCAAGTACTTTCTGGGTCGTCTCAGACCTTACTATTGATGTTTATCCCCATACCAAAATATGGTTTTTCTTCTTGTTTACCTCTTTAATTTTGACTGTAGTTTCAAAGCATGTGAGTTTCGATTCAATTCGGTTTTTTGTTATTTGTTTGATTGATTGAGTGAATTGTTGTATACTGGGTCTTGCTTAATTAGGAAAATGTTAATTTTGATTGAATTAATTTATGTGGGTTTTATATTTTGTCACCTTCCTGTTTATTATCAATGCATTGTATTGCAATGGGTGAGGAGTGGTCCGTATAGTTCTCTTAGTGGACATTTCTGTTGTAAGTAGAAGATGTGTTACTTAAAGGAAATATATGCACATGTATTATTCTCATTATAAGTTGCAAATATAAAAAATTTAAAAATTTACGTATCAAAATAAAAATTAAAAAATCCCTACTCTTGAGATGGCAGTAACTATTGGGGATTTGTGCTATGGGAAGGGTTGATTTATAATGTAAGCAACCGGGTGTTTTTTTGCTAAACACATTCCTCTAAAGTTAAATGTGATCGCTGATAACCTTGCGGTTGGACAGGAAGGCTAGTAGTCCCAAAGCATCTGATTAATTGTACAGGTAGGTGATGTGACAATTGGAACTAATATGTCAAAAATTTGTGTTTTTAATTTAATAATTTTTTCACGATTTTGTTCCTTACTCCCTGCAGTGTTTTTAGTGCTTGTTTCTTTGATAAAGCTTCATTGATTCAATGAGCACCATTGTTAGGGAAAAGAAAAATGTGCAACTGAAATAAATATGTAATTTGAACTGTAAATAATCAGCTGATACATAAAGATTGCAAGATTCATCATAATGCTGCGGAAACCAACAAGGCCACGCCAATTATTGAGATCTCATCCTGTCACATTCTCCCGCTTTGCTCGTTCTGTGGCCCTTGCTTCTGTTTACAAGGTCAAACGCCAGATTCGGAACTCCAAAACTAGTAGAAAAGTTTCTCCCATCTCTTCTGGTAATTGCAATGCAATAAACTACTCTACAAGTGGTTTACCCTCCTGTTGTTTACCTAAAGTCTTTTTTGTTACACTCTTTGATATGAATATACTCACTTAGACCATAACGTTTTTTTCCCTTTGATATCGATCCTTAGAGATTCAATTTTCAAAATGCTTTTTAGGTAAGGAGTTTGAAAATCTTCCCATGGATGATAAGAGTAAACAACCTGAATCTTATGATGAAGAAGAATTCGAAGTATGCTACTTATTGGAGTATAATTACTTTTATATGTGACCCTTTGTTTTTAACTATAGCTGTTTCACTTGGATTTATTTCATATAATTGTGGGATTTTATCAAAATTTCTGAAGGGAGTTGTCCAAGCAGATTTTGCCTTCTTTGATCCAAAGCCTGATGAATTCCACGAAGTGAACGTCCTACTAAAGACCTACCTTGATGATAAGCAGTGGGATTTGAGTGGTTTTGTAGACCTGATATTGGGACAAACCACTGTGGGGACTGTGATTAAAATAGAGGAAGATGAAGATGATGGAGTATATGCAGTTGCTACTGCTCTTAACTTGGGAAGATATAAGGCAAGCATCATATATCTCTTCAACACCGACTACTTGCTCAATGAATTTTTGACTCCACATTGTCTTTTAGAATGGTTGTGGTAGCCAGGGAGTACCCAATAAAATTGTCATTGTTCGTGGTTGAAAAGGATGCCACTGGCACATTTTATGAAAATGTGGCAGCATCCTAGCTCATAATACAAGCTGGTATCAGAACAACTGTTGAGCTGACACTATAACCACATTTTTGTTTTACCAGGATTACAAATGTATAATGGAACTTAAGGAATTCCTGCTTAAAGTGTGCCAGGAGGAAAGAATACTACATGAATTGTGAGCAATTTTGGAGGAACAAGCACATGATGTGGGTCTTTTGATCTCTCAGCGTGTGGCAAATCTACCTCCTCAGCTTTTGCCACCACTGTATGATGCTCTTTTTGATGAAGTTTCTTGGGCAACAGAAGATGAGGTTAGATGAGAATACTATCACATTGAGTAATCATGACAAATTTTTGTCCCCCTGCATTATCTAAACAACACCTTTCCTTCTTTTTTTCCTTGTCGCAAGGCTCAAAAGTATTTTCATTTGTGTGCTTGTGTATCAGTATTCTCCGTTTAGAATCTGCTTGAATGCTTGTATAAAGCTCTTGTCCGTCCACTTTTCTTATTTTACTTCTCTTTTCTTTGCGATGAATTTCAAAGTTGATTTCTACATCAATATTTATGGATTGTCATTTTCCTTTCTGTAGCCGACAGAGGATCTCCGAAATTCATTCTGCTTTAAGTCTTATCTGTTTGTCAGTAAGATATACAAGGTAAATGGTAAAACATTTAACCCTTATGGTTGTAATTTTATTATTGATTTTCATCTAATCCACAGTTGTGCTTAATTTTTAAAGCTTTCCCCCCCTTTGGTTTGTGATGTGACCTGTAGCATAAGAATGCAGACCAAAAACAGGCTCTGATGAGTAGCAGCACTGACGAAGCTATGATATACGTTAAGCCGGAAGATGAAATTTTTCACAAGGTACGTGTGTTTTTTATTTTCAAGAGCATGTACTAAGTACCATGCTGATAGTATCTGACTCTTTCTCCATCCGCATTGCAGCACAGCTCGTGGTCCTTCACTTTTCCTTTGCGCACTCAGCAATTTGCTGCTCATGAGGCAAGTGTTGATTCTTTCCACCTGTGATGATTTCTTCGGATGGTTTGCTTGAACTAACTTGATACTACCTCCATCTGGAAAAAGAGAGTCGTACTCTTTTGTTGACTTTCATTTACAAAATTTATGGTTTGCATCAACACATTTATATATATATATATATATATATATATATATATATATATTAAATATTCTTAACCAATAATAAATTTTAGTCCTCAAAACAATCTTTGGAAAGATTTATATTTAAGTGTCCTTATAATTTGTAAATAATTTTTTTTTTTTTTAAAAAAAAAGGTCTACGGAAGGTAGGAGTCTCTTTTGGAGACGAGGTAGTATTGATGTTATTGCTGTATTTTCATTTTATGAGAACCATCTTCCAAAATATAAATTTGTGCAGTATCTATTGTTTGGTTACACAAAAGAAGCTGCAGACTCCTTTGAATCAGTACTTTCATTATGGGTGTCGAGCTTTATGGGTTATTTATTTATTTATTTGTTTTTTTTATTTGGGGGGGAGGGTGGGGCGGGGGGCTGCAGGGGAGTTGGACCTTGGACAAATGTTCCTAGTTTCAATCAATCTGTATCTTTGCTCATGGCTTGTGTGCCTGTTGTTGCAGTTAAAGAATTACAGGCTAATGGGTTTAGTCATGGCTGTTGAAGCAACCAAAGTTTCCACATTCTGAGAGCAGTTGCGATGTTTGATAGACGAATGATGGTGCCACCAGAATGTCCAATTTTCTCTGCTTTGTAGTTCCTACACTGTTCCTAATCTTTCTTATAGAAAGTATTGTTCAAATTCAATGTTTTTATCACCACATTATCTTGCAGATAACCATAGTTTTTCTTTCCATTTGACTCGATGCTTCACTGAACGGCCTTTAATGGATTCTTGTTGAAGGATGCCTGTGCAGTTGTTTAGCAGGAGTCATTACGTAGCTACATGGTAGAAATTATATATGATATTTTACCTTATTATGTTTTATGGTGGACCGGATTAAATTATGGTTAAACTAGTTTTCAATAAATCGAGTCGATGGATATCGGAGATTTTGTTTAACCTTCTTTTTGTTTTTGTTGTTTGCATTGGTTTAGGGGTGTTAGTGTCCCCATTTGAAAATACTTTAAAATTTATTGCTATATATATTTCATTATAAACTGAACATGTTTTGTTCTTGAAAGGAGCTCTGGTGATATTGAGCACTTCAATGAGGCCTGGCAGATCAACATTCATACGCTATGGTCCACAATAACGCCGACTATTGGTGCCCAGTCGGATCAATGACACTACATTTTTTACACAATTTTTTGATTCTTGGATTTAAACACTCTTAATGGCTAAGATTAAATAAAATTTTAATTTATACACTATATTTTTTGTATAACAAGCTATATGAATGCATATATTATCATAATATTGGTGATAACTAACCAAAACTGCTTTAGATATACGTACTTGCTTCCATAGCATTTGTATAAAATTATACTAAAGTTTTGGTTAGTTATTACCAATATTATGATAATATATGCATTCATATAGGTCATTATAGTGTATAAATTAAAAACCAGCTTTAATCTTATCCATTAAGAGTGTTTAAATTCAAGTATTACAGTTATTAATTGTACAAGTTTGACATTGTTGATTAAATTGTTTTAGAATACCACCATATCATGTATTAGAAGTTTCAGTTTGAACGATCTTTTTCCATTCGGGATTAGGTAGGGATAAACAAGGTAGCTGTTTGACTTTAGCTTTAATCTTTTTTACTGCATTAGTATGTTCCATGGTCCAAGGTGAAGGATTTTTCCGTAATCGAGTATACAGAATAGAAACATCCTGGGAAAGATTCGGATAATAATCACAGATATAGTTTAGGCTTCCCAGAAATCTTTGCAGTTGATTAATATCTTTGATTTCATCCGGAAATTTAGATGCAAATTCAATACATCTATCAATTGGAATACTAGTTTCATTGGAAATATTATGTCCAAGAAATCTGATTTTTGTTTGGAAAAGTTTCATGTTAGGGGCAGAAACTACCAAACCGTGTGTAGTTTTTGTTTGTACATAGTATCCCAAAATTGTCATTTTGTTTGAAAAAAAAACACACTTCTTTCTTCCCAAATCAAGATCGCGGCTCAGGGTTCTCTCCTCGTTCATCTCCCTCTTCCTGTTCCTCCCCCGTTGCCGGAGGATCTCGAGGATCTCGTTTCCCCTTCATCAAAATCTCTCATCAGTTTTGGGTAAATATGGCAGCAATTGGAAGAAGACAAGGGTACGCAATGGCTTCGAATCTCCTGAAAATCCCAACGCGATCAACCAATCTCCCTTTTTCTTCTTCTTCAAAATCAAGATTTCTCAGTGGCATTGTTAATGGTGACGTCTGTTACGATTAGACTAGATAATTGCTAAAAAGAGTAAAGTAAAGAGAAATATCAAAAGAAGAATGTTTATAGATTTTTCGATATCCAGCTAATACATCATCCTCACTGCTATATAGTCAGCTGCTCACACATTTTTCATGGTTTCTCTAACAACCTTTTCCATTAAATGAAGACACGTGTCAAAGGCTATATTTGGAAATAAAACAACTTCTAATTAAACACTGCGTTTTGAACTAACTGATACATTCTCTTTATCCAGCCTTGCATTCTTGACAACTCCCCATTGCTTGAAGAGATCCTTGTCCCCAAGGATTGAAATCTGGATATTGTTCCTGTAATTTGCTCTACTCCTCCCAGGTTGCATCCTCCGGAATCTTATGAGACCACTGAACCAAGACCATTGTCACTGGTCGTTGTCCCTTCTTTATCAGTCGCCTATCCAGAATGGCCACGGGTATTGGTCTTAATTCTTTCACATGGTCTGTCTGTGGTAAGTCTGACTGAACCACTTTGGCCTCTCCAATTTTCTTCTTCAGCTGTGAGACATGGAATACATTGTGTATTTTGGCACTGGCTGGAAGCTGCAGTTTATAAGCTACCTTCCCAATCTTTTGGGTCACAGTATAAGGTCCATAATACTTTGCAGAAAGCTTAAAGTTTTTTCTTTGTGAGACTGACATCTGTCGATAGGGTTGTAACTTTAAGAACCCCTCTCCTTCGCTAAATTCTCTTTCAGTTCTTTTCTTGTCTGCGTATAGCTTCATTCTCTCTTGAGATTTCTGCAAATTATCCCTCAATAGCTGCTGGGTTGCTTCTCTTTCTTTCAAAAAATCACCTACTGAAGGGTTGTTGCTTGTTTCAGCTTGGTTGTAATTGACAATAGGGGGATTGATGCCGCCTTGTAGGGAGTCATTCCCGCAGCTGTGTGGAATGAAGTGTTGTACCATCATTCTGCCATAGGCAACCACTTCCTCCACTGTGTAGGCTTAGTGCTGGTCATGCATCTTAGATACATTTCAATACACTGATTGACTCTCTGTTTGGCCATCTGTTTGGGGATGGTAGGCTGAACTTAACTTGACTTTAGTTCCTAATGTCTTGAATAGTTCCTTCCAAAAGGTGCTCACAAATATTTTATCCCTATCAGAGTTTGGGGAGGACCATGCAGTTTGATAACTGAATCCAGCATTACTTGTGCTACTTGGGAAGCAGTAAAAGGATGTGTGAGAGCCATGAGATGACATCCTTTTGTTAGCTTGTCAACCACCACTAGAATTGTATCTTTGCCATCTGATTTGGGTAACCCTTCTATGAAATCCATAGTTATAACCTCCCATGCTTGACTAGGAATAGGTATAGGCTGGAAGAGTCCAGGGCTTGGGATATGTTCTCCCTTGGTCCTTTGGCAAATCTCACAACCTGCAATTAATTCTGTCAAATCCTTCCTTAGTGTAGGCCAATAGAATATTAGTTCAGCTCTCTTGACTGAAGTTATAACACCTGAATGGCCCCCTTCCAGACTACTATGAATCTGCTCCATGATCCTTTTCCTCAAGTCTCCAGTGCTACCCAAATAAATCTTACCATCTTTTCTGATGATTCCTTCCTGTATTTTGTAGTTAGGACAACTAGTAGGGTCTATCAATAATTGAGCCAATAGTTCTTGTGCTGCTTTATCTTCAACTAGGCTGTCAGCTACTTCTACACTCCAACTAGGCATAGCCGTTTGTATCACTACACAGCTACCTTCCCTTTCATGTTTTCTGGACAAGGCATCTGCCACCAAGTTATCTTTGCCTTTCTTATACTGTATGATGTAATCAAAACCCAACATCTTTGTGATCCACTTCTGTTGAACCAAAGTTGTTAATTTCTGTTCCATGAAGTATTTCAGTGCTTCATGGTCAGTTTTTATAACGAACTGCTGTCCCAATAAGTAGGTCCTCCATTTTTGCACTGCCATAATAATAGCCAACAACTCCTTTTTATAAGTTGAAAGACCCAAGTGTTTTCCAGACAAGGCCTAACTCAAAGAAGGCTAGTGGTCTGCCTTCCTGCATTAACACTGCTCCTACTCCAACATGACATGCATCTGTTTCAATTACAAAGGCTTTAGAGAAATCAGGTAATGCCAGCACCGGAGTATTGGATAATGCCTCCTTAAGGTTCTGAAATGCTCTTTCAGCTTCTTCATTCCACTGAAATGCCCCCTTTTTTAGCAGACTAGTCAGTGGTTTGCTAATATCCCCATAGTGTTGCACAAATCTTCTGTAATATCCTGTAAGGCCTAGGAATCCTCTTAGTGATTTTATTGTCTTAGGCCTGGACCATTGCATCATTGCTTCTACCTTGCTTTTGTCAGCAGCCACCCCTTGCTCATTGATAATATTGCCCAAGTATTCCACTTGCGGTTGTGCAAAGGTACATTTGGTCTTCTTAACACAGAACCTGTTTTGTCTCAACACATCCAATACTTGTTGCAAGTGATTTTTGTGACTTTCTAATGAAGGGCTATATATCAATATATCATCAAAGAAGACTAACACAAACTTCCTTAGATATGGGCCAAATACCTCATTCATTATACTCTGGAAGGTTGCTGGTGCATTGGTCAAGCCAAAGGGCATGACCAGTAATTCATAGTGTCCTTGGTGGGTTTTGAAAGCTGTTTTATTTGTGTCTTCAGCCCTGACCCTAATCTGGTGATAACCACTCCTTAGGTCCAGCTTAGTAAAGAGTTTGCTTCCTTTTAGTTCATCCAATAATTCTTCTATGAGAGGAATGGGAAACTTGTTTTTGACGGTGATGTTGTTCAAAGCCCTGTAGTCAACACAGAACCTCCAAGAATTGTCCTTCTTTTTAACTAACAAAACTGGAGAAGCATATGGAGAGGTGCTGTGTTTAATAATACCACTGTGCAACATCTCTTTAACCATCTTTTCAATTTCAGTTTTTTGTTTGTAGGGGTGCCTGTAAGGGTTTGCATTGACAGGATTGCAGCCAACCATGATTGGAATGTGGTGGTCCTGCCATCTTAAAGGAGGTAGCCCTTGGGGTTCTTGGATACCAACTGTTCCACTTCTTCACGAATTGAATCTTCTGGTTTTAGATTTTCCTCCACTGCTGCCAACTGCACCAGAAAATACGTCTCTTCCTTGGGTTCAGTTCTAAAAGACGCTAGGCGGGAGGTCGAGGGGGGCCTAAGCGGGGCCTGGGCGGGGCCTAGGCGGGATTTTTTATTTTAAGCCAATTTTAATATTTTATCTTACATTTGTCCAAACAAACGAATAATATAAAGCAAAACAATCTATAATAAAGATAATAAAGGCTTTTGCTTAAAGTTCAAATAAATATCCATATTGCTAATGTCAAAGTTCAAACACAAACATGCAATTATTCAAAGTTCAAACATATTTTTAACGTATTAGTTGTATTCATAAACAACATTGCTATTAAATAATAAAATTTAAAATTTCAAGAATTTAATTCAATATTAAAACTTAAGAAACTAAACATAAATTTAAGAATTATATTGAATTAAACTAAATAATACAAATGTATCATCATTTATATAATTTGAAGTTGGTACAACCATAATAAAATTATCCATTTTGACTTGATATTGTTCACTTTTTGTTGTGATTTGATATGCTACAACATGTATTATGAATATAGTAAATCATTAGAAAAATAAATATATTAAAATCTGGTTTGGGTAGTAATTAAAATAAAAAAACCTCTTCGCCTAGACCCCACCTAGTCCCCGCCTAATTTTCTGGAGGGATTTTTTTGCCACCCGGGCCTAGGTGAGACGTCAAGGGGGCTTAGCGCCTAGGCGGGGCGCCAAGGGGGGGCCTAGGCGGCCCTAGGCGGGGATTTTTAGAACACTGCTTGGGTTTCCATTTAAATTTATCTGTTGTTTGTACTGTGTAGAACTGTCCATTATCCTCCTTGTCTCCTAGTACCATTTGTTTCCTTTTCCAATGTATGATGACCTCTCTTTTCCCATAGTCAAGACTGATGGGACTAACAGTCTGCATCCATTGAACTCCTAGTACTGAATCATAGCCTCTTAAGGGAATGACATACATATGACTTTGGAACTCACCTTGTGCTAAATCCCATTTGAACTGACTAATCCTCTTATCACACCTTATTTTTTCACCATTAGCCACTGTGACTCTAATTGGAGTACAAGGTTCAGTAGTTAACTGTAGTTCCTTAACCAAGGCTTGCGATATAAAATTGTGAGTGGACCCACTGTCCAATAGCATGCTTATGTATCTATTCCTAACTTGGCCCTGCAGCTTAATAATGTGAACCCCATGAGTCCCGGTGATGGCATGACATGATATCTCACAATCATCCTCAATCAGTAATATTTCTTCCCCTTCTCCTTGTGTGATGATTGCTAACTCAGGTTCTGACTCCTCTGCAAGTGCCTTCTCTTCTTCATCGGTTGTCATGTGATAAATGTGTTTTTGTTTACATTGGTGTCCTTGAGTATACACTTCATCACAATTGTAGCACAATCCCTTATTTCTCCTTTCTGTCATTTCTACTGTAGTTAATCTCTTAATTGGAAAGGATTTTTACCCTGCTCCCATTCTTGCTGTTTGGAAGGCCTCCTTGTTCATAGCAGGGTTCATTTTGGCTCTTGGCATTCGACTGTTTCCTCCCAACTTGGTTGTGTTCTGGGTTCTTCTGTCCAGAGATTCCAGAAACACCTCTTGTCTTCAAGCTTGATTGATGGCTTCTCTGAGAGACTGAGGCCTTACCAAGTACAAGGCATTAGCAATCTCATCTTTTAAGCCACTGAGGAAGCTCTCAATAAAGTATTCTTCATTACTTCCCTTATTTTGAATTAGCATGTATGTTTTCAGCTCCTCAAACTTCCTTATATAATCATCAACTTTTCCTCTTTGAATCAGTTTATTAAACTGTCCAATCAGATTTTCATGTCCTCCTTTTTCAAACCTTTGACTGATATAATATGCAAATTCATTCCATAGCAACCATGGCTTTTCATCTTGTAAGGACTGATACCAAATATCAACTTCTCCCTCTAAATAAAGTGCAGCATACAGAACCTTGGATCTAGGATCTATCATAGCATTCAACTGAAAGAACTTTTCACATTTCTTCAGCCATCCTCTTGGATCTCTTCCTTCGAAATGGGGAAAGTCCATTTTGGGTATGGGAAATTGTTGGAAGGGGCAAGTGTTTTGTCTGGATTGGTTCCCTTCGGCCGGTGGGTACCAAGATGGTGTGCCCTGTAACAGAATTTGGTAGTTATTGGTCTGGTGTGTGGGGGTAGTGTTAGTAATTGATGTAAAACTGAGGGGGTTGTAGGGGGAAGTTGCAGGTGAGAATTGTGTACTGATGTGAGGTTGTCCGTAGGTGGTGGTATAGATTGGTAGTGGTTGTGTCAAAGGGCTGTAGGCCATCTGGTGTGAGGTCGAATTATGGTGGTTTGGGTAGGTATAAACTGTAGTAGTGGTTCCCATAGTACCAGAGGCCTCTGTTTGGAAATACCCACTTAGCATAGGAATGGTATATGGTGGTGGTTGGTGTGTATTGGGGCTAATCATAGTTATAGCAGGAATTCGGATCCTTGGTTCAAAGTTTGCGATTGTGCATGCAGGTTGTGTACATGGATTGGAAGCCACATGGTTTGGATTTGGAATACTTGTGTGAGGTCTTAGATGCTGATTTAATGGGGGTGCACCAATATTAGATACAGGGATGAAGGTGGTTATCTTACCCCAAGGCAGGGGAATTGCGATAGAGGTTACCGGAGGTGGTGGCAGTGGTGGATCAACAACAGTAGTGGACTTGGCAAAACTGGAAGCAACGGTGAAAATCTCCATTGTTACCGATTTCTCCTTCTCCGATCGATAAAGAGCTCTGATTGCCTCTGTAATCTTCTGGACTACTTCGTTGGAGGCTTGCAATTTCTGACTGATCTGGGAAATTTGGTCCTCCATTACTCCCATCTGAGTCGACGTCCGCTCGAGGTTTTTAGCCATTAATTCTTGCATCTGTTCCATCCTTCCTTCTAAAGCTTTGAGCTCCTTTTTTCGTGCTTATGAAGACTGACCTTAGCAGATGCGTCGGCCATGGCTGGCCCAGGAGGTGCTCTGATACCACTTTGTTATTACGATTAGACTAGATAATTTCTAAAAAGAGTAAAATAGAGAGAAATATCAAAAGAAGAATGTTTATAGATTTTTCGATATCCAGCTAATACATCATCGTCACTGCTATATAGTCAGTTGCTCACACATTTCTCATGCTTTCTCTAACAACCTTTTCCATTAAATGAAGACACGTGTCAAAGGCTATATTTGGAAATAAAACAACTTCTAATTAAACACTACGTTTTGAACTAACTGATACATTCTCCTTATCCAGCCTTGCATTCTTGACAACGTCGTCACTTCTCACACTGCCAAATGGATGCAGGTATCATTTTACACATAATACACAACTTTCATGATTTATTTTCTTCAAATTCATTTGAAATTTGATTTTTTTTTTGTAATCCTTTGTTATGAGCTCTTTTCCCCCCAGTTTTTAGTTTTTAGCTATTATCCATTAGCGATTACAGGAAGTCATGGTTTTAGGGTTTAGATGCAACTATGTAATTTTTGAATGATCTTCTTTCATTTCTTATGCTATTTTATCGTTTTATTGTGGTTTAATCATTCTTTACTAAAATAATGCTTACATATCATAGAAACTTAAAAGGAGGAGGCCTGTTTCATATTTTGTATATGAAGATATTCCTTATATTGTCAATCAAGTCATGCAAAGTAGACACTGAATCTCCTTAGTTATGTATCAATATATCGTAGTATTGTGTTAAGCTATGTAACTATTTTTGTTGGGTTAAAGGCTACTATTCTATGATCACATTCACTTTCCCAATTGATGTAACATTAGTATGCCCATGAATTCATTTCTTAGGTTTTAAAAGTAAGCCATTTGTAGCATCCTTGTATGATCAGTCCATTAGTAGTTGCAACATGATGTGTTTGTTGGTATTATATGTCTACTCAAGTCTATATGTTGTTTCCATTGCGTTTAGGAGAGAGAATTTTTTTCAGTAGTAACATTTAGGAACCTTTGAAGGTTATGTAGCCAATAAAGAAATATTCCCAGTGCTTTCTGTCCATGAAACTTTTACCAACTTGATGTTCAACACTGCCTATTTCAACCTATATAGGTTTTTCTTGCAATTCTGTGGTAGAGCTTCTGGATGTTCAAAACCTTGCTGATGATAAAGGGCTGAAAAAGATGCCTTGGACAGCTGCATCCTTCTTGATTCCCTTAATTTAGCCTCCTTAGGTAGCAGCTGCCATTTGCAACTACCTTGATTTCAGCGACAACGATCAGTTTTATCTACTCTTTCCTGCTACTGGATGCTATGTATAATACTCTCTGCCCCATATTATTGTGACTTTGCAAGTCCGAAAATGCTTGTCTAAAAGCCATTGTACAAAACATTAAAATCTTCAGAGATTTGTTTAAAGATGACGTTAATGACATGTTTTTCTTACTAGTCGGAATTTTCAACTTGAACAGTCAATTTGGTACCGAGGGAGTATAATTTTTGAGTACGGAAAACATGATATTAGGATTCTGGTTCATATTTTGTGTATGTCGCACTCAACAAGGCTCATCTTTTTTCAAAGAACCTCTCACTATTCACTAACCTTCTGGTGTTATATTTTATGAAGTTCTGATCGGTTTCTCAAAAGTTCTGCGGTGGGGAAGTGTTGATCTAATGAGTAAGCTTTTCAACTTGAACTCTAAATTACTAGTAGGTTCATATTTCAGCTTCACCCTCTGAAAATCAGGATTAAGGCATTCTTGTCGGTTGACATCTTTTTTTCTTTTGGGTGGTAGAGAGACGATAGGAGTGAGGGAGTAATATAGCTACAACGCTGCCCCCATTTTTCTGCACCTTTTCAGCTGAGCAATGTCCGGTTTGATGGTTCTGCACACGTATATTTCAACAGAAAATTTGTATTACAAAGCATGATTCTCTGCTGCTTTGTCTAACTATAAATATTGTTTGTATTATCATTTATCGTTCTCAATCTAGTCTACTTCATGAAAATGCACAAACTCTGAACGATTTTCCTGCCTGTCAATTTTAATTTCTTAAATTTGTAGATATGTTGGAGCATTCATTTTTTATTCTATTATTACTAGGCTACAGACAAAAAATCACCAATGGAGCTGATCAACGAGGTTCCACCAATCAAGGTTGATGGCAGGATTGTTGCTTGTGAAGGAGGTTAGTTTCTCTCAAACTGATTAAAGCTTTTCTTTGCAACCAATCTTATGAGAAGCAAGTCAAATAGTCAATACATCAACTGTTGATAATGGAAACTAAATTAACATACCAAAATTTTCTGGAGTGGGGATGATAAACATATAACTGCCTCTAATTAATCCCTTTGAAACACATGCCTGAGATTCATCCGAATTATTATTCATAGTTAGAAACAAAATTTGCATACAGAACCTGAAAAATAATGATGAACATATAATTGAGTAAAAAATAAGCCGCTTACTGTTGTATGATAGAAATGAGTAATTATTCATTTGCTCATTCTCTGGTAAGTACCAAGACTCCGCCAAACAATGAAACTAACAGCTATCAAGCACTTTTACCAGCCATGTTCCTTCTCTGTTGATGCTCTGCAACTTTATAATCTATGACTTCACGAAACAGGTTCGGGTCAAGCACACAGTTTTCACTACCATAAACGGTGGCCTGAACACCAGCCATCAGCGTTTCTATCTCTCTTCCTGAAAATCCATCTGTTTTCGCTGCAGCTTCCCTCAAAATATCATCTGTTAAGCCCTTAATTTCTACCTTCTGCTTGCTCTTTCTTGAACAAATTAGAGAACAATCCTGGCTTTCTCGCCCCAGCTTGTGCAATGTGCTTGTCCAAATAAAGTTTGAGAAGCTTGAATCGTTCATCTTCTCTGGGTAAAGGAAATTCTAGGACTTCATCAATACGGTCTGCCACAGCTGAATCAAGATCACCTGGATGGTTTGTAGCAAGAGCAAGGACTATGTCTTTGGACTGGTCACCTATGCGGAATAGGAGGGCATTGAGTGCACTCCTCTGAGCTTCACTCATATAGGTTTTGTTTTGCCTGAAATTCCATCTGTAATCAAATTTGAGAACATTAATTCTCCACAATTTACACATGAAGAGGGCAGGTGCAGTCATTAGTTAATTACAATACATGAAATGAACACAAATTATATTGAAGGATTACCTATATGTCAACCTAGTTCCTCCACTAATTTTTTACTAGTAGTTGGTCATTTTTCATGGATTCAATGATTTAGTATTACAATGACCAACTTAACTTTCACAATCATATTTTTCTATTAAAAACTCCAAGGTGAAGCTAACATGGCAGGAATTAAAATTTTAAAGCAATAATAAGCTATTCGTAGATTATTTGTTAAACTTGACCTCCTCAAAGGAAGCTGAACACTTTATTGAGAGATTAAATATCACATTATCAGATGAGTATGGTCAATAAAACCATGGTAGTAGCACTCACTTGCACAAAAATGCATCTGCTTCGCACAACCCTCTTTAGACTTCTTCGCCCAATCAAACAACTGCTGTATCTTGGTAACAACTTGTGAACCCAGTGGCGCAACATCTCCACCTGTCATCAATGCGTAATCAAGCCCCTAGAACACAGAAGACAATATAAGAAACCATTGTTTTAGTGCTATCATAGCATTCAACTAATGCTATCACTCAACTAAAACTTATAAAGCATGGATGGCACACAGGTTGGTATCTTCAAATAGACCTACAAGGTATGCCTCAGCAGCCTCCTGCAGAGCTAGCACAGCATGGCTCTGGAAACGCAGATCAGTCTGCAACAAACACATCGCTCGTTGCTCAAACAAATGTTACTCAAAAAAAAACAGCAGTTATACAAAACCTAAGGGCAACTGTTCCAGGGCGGTAGCAAGTTTAAATTGAAATGGTTAAATACGAGTAATACAGTATATATACAGATACAAAAAATAACACCACCGTAACTCAGAGACTAACTAGGGAAATAGTATGCTACATGCTAATGTCAATAGCAAAATCAGCACGGATGGTCCCAGAAGCAGAGTCAGCAGGGTTTGTTGCACCAATAATCTTTCGACCTGTTGTAACTACATCCGTAGCCTCTCCTGGATCGCTCCAACACCTCTTTGCAGTTGGAATTGAAGCAAAGCTTGGGCAAAAATGAACTAATTGAAGCAATCGTGCATAAGTTTTTCTTCAGATCAGCAACCGCTCTTATTCGGAGTTGAAAATGAACGGAAATGGAAGGACGTAAACCTAGGAGAGAGAGAATCGGCGAGAATGGAGGAGGTGGCCGATGTTGGTTGATCTGAGGAGAAGAATGGAACCACGATTTTGGGAGGAGAGAAGAGTAGAGAGGCCCTTATGCGCTATTTTGGGAGGAGAGAGCCTGGAACCGTATTTTTCTTTTTAAAACAAATGGGCCAAACGACGTCATTTTGATATACCGTGTAATTTTTTTACAAGGCTGCCATTTTCCCCATTAAAATATGATTGGCTACAAATGTTGTCATCTTATCATTAGTGCTCTTCAAATTACTATCAATGATAACACCAAATGCTGATATGTCTCTGGTCAATACTACATAATTGTTTATGTAGTCGGTATAAAATCCACTAATCAAATACTCCTATTTTGTCCTTCTAATACTTTTTCTCATATGTTCTTGAGCTTATAGACTATAATAGCAAAAACTTTTAAATTATGGATCATATGGGAATTATTAGTGATAAAAATAATAAGATGATCTTAAAGGGTTCCCTTGCCTACTTGCATTGATGCTTCAATGCAAGTAAGAGGTATAGATCATTTAATAAAAATTATCGTGATTGAGTAACTTATTTAGTATCTCTATTACATAGATTCCCAGCATCATATTCGCATTACCATAGTCCAATTATGTTTTTAACATTTGTAACTCTTAAGCTAATTATTATTAGCTTATCCTCCTTACATGACAGAGGATAAGTTATTTGATAGTTCGGTCACAACACTTTACAGTATTCCCAGGAAATATTAGAGCGTTTTATGTGACGCCCCTAAATTCGGTTACCATAACTCTCGGATTCGGTATTCACGATCCAACACATACATTCATCTATTCTACCCATTATATAGGATAACATACATCATACATAATAAAGTTTACAAAATATTACATAGTTGTCTCCCAAGTTCTCTAACCTTTATTATTACATCATAGTAGCAGCAAATAATTTTCATCAATAACATAATATAACACAAAATAAAAGATAGACTAGTCGACGTCTATTCCTGCATCTTTCCCTTGCCCTTGCTTGAGGATGGATCTTCAGTCTTCTCGACCTTAGCTGAAATGCTTTATGCAAGGGTGAGCAAACAATTACCCACAAGTATAACAATTTTACGATAAACCTTTGCGAATGAAATAAGTATTTGTTCTTCAGGATGTCCTTTATTGGATTCGATCAACAGTTATTCAAGAACTGTGAGTTCAAGGGAATAATCGATTTTCAAATTAAATCATGAATATTGAATTCAAATATATATACTGAGGGTCACAAGGTCACGAACTATGTCCTAGGTTAACACGTATATATGTCGTACTGTGGACTATCTATCTCGTACACATGGGGGATCAGCCCTTTTGTACTATGTATTGTGCACAAGTATATCATCGCTAAAGTGTAGTTCGGAATTGTAGTATCCGATAACTTGTACCCCTAATATAGGGTTGTTCAGCTCAGTTTTATTATAAAAATCCGCACTAAAGAAAGTTTGGTTTGGAATGACTTAAGAAAGAACGTTAATCTTTAGAACGCTCATCAACTATGGACTAGTTGAATCAAAAAGGGTTCGATAGTCATTCAAGAGTTTGATAACAACATGATCTTGTACAATGGTACTTTAACAATAATAGAATAACAATGATTCATAATTGAATAAATATCATTTATCGAAGTAATGCTTTCAGCAAGAATTAGAAAGCTTATTTAAGAATTATAGTCATTAAATAATAGACATTAAATAATTTAAGAACCTTGCTGAATAATAAAGTAGCAAAAGTTAAGAAACTTGCACAATATATATAAAGTTGTGTAAGTTAGAAAACTTGCCTTGCGTGTGCAACAAAATTAGGATAAACTTCCTTTAAATATCCTACACATTTAAATCATGTAAATATAATAATTAGTAACACCTCGACAATTATTAAATGCTTTCATCAACTATAAATAATGTTCCATAATTCTTTATCTATTAATCGACACTTAATATTTAAATAAGTTTTTAAGGTTTCTTAGAACGTTATGTTATGTACATAATATTTATTAAATTAATTACGTGATCATAACATCTAATTAAGTAATTATAGCTTGCTTTAGCTTCACTTTGGATGTATTAATTATGATTAATTATATTAACTTTATTTTAGTATCATTATCTCCCTCCTGAATTGATATTTATTATTCAATTAAGTCATTAAAGCTTACTATTATTATTCATTATGTATATAATGATTATTATAGTTAATTAATTAAATTAACTTTCATTTTATGTCTTTAAAATATTTTATTTAAATAACTACTTAATATTTAGTTAAGTCCTTATGATTTGCATTTACATTTAATTAAATGTATAATAGATTAATTAAGTAAATTAAATAAACATTTATATCATTATTTAAATTATTTCATTTTAAATAAATCTCAACTCTAAGTTAAGTATTTATAGTCCTTCATTATATCTCATTAAGTGTTAAATATTAATTAGAATTAATATTATGAATATTTCCTTAAACTATGCGTTTAAAGGCTCCTGTCTGCGCCTGCCACATCACCAGCGTTGCGGCGCTGGTATTGTACTGTGAAGCAGCGCTGCGGCTTCCTTTCGTTGATTTGTCTTAATTTCTTTTTGGATACTTCTCGTTTTTGTGTGATGGAGACATGTTAATTATTCATTTTTTTCTTTTACACTTTACAGATTTGTAGATCTATTGTACTCATATCAGTATGCATACTTGATACTACATTTTACTGAATTCTAGTAATTCATTCATTGTCATAGATCCTTGTCATATCTTGTGCATTTAAATACTTGTCTTTTTTTGCTAATTCTGGTCACTCCGCCTGTATTGTGGCAATATTGTTTTAGTGTTAACTATCTAGTTGTTATGACGGAGAAATCTGTCATTCTTTTGACTGCATTAGAGAGTACATTGTGCCAGTCATCTATTGTTTATAAACGTGGATTTGTAATGAAGAAAAGTTAGATTGCAGCTTACTATGAAAAACAGCTTTTTTCTTTAGATTATGCTTTAGTTTCTAGTGTTGTAAATGGGTTTAGTGCATTGCTTCCAATATATATAGTTGGTCTGGCCTTAGTTGGATCGATTACTTCTGGACGACGAGGCAGTTGTTGCCAATCCTTACACAGCTGCTGTTTTGGAATATCAGGTTGTGGTTCATGACCAAACTGACACCTTTACCGGATCGGAGGAATGCTTCATCTCTTGATGTCCCAAGATATGTTCTGTTTTCTGATTGAAGATCTAATGTGGCTGTAAAAAGAGACCTTCATACCCCTCCATCTGATCATTCCTGCATTCATCTGGTTTTTGACATTTCCCAAACTGGACTTTGCATACGTAGCTTTTCAAAAGCACTTAGTTTGATATGTTAGTTACTCGGTTCTTACTGTATTCTTTGGTAATTGTCTTTTGGCTGAATAGTAAAGACAACTGAGGGAGTTTTTCACGAGTTGATGTAATTATTGATCATTGTGTTTACTGGTTTCCCCTCGGATATGAAACTGGGGACCATGTTGGAGTGTATTGTGAGAATCTGATTGAAACTGTTGAGGAGGCTGAAAAGCTATTGGGTATTATCTCCAGCTACTTATTTCTCCATTCACACCGATAAAGAGGATGGAACGCCACTTAGTGGAGGCTCCCTGCCACCTCCCTTTCCACCATGCACTTTAAGAACGGCACTGACGAGATATGTAGATCTTCTGAGTTCTCCCAAGAAGGTATGTCTTTTTTTTCTTTCGTTAATTCATTGTTTGTCCAACTTTACACGTGCACAGTTAATTAAGGATTGCTTTATTGGTTAATTCATTGTTTGTCTAACTTTACACGTGCACAGTTAATTAAGGATTGCTTTATTGGATATGTATTTCAGTCTGCCTTACTTGCTCTTGCGGCACATGCTTCTGATCCTAATGAAGCTGACCGATTAAGGTTTCTAGCATCTCCTGCTGGTAAGGTTTGGTTTTCTTCCTAATTTTTTCACTATTTAAACTGATTCCTATGCTATGCTCTATTAAGATTAATTATGTTTTGCAGGATGAGTATTCACAATGGCTAGTAGCAAACCAGAGAAGCCTCCTTGAGGTCCTGGCAGAATTCCCATCAGCCAAGCCCCCACTCGGGGTTTTCTTTGCATCAGTCGCCCCACGCTTGCAGCCCAGATACTATTCTATTTCTTCCTCCCCAAGGTAGATTAATAGATTTCCATTTCCTCGTAAAGTAGTGTGCATGATGCTTTTTTCAGATTCTTTTTAAAGATTATATAATATTTGTGCTGCATTTTACATGCAAGGTTTTTTTTACAAGATGGATATCCATGTGACCAAACTCTTCTTGTCTTTTAGATGAAGATATTAAATATAAAAACAACATAAAAGAAAAAACAAGAAAACGATATATCAAGAGGATTCTGTGAAACTATAATTTTTTATGCCTATTCAAAATTCTTTTATTCTTATCTTCATTCTGCAGTATTTTTCTTGTGACCTAATTTAATTATCTTTTCATAATTTTGCACATATTTACTATTTTTATCACATTATACAGGATGGCTCCATCAAGAATTCATGTTACTTGTGCATTAGTTTATGAGGAAACAGCTACAGGACGAATTCAGAAAGAAGTCTGTTCGACTTGGATGAAGGTATTGTTTTTCTAATCATTCCCGAGTCTCCTGACTTTTATGAAACGAGGTAATATATTCAAAGTGGGTTGGGAAATGTTGTGGTTTTAGATATCAAAAAATAAAATAATTTTTTTGGAATTCTGTCATTCTGAAAGCACCGGTTGGAATTGGTATACATACATTGTCATCAGTAGTAAAATATAGTAACATCTGAAAATGGCTTTTCTGCATTGATAATGCCATCTGGTTGATGTTCTAAACCCGGCTTGTGGACTTGCCAGTTTGAGCAGACCTTCTACAGTTCTACGTTATATAGAATGGAGTACAAACATTACTAATCATGGAATCTTTATGGGTCATTTAGATTTTTAATTATCAAATTTTCCATTATCAGAGGAATGAAGAGTCCCATCTACATCTGTACTAGATCAGTTTATTAAGATGACTTGATAAAAGAATTTACTGACTTGTCTTGATCAAACTATGATTAACTGACTTATGGGTACAAGTTTATATTATTTTCTAAAGAGGATAACCAAGATTTGAAATGTTTTTAGAAATCGTTTAGCTATATACGACCTTCTTTTACTAAAGAGAGAAATGATAGTCATAATTTAGAGGATAAAGTATTCAACTATTGTATTGTGATGCGAATGATATTTGAAGATATATATAATTTTTTTTTTATGTTTTATTTTATATTGTAATGTTTGTTCAATAAATATGTGCATCAGTAATTAATTTTTTTTTAAAATCTAGAAAGGCTATTGCGATGGTCGTTGACTGTTGCTATAGGGTTTAAAAATACTTAAGCCTATACTTAGGGTCATGACCATCGCTATAGAGAGTAGATCCTCTGTTCTCAAATTTTATGTTCTTTTGTGTTCCTCCATTTAAATTTTGACACCTAGTCTCTTACTTAACACTAATTAATTCTAAAATTAAATAAAAAGACATGTATCAAAATTTAAGTGGGGGGACACAAGAGGACAGGGAATTTGAGGACAGATGATCTGCTCTTATCGCTATAGACATCTATAGCTACAGTCATAACTATAGCAATAGTCCTTGGTGATTGTTGGTAAATAACAAAAGCACGGTATTGATATGATCTATAGCCACAGTTGTGACTATCGATAAAGACTCTGAAGACCGTAGCTAAAGGCTTTAGCCACATGACTTACATCTAGGGTGAGTGACTGTCAGTAATACCTATAGCTACGGTCACAAGGCTTATAGCTATGGTCAAGTCCCTCGCTATAAACTTTTTTTTTAATAGTGATTTTATATCATTTTCTCAATATTAATACCCAAAGTCGGTCTAAACTTTTTGGGGGCCTTGAACCAAATTTTAAATTGGGATCTTTTTTTAACCATTCAATACTAAATTAAATTAATATGTATGATTTTTTTTTTAAAATTAGAATTTCATTTTTCTTGGTCTTTTAGATTCGAAATTATTGATCAAATTTTTATGATCAATTTTCTCTAACATATTCCTTTCAATTGATAAAATCGCTAATTCACTTGATTTTTTTTTTTGATAGAAGTTTTTGATATCTAGGTTCATATTTTCGAGAAGCCATATAGTGCTTAAAAAACAAGTAACAAGCCAAAAAAACAAATAACAAACAAAAATTTTCGGCCAAAAAACAAATAATAACATATACTTCTCAACCATAAAACAAATAACATTATTTTTTTCGCCAAAACAAGTAACAATAGTACCTAATTAACAAGTAAATTTTAATAAAATTAAAATAGAAAAGTATAGAACGATGGAACTTGATTATGCTGAACAATACCTGAACAATGAACATCACAAATTTACAGTTTAAGAAATATTAATTTATAAATTCTAATTGGAAAGAAAAAAAATTACACAAGTGAGTAAAGATTGATATTCTTACCTATTGATGTGTTGGATTCAATTTTTGTAGAAGATCTCAACACTCAATTCTTTAAATTTGAAGCAAAAAAAAATATAAAAGATTAAATTTTAAAAGATATAATATTTATTGACAATTGTAGATTTGTAGTGAGAATAAGAGACTTATTTATAAAGAGAAAGCGAGAGGTGTATAAAGAGAGGAAGAAAGAAAAGTAGAGAGACGTAGGGTCTGGGAGAGATACAAATACGTATAGAATACTGAATAATTTATAGAGGTTCATTGGTAGAGGGAGAGAGAGAGAGTAATACGTATAGAGAGAGAGAGACTGAAGACAGTGGTCAGTGGGCCTTGGAAAAATCAAAAACTCTATGTGGACATGAATATTGGACATGAGTGTATTTGAATTTCACTTATTTATATTTTGACCCCCAATGGTGGGTAAAAATATAAATAAGTGAAATTTAAATACACTCATGTTTAATTTTTATGTCCACCTAGAAGAGCTCTGGGAAAATAGAAGAATAAATTTAAGTCTTCCATTAGAGGAAAAAAATATCTTGTATGATTATACTTGTAACTACTGTTTTGCTGAAAAAAAAATTAGATTTTTTTAATGGATTCTAACACATTTGGATTATTGAAATTTGAGAGTCTTCTTAATTTTGGGAATTCAAGTCATTGTTTAAATGACTTTAACATATGGGTCGGTCCTCATAATACCCTTGCAACTTACAAAATTTGTACATGGAAATGAAACCGAATGGAAATAGTTCTCGGCAAAAGCAATTAATGGAGAGTATAGATGCACATTTTGGACTATTAAACATACAAAATTTAAAGCCTGGAGCCTAGCCATCAACAATACTTAAATTACTTATAATACATGGAAGCTATTTTTGGCCACCGTTTACTGATCTTCATCCCTTTAATATGAGATTTTTAGCCAGTTTTTATCGACCTATCTATATATACACAATACATATATATAGTTATTGTTGAGAAATCAGGCTAATACTAAGATGACAACAAATACATTACTATATGAGATATAAAATAATAGTACAAGAATTTTACATGAAAACCCAACTGAAAAAAATCACGGGAAGAGATCTCAAAAACTCACTATGAAAAATAATCTGGAGATTACAAAAACTCTTTGATGAGAAATAAATCTCTCTAACTCACTATTTGCTCAACTGAGCTTTCTTTCTAACTCTCCACACTCTTTGACACTCAAACTAGAGCTTTGCTCTCTTTTCTCTCTAAGAGATGTTCTATCAATTTTGGTGTGTAATTCGCTTCTCATTTGCTGCCTATTTATAGCCCAAAAATCTTATTGTAGGCAAAGAAAAGAGAAGGCGGAAATCAATGGGCTGGACTGTGGAAAAAAGAATGGGCGGAGACTTTGACCAAAGAAGAAAGAGGAGCCAAATATTCAACAATCTTCACCTTAGCTCATATTTTTCAACTACTGTGAACTTCTTTGTGTCTGTGAATGTATCCCTCTCCCTGGATACTCCACCACGATCTCAGTATTCGACGAAGTGAATTAAGTCCAAGCAATGCTTGAACTTTTTTGCTGTAACCGACTTTGTGAGCATATCTGCATCATTCTCCTTTGTGTGTATTTTGCGAACTACAATGTCACCATTGTTCAACCACTCACGAATCTTGTGATACCGAACATCGATATGTTTGGTCCTGGCATGAAACACCTGGTTCTTTGCTAAATGAATAACACTGACTATCACACTAAATCTAGATACTTCCCTGCTTGAAACCTAGTTCTTCAACTAGTCTCTTAAGCCACAAAGCCTCCTTGCTTGCCTCTGTCAACGCCATATACTCAGCCTCTGTTGTTGATAATGCTATTGTAGACTGCAACACTGGCCTCCAACATATACATCCTCCATAAAAGGTGTATACAAACCCTGTCGTAGATCTCTTTGCATCTAGGTCTCCAGCATAATTCGAATCAACAAACCCTGTAACCTCACTTCTTGTGGTATCACGATCAAACATAAAACTGTAATTGGTTGTACCTGCTAGACAACGAAAAATCCATTTGACAGCATTCCAATGCTCTTTCCCTGGTGTTGTTATATACCTGCTAACCACACTGACTGCATGTGAAATATCTGGCCTTGTACATACCATGGCATACATGAGACAACCCACCGCATTTGCATACGGTACTTTGGACATATACTCCACCTCATCCTCTGTCTGTGGGCTCAACTGTGAAGACAATCTAAAATGTGCTGCCAACGGAGTGCTAACTGGTTTAACATTGTTCATGTTAAACCTCTCCAAGACCTTCTGCACATATCCTTTCTGATTTAGCCACAACTTTCCTGCCTGATGATCCCTGTGAATTTCCATACCTAGGATATTCTTCTTGGCTGACCCAAGATCCTTCATGTCAAATTTACTGCTTAACAAATTCTTCAGCTGAAGAATATCTGATTTTCCCTTTGTTGCTATCAACATGTCATCGACATATAACGTCAGCAATACTAGAGAACCATTATTAAGGGATCTGAAATACACACATGGATCATACTTCCGAACGAGATTAACCATGAGCCACCATAAAGTTGTCAAACTTCATGTACCACTGTCTAGGGGACTGCTTCAAACCATAGAGAGACTTCTTCAAACTGCAAACTAAGCCCTCTTTCCCTGGTTCAATAAACCCCTCAGGCTGCTTCATGTAGATCTTTTCTTCTAAATCACCATAGAGAAAAGTTGTTTTCACATCAAGCTGCTCTAACTCCATATCCTGTGATTCTACGATAGATAAAATCAATCGAATCGATGTGTGTTTCACAAATGGTGAGAAGATCTCATTGTAGTCGATTCCCTCTCTCTGAGAGAATCCCTTTGCCACTATCCTGGCCTTGAATCTTTCACATTCTTTATCAGACTGAGCTTCCTTTTTCCTGAACACCCACTTGCATCTTATAGCCTTTGATCCTTTTGAAAGTTGAACTAACTCCCAAGTCTGGTTCTTCTGTAAAGACTCCATCTATGCTGCCATCGCTATTGCCCATTTATCATTATCCTCAGACTAAATAGCATTCTGATAGCTAGTTGGATCTCCACTACCAGCAATCAAGGCAAAGGCAACCATGTCATCAAACCCATATATCTGCACTGGTTTGCTGACTCGCCTTTCTCGATCTCTAACAAGATTATAAAACCTTTCTTGGGGATCTGAAGGATGATCATCTTCAATTTCTTTATATTCTTTTGTATCCTCAGGAAGCTCCACCTCAACTGGGTGTTTCTGCAACTCACTTGCTGCAGATTCTTCATTCTTAGATTTGTTCAACATGTGTTTCTCATTGAACACCACATCTCTGCTGACAACCTTCTTCTTAGATACTAGATCCATAACCTGTATCCCTTGACTCCATCTTCATATCCAAGGAAAATACATTCATTTGACCTTGGTTCAAGCTTGGAATGTCACTCCTCGACTGGCAGATGAACATAAGCGGGACAACCAAAGATTTTCATCACAGAAAAGTCAACTGGTTTTCCACTCCATACCTCTTCGGGTATTTGGTAATCAATTCCAGCTGAAGGAGATCGATTTATCAGATAACAGGCTGTATTGATTGCCTCAGCCCAGAAACTCTTGGGCAAACCTGCATTCAACCTCATACATCTGGCACGTTTCAATAGAGTTCTGTTCATCCTCTCTGCAACCCCACTTTGCTCTGGAGTTCTTTTGACTGAGAAGTGCCTGGTGATACCTTCATCCTGGAAGAACTGTAGGAATGACCTTTCCTTGTATTCCATGCCATTATCTGATCTGAAATACTTTAGTTTCTTTCTGGTCTGGTTTTCTACTTTAGCTTTCCACTACTTGAAAATTCTGAAAACCTTGGATTTCTGTTTCATAAAATACACCCACACCTTTCTGGTGTAGTCATCTATAAAGCTGACAAAATAATGGGCTCCACCCATTGACGTATGCTTGATTGGCTTCCAAACATTTAAATGCACATAATCAAGTACATTTTTACTGGTATGTGTGTTTGCCTTGAAGCTGACCCTCTGTTGTTTGCCGTACACGCAGAACTTGTAAAATTCCAAATTACACATTTTGACACCTTTTAACAACTGCCTTTTGTGAAGTTCTTTCATTCCTCATTCACTCAAATGACCAAGTCGCATGTGCCATAATTTTGTGCTATCACTGTTGGAATTATCCTGCATAGAAATTGATGCTCCACCAGCAACTGTATCCCCTATCAACTTGTAGAGGGTGCCCTTCTTCTAGCCCTTCATAATTATCATTGAACCCTTGGTAATTTTCATGACACCATCTCTGACTGAGATATTGCAGCCTATAGAGTCAAGTACTCCAACCGATAGCAAGCTCTTCTTCAATTCTGGAATATACCTTACATCACCCAATGTTCTAACAACTTCGTCAAACATTTTAACTTTGATGGTGCCTATCCCAGTAATTTGCAGACTGCATTATTACCTAATAAAACTATACCACCATTATAGGATGTAAAAGTATCAAACCAATCCCTGTGAGGGGACATATGAAAAGAACAACCGGAATCCATGTACCAATCTGTAAGGCTGCTACTGTCTCTAACAGATAAGAGATCATCTTGTGAAGCTTCATTTTCTGTCACTGTGTACAGCTCTCTGTCGCTGCACACATCTGCTTGCTCAATAACATTAGCAGAATTTTCAATCTGCTTACCTTTCTTCTTGTTATCCTTCTTCAACAATGGACACTGATTTTTGTAGTGGCCCTTCTCGTGGCAATGATAACACTCAACATGAGATTTATCCTTCTTGCCTGGTCTCGACTAAGACCTTTCTTGTTTTTACCGGAATACTTCTTCCGATTAGGACCCCTGCCACGCCCATCTGAAAAAGCAATAAGACTTTCTCCTTGATCTCTAGAAGTTGTGCCTCTGAACTTATCCTGGTTCAGTACTGCTGACATCACATCGTCAATTGCAAGATTTTCCTTCCCTACAAGGAGTGTAGTCTGGAGAGTTGATTATGAATTTGATAGAGAGACAAAAAGCAATAAGGCTTTATCTTCTTCGTCCAACTTCATATCAATACTGGTTAGTTGGGTCACCAATCTATTAAACTCATTAATATGATTGGTTAAATCTGACCCTTCTTCCATCTGAAGTCGGTACAATTTTTTCTTCAAATATACCCGGTTTGACAAAGACTTTGACTTGTAAACTTTCTCAAGTTTCCCCCATAAGTTCTTCGAAGAGGTTTCTGTCAAAACCCGATATTTGATCTATGGCGCCAAACTCAATCTGATTGTTGCCACAGCCTTTGCTTCAAGTTTCGTCCATTTTTCATCCGCCATAGTCTCTGGTTTCTTCCCTTCTAGTGCCTTTGCCATTCCTTGTTGAACCGATACATCTTTGACTGTACACTGTCAAATATTGAAATTTGACTTACCGTCAAATGGTTCAACTTATTCCTTCGCACTTGTGCTTGTCATCTTTGTATTTGTGACTTACCTAATTTCTCTTTAAACTGATCGTTGACGTGAACCAAGAGCTTTGATACCAATTGTTGAGAAATCAGGCTCATACAATTACACTAAGATGACAACAAACACACTACTGTATGACATATAAAATAATTACACAAGAATTTTACGTGAAAATCCAACTGGAAAAAATCACGGGGAGAGATCTCAAAAACTCACTATGAAAAATAATCTGGAAATAAACCTCTCTAACACACTATTTGCTCAACTGAGCTTTCTCTCTAACTCTCCACACTATTTGACACTCAAACTAGAGCTTTGCTCTTTTTTCTCTCTAAGAGATACTCTATCAATTTTGGTGTGTAATTTCCTTCTCATTTGTTGCCTATTTATAGCCCAAAAATCTGATGGTAGGCAAAGAAAAGAGAAGGCGGAAATCAATGGGCTGGAATGTGGAAAAAAGAATGGGCGGAGACTTTGACCAAAGAAGAAAGAGGAGCCAAATATTCAACAGTTATAACTTATATATACACACACTGATGAAATGATCGAAAAATATATGAAAAGAAAACTTGCTTTTGATGTCTAGGGAGGGCAAATAGGAGCGATTAGCTTGGTGAAGCTGCGTAACACCTTATGGTAAAACTAAAGTTTTCAAAATTAAACTTAAACGTTTATTCCTTGTTGCAACTTTTTAACCAACAACCATTTAAGTTTTTCACCATTCACCAGGACCACCACCCTTCCTTTCTCTCCTATTTGTTTTTTGCTTCTTCTCATTACTCTATTATCATTTTGTTTCCCTAATACATATAATAACAAACAGAGAAATCCCTTTTATTTCTAACAAAAATCACTAATCCAAGTATTCAATCAAAAACACCAAACAAAACATACCACCTATTTAGAAAGAAATGAAAAATAACATTTAGATAGAGATGGAATAACTAAAGGAATTGAATGGTCATTCCAACTAACTAATCAACCATGTTTTTAGTCATTCCGAAAGGAATGATCATTCCATTTCCAACACATTTCATTCCCACCAACCAAACAAAATATACTTTTGTCCCTCGAAGTATCACTCAACTTACACAAGCGAACATAAGCTATAAAAACTAATAATAACCTCCAATTACACTTCAGTAAGCAAAAGTGACCCTCCGATCATAACTTTGATTAGAATGATGACGTGTAATGGCTAAGTAATGTATATATATGATTTTAATATTTTTAATGTATATAAAGTCAATTTAATTGTGTTTTCTTATATAGAACAATATATTTAAATAGTATAAGCATGTATGTACTACTTAAAATAAAGAAAATTCACTACAAATTACCACATTACATATAAATAATTAATCTCATTAAGTAAACAATTAAATTTAATAATTTTCTCAAATAAAATAGTTAACTCCACTAATTAACTAAATAAAATAATAAACTCCCAAGTTACAGGAAATGCAATCTATCAATAGAACTACTTACAGTCAAAAACCCATCAATCGTATGACTTTATTTGGACCCAGTAGGTATTATTACCCTAGACCTACTCCCTAGGATATTCTTTATGAAGAAGATTTCCTTCATACCCAGAAATCCTACCATGGTAAAACTATTTATGAATGGAATATTGATGGTAAAAATGAATATCAAAGTTTTGAAACCATGCACCAAATTTTGATGTATGCAACTATCTATAAACAGAATGATAACACTGATCATCAAATCTGTATATTTCTTGTTAATGGTTTTATTGACATTCTTAAAGGATGGTGGAATAATGTTCTCATTGATGTTTAGCGAGCTGAAATTCTAAATGCCATTACTAGAACCGAAACAAAAAGAGAAGATGCTTGTTATACTCTTATCCAGTCTATTATCCATCATTTTATTGGAACAGAAAATATGAATAATGATAGAGGTAGAGAAATTTTACAGAATCTTAGATGTCCTTCTTTAACCCACTTTAGATGGTATAAAGATGTTTTCTTAATGAAAGTCATGCAAAGACCTGACGCTAACAATGAACATTGGAAAGCCAAATTTATTGATGGCCTTCCTACCTTTTTTGCAGAAAAAATCCGTAAAAAAACTTGGGGATAAACACAGTCAAATGAATATTCCCTATAATGAATATACTTACGGAAATTTAATTGCTATCATTATTGAGGAAGGTTTATCCTTATGTAATGATATGAAATTACATCATTTAATGAAAAAACAGAATCTTACTAAAAGACATGAATTAGGTGAGTTCTGTGATCAATTTGTTTTTGAAACCAAAATTCAATATCCTAATTCTTCTAAGCCCGGGTAACAACAACAGACTAAAAATTCTAAGTCTCACAAAAGACATTCCTCTAAGAATAAAACTGAAAGACCTGAAAAAACAACCAGAAAAAGGAAGACTTGCAATAAAAAAAGATAAGTCTAAGGTAAAGTGTTATAAATGTGGTAAAACAGGACACTTTGCTAAAAAATGCAAATCTAAAATTAATTAAAAACTCAATGAAATGTCTCTTGATGAAGATGTTCAGCAAGAAATCTTAAATTATCTTTCTAACAGTAATGAAGAATCAGATTCAGAAGATGAATTAACTGAGATTTATTCCTCCTCTGAAACAGATAATGATTCTAGTAATGAACAACCTTGTCAAACTTGTACCAATGATAATTGCAATACTTTAACAAAAGCTAATTACTGAAAAGCTATTATCGAGATGAATGGCTTAGATATGGGAGGTCTAAGTATTAATGTTCTCACTGATAATCAGAAATCAATGCTTGATTTGGCTGACCAAATCAAGGATCCAGAAACAAAACTTAAATTTCTTGAAGCTTGTTGTGACGCCCCCAAAATAGGTCCACACGACCCATTTTGAGTCGCCAGATATCACACTATAAATATCAAATACAACTTCATTTATACAATAATCATTGAACGTAGATATATAGAATCGACCACGATTAACGATGAGTTTTAATACAATGTATGTAACTCTCATGGTGCCTCGACCACAATCTTACAATGGTACTTTACATAAAAGTATAGTCAAAAACTGTTTTTGGAATTAAAATCTTTGGGAAGTGCTCAATAAAACATTCGTACATGGGAGGCCATGCGTCTAGGTTATGGTAGATATTATATGTCCACAAAATTATCCTTGGTTGACCCAATAGACCCCAAAGAAAAACGAGAAGATTACTATCATCTTCTTTCCAATGGTGAGTCTTCTCTTGGCATATAACTATCTCCACTTGCTCTCAAGTGGAAATTATGTTTCAAATAAACTCCAAGATCATATAGGTAGTGCTCGTAGATATACTCAGCAAGTGGATGTGCACAACCCTGTCTTATGATGACACGAGGTTGTATGTCTTTAGACATCTTGTATGGTAGTGACAAAACACCCTTCCAAAGTTGGGTTTACCTCACCCTATTTGGTTCACCAAAGTTAAATATCAAATGACATATACAATACGACATACTTATCTAAAGTTCTCAATAAAATTATTTCCATACTATTTAGGGAGAACCTCAACGACTATAGACCAATCGCTTCTATTCCCGTTTATCCCCACTCGACCAAGCTACACTCTTTATTACACGAAAGGAATTGTGAAGCAAAAAAGGGTGAAACACAACTAGCCCAAAAAGAATATCATGATTAAAGATAATTACATTATCAATAGTTTTCATTAATAATAACTCGTAGATTTAGAACATATGGTAGATGATAAAACTTTTCAACCATAGTTGCGGTGAACGAAAGCAATCCATTAAAAGAGTCAAATAGACCATCGTCATCTATTATCTTCTCCATGTTAAAAGTCCACCAATAATGTTTTATCCTCAGTAACATCAATCAAAAATTCCTGTCCACAATCATATGAACAACTCATAATCATAATTGTGATTCTGAATTCCTTTTCACACCAAGGACGAAGATAATTTTCATCACCTATCATCACCTGAAGCATCAAAAATCATGGTTATACCAAATCACAATTTCTGCTCATAATCATACTAATTAAATCATCTTTGCACTACGGCCAAAGATATTCATTATTATCACATCCATGAATTAATATTTCATTACTGGGACTCAGCTCAATAATTAATCCACGTTATTGAATCATCCCTGCACTACGGCCAAGGATATTCGTTAATATCACATCCATGAACTATCCATGCACTATGGGCCAAAGATATTCATTATTATCACATCCATGAATTAATATTTCATTGCTGAGACTCAGCTCAATAATTAATCCACATCATCGAATCATCCCCGCACTACGTGCCAAGGATATTCTTTAAGATATCACGACCACGAATTATCTATGCACTACTGGCAAAAGATAATCGTGTTTTCATCAACCAGTTATGATCATGCTATAAAACAACTCATCTTTTGCACCCTTGGCAAGAGAATCCATAGCCATAATCATACCAAAAACTGTCCATCAATGCACTACGGGCCAACGAGGACTTTTTTCCACATCATTTATAACATTACGGTCATGATTATACCGAATGATCCCTGATCATAATCATACCAAGTCCATCTATGCACTACTGAAATACGATGACTTTCAACATAATATAAATATGAGGATGATGACAATATTATAAGCATTTCATCAACTAAATCAAATTACTCAAAAAAAAATGCACATACTTTATATAGGATTTTCAAGCCCTAAAATCATATTTACCAATTCTTCAACTTCGCATAACATATTTAACTCATATGCTCGTAACTAAACTATTTTTATAAAAAATACCAAATCAGTTCCAAAAATTATTCTTTTCTGGAATTAAGCATAATATAGTCCCATATTGAACATATATTTTTCTTGGAATTTTTAAAATTCATTTACTATATTTCAAAAATTAATTCCTTAAGAAATTAGCTACCTCAAGTTTAACTCCAAAAATTTCCAAATCTTGGCAGAATCTTACATATGTTAACGTGAGCTTCCAGTTTAAATTTCATGGTCATCGGAGTTATAGAACTCCGGTTATAGCATTTTTCGTCGGAAAAACCTAAATATTGAAATGGTCATAACTTGCTCATTTTAAGTCAGAATGAGCTCATTTTTGGACAGGAGGTTCTTTATACCATATACTTTCATGTCCCAAAAGACCAGAATTTTTCTCATAATTTAAGTAGACGAAAATGCCCTTTTAAAAATCTTGACAGTAGCTTTTTCAAAATTTGCAGCTTTTGCCTCCTTTACTAAAATCAGTCCACACGAAAATATACAATACATTTTCTAGTGATTCCACTTGGATAAGTTATAAGACTCATAGATCTAACACTAGGACTTGACCACACTCAAAAATTCGAAATATAATAGGAGATATGGTCAATTGAATTTCATGTTACATTTTTACCAAAATCTGATTTTTCAACCCTTTGTGATTTCTAAGAAACTTTCATGTTTTCACATAATAACCAACATAACTCATCATAACACTTACTAATACTTCATATACTCATGATTTTTATCAGTCCAATACTTTTATTATGACTCTCATCATAATCAACGTAAACAGATCATTTTCACATTTTAATAAGGAATAAATATAAAGGATCATTCACCATGCATGTGGTAACCCACACAGACAGGTTATTCCAACAGAATAATAAAGAATGAAATAACAAAAGGATTTACCATGCATGCGATAGAGACCGCATGCAGCAGACGTTTATTCCCAACGTATAATAAATAACGGAACCAGTCGTGAAATTCACACCGGCGGGATGTTCCAATGTAATAATAAGTCTTGAATAATAAATAATGGAACCAGGTCCGACGTAAAATACACAGACAGGATATTCCAATAGAATAATAATAAAGACGGAACCAGGTTCGGTGTAAAACACACAGACAGGATGTTCCAACATAATAATAAAGACGGAACCAGGTCCGGTGTAAAACACATAGACAGGATGTTCCAACCAAATAATAATAAAGATTTTAACCGGTCCTGTAAAACACACACGCATGTGATGTTCCAATAGAATAATAATAATAACGGAACCAGGTCCGGTGTAAAACACACAGACAGGATGTTCCGGCAGAATAATAATAATAACAAAATAATAGAAGAATGTCACCAAGTATAGGGTAGCCCGCATATACAGGTTATTCCAGCAGAATAATAAAGAATGGAATAACAGAAGTTCTCTTTATGAAGACAAAAGAAAAAAATAATACCCCTTACCGTAAAAGAACTGGATATAAGAGTAGGGAAGTAGCAGAATACTTTTCTATAGTTTCTCTATAATTTCTCTCTCTGGAGTTTCAGTGAATTCGTAAGAAAATAATGAAGGAATGAGCTTCTATTTATAGAAGAATGGATTGTATAGTAACTAATTCATGAACGGTCCAGATTAATTTACTTTAATCTGACGGTCCATAATTAAAGCAAAATCTTTTAAATAAAAATATTATATATATATATATAACACATGTTTTCAAATTATATATATCAATATTATATATACACCACTTAATTTTTCTCTCCCATAACCAACATCAATCCCCCACCCACCCACCCACCCAAAAATCAATTTCACTACACTCTTACACATCACTATCACACTACCACTTTTCCACCACTTTCCACTCACACACCCATCACACACCTATCACTTTCACATATCATTTTCTCCCACCATATATTCAATACATACATATACTTCCATACATATACTCTTCCATTTCCAAAATCATTTTTCTAACACATATGGGCACCACATGTGGGCCCCACCTTTAAAATTTTCTACCGATTATTTTTGAAAAATGGGTAAATTGAGATCCATAAAATAAGCAAACTTCATAAAAATTACCTTAATAATTTTAACAACATTTATCATCTTTATTATAATTCACAATATTAATCGACCAGGTCGTTTCCAGGAAAGAGGGGGCTTTCCAATAAGGATTTCTCCCTATTGGCGCGCAATTAGATTATCTAACCTCTCCTTGACAAAAATTCTAGACATCGTTAATATTGAAAATAATAATATTAATAACTTTGTCGTCTCAATTATTGATTTAATAAAATATCATATAATGCAGATGATACTGTGACAATAATTGAATCAATAATATGAGAGATATGATGCAGTAATTACTGTAGCAATAATTGAGTATAACTGAGTGACTTATCACGTAAGCATCAATAATCAATACCACGAGCTACTATGCAACCACGCGTATTACTGTACTTTTACTACCGGGTATTTTATGACAAAAAAAAAATGTCACATATCAACCTTAACTTTAAACTTTTATCAATTTAACTATTTACCAAACTAGAAAAATTGAATACTTTTATTTCATAAAATTCGGGATCTCACAATCTCCCCTCCTTATGAAATTTTGCCCTTGAAATTTACGTACCTGGTAGTTCGAAGAGATGAGAATGCCTTGATTTCTATTCGGACTATACCTTCCTGGTTATTTCCTCTGTATGTTGCTCATCTCCTGTATTTCAGATATCATTCTAGAATACAGTTTCAAAATAAGGGTTAATTGATATGCCACATATTATCCCTATACTCTGACCGATCAATTAAATAAAAAATAAACTTAGTTAGGTCCTACTAGCAAAGGAATTTCACATCTCTCCCCTCCTAGTTCTTGTCTCACATCTAAGCCAAGGATCATATCCCTAAGCTTCGATACCAACTGTGACGCCCCCAAAATAGGTCCACACGACCCATTCTGAGTCGCCAGATATCACACTATAAATATCAAATACAACTTCATTTATACAACTGTTGAACTGTCGTATAGAATACGACCATAGTTAACAGTGAGTTTTAATACAATGTATGTAACTCTCATGGTGCCTCGACCACAATCTTACAATGGTACTTTACATAAAAGTATAGTCAAAAACTGTTTTTGGAATTAAAATCTTTGGGAAGTGCTCAATGAAACCTTCGTACATGGGAGGCCATGCGTCTAGGTTATGGTAGATATCATATGTCCACAGAATTATCCTTGGTTGACCAAATAGACCCCAAAGAAAAACGAGAAGATTACTATCATCTTCTTTCCAATGGTGAGTCTTCTCTTGGCATATAACTATCTCCACTGTCTCCAAGTGGAAATTATGTTTCAAATAAACTCCAAGATCATATAGGTAGTGCTCGTAGATATACTCAGCAAGTGGATGTGCACAACCCTGTCTTATGATAACACGAGGTTGTATGTCTTTAGATATCTTGTATGGTAGTGACAAAACACCCTTCCAAAGTTGGGTTCACCTCACCCTATTTGGTTCACCAAAGTTAAATATCAAATGACATATACAATACGACATACTTATCTAAAGTTCTCAATAAAATTATTTCCATACTATTTAGGGAGAACCTCAACAGCTATAGACCACAATTCTATTCCCCTGTTATCCCCACTCGACCCAGCTACACTCTTATTACCGGAAAGGAATTGTGAAGCAAAAGGGTGAGCACAACTAGCCCAGTAAAGACTATCATGACTAAAGATAATTACATTATCAATAGTTTTCATTAATAATAACTCAGAGATTTAGAACATATGGTAGATGATAAAACTTTTCAACCATAGTTGCGGTGAACGAAAGCAATCCATTAAAAGAGTCAAATAGACCATCAGGTCTATTATCTTTTCCATGTTAAAAGTCCACCAATAATATTTTATCCCTGTAACATCAATCAACAATTCCTGTCCACAATCATATGAACAACTCATAATCATAATTGTGATTCTGAATTCTTTTTCACACCAAGGACGAAGATAATTTTCATCACCTATCATCACCTGAAACATCAAAAATCATGGTTACACCAAATCACAATTTCTTCTCATAATCATACTAATTAAATCATCTTTGCACTACGACCAAAGATATTCATTATTATCACATCCATGAATTAATATTTCATTATTGGGACTCAGCTCAATAATTAATCCACGTCATTGAATCATCCCTGCACTACGGACAAGGATATTCGTTAATATCACATCCATGAACTATCCATGCACTACGGGCCAAGGATATTCATTATTATCACATCCATGAATTAATATTTCATTACTGAGACTCAGCTCAATAATTAATCCACATCATCGAATCATCCCTGCACTACAGGCCAAGGATATTCTTTAGTATCACGACCACGAATTATCTATGCACTACGACAAAAGATAATCGTGTTTTCATCAACGGTTATGATCATGCTATAAAATAACTCATCTTTGCACCCTTGGCCGAAGAGAATCCATAGCCATAATCATACCAAAAACTGTCCATCAATGCACTACGGGCCAATGAGGACTTTTTCCACATCATTTGTAACATTACGGTCATGATTATACCGAATGATCCCTGATCATAATCATACCAAGTCCATCTATGCACTACAGGCCACAGATGACTTTCAACATAATATAAATATGAGGATGATGACAATATTATAAGCATTTCATCAACTAAATCAAATTACTCAAAAAAAAATGCACATACTTTATATAGGATTTTCAAGCCCTAAAATCATATTTACCAATTCTTCAACTTTGCATAACATATTTAACTCATATGCTCGTAACTAAACTATTTTCATAAAAAATACCAAATCAGTTCCAAAAATTATTCTTTTCTGGGATTAAGCATAATATAGTTCCTAAAAGATGATGGACTTGCTAAGATGACTGTAAGCTCTTCTCTCTGGTACTTAGAGTCTTCCAATGATAGACATCAAGATGACATTGATGCTCTTTTTTCTCTTGGTAGTTCAGAACACTCTTCTTGTAGTAGAACTCTCACTTCTACTTCTTACTCTTTTTATCTCCAAGTGTTCTTGGTGGATCGTAGAGTGAGCTTTCGGACCTTCATTGGTCACTCACTATTTTACATTATTTTGATCAGTCCACCATCTCTCCAACCTCAGCAACTTTTTTAACATCAGCAACTTTTGATCTTTGAAGCTCTGGCTGATATATACTCCTTCCAAATCTTCCCGTTGGAATATAGCCGTTGAAAGTAGCTTGAATTGCCTCGCAGATCTCGAGTTATTTGATGTAGAATGCAGATGTGACATGACATCACCTTTATGACTTTCTAATACTGCAGTCTACTGTTTCACCTACCCCGTCAAAGATGTCACTTTGATGTCTTGGGCAGGTAATCGACTTTATTTCTTCTCTCTGATTTTAGATCAGAGGTTGTCCTTTTGCATCGATGCTCTCAATAAGCTCTATTCGAATATCAATCTTCAGATTATACCATTGCCAATGCTTCAATCTTCAGATGGCCGAACTCCACGATTCTAATGCATATCTTCTTGGATCTGATTGTAGTGTCATGTTGAATGTTTCTCATCAACCGATTGACACAACACTACGATCCTGACGAGTGTTCATTGGATCCTCAATGTAGAACACGTCTTCCTTCTCTTGTGCAGTGCTTCAACTCTTTTATTTGCTTCGACTGATCTCAGACACTGATGGCTTGTTCCTTGTTCTGGCCTCTTCTGTGACGCCCCCAAAATAGGTATTCATCACCCATCTTGAGTCGCCAAATATATGGTACAAAATTCAAATAAAACTTAATAATACAACTGTCGTGTAAAATACGACAAAACATAATCTGAGAGTTTTAATACATATATTGTCATCTAGACAGTATACAAACTCAGAGTCCTCATTACATTTATTGTCACACTATTTAATCAGAATAGTGAGGACTAGTAATGCTATCATCTGGACTGTCACTCCTTTCCCTAACTCGTCCAGCTGTATTCTCATTTCCTGAAGAGAACAGTGAAAGAAAGGGTGAGCTCAACTAGCCCAGTAAGAAATATTATGACTAAGATAATGCAGAATAAATTATCAATAGTCTTCAACAATGTTAAACTAATAAAATACAATAGACATCAAGTTTAACTGCAGGGGAATAAGCAATCCATTAGAAGAGTCAAGTAGAAAATAAAACCTACTATCTTCTATGATTTAAAAATGTTTTCATCAACTTTTATCGCTGAGACTCAGCTTAATAAATAAACCACTTCTTCTAATCATCCCTGTACTACAGGCTAAGGAGATTCATTAAATCATCAATGGTCATGACTATACCGAAAAATCCCTAGTTATAATCATACCAAGTCCATCTCTGCACGTAAGCCAAAGATATACAACTATATAACCAACAACCAACAATCCATCTTTGCACGTAAGCCAAAGATATACAATTCAATAATCCACAGTCCATCTTTGCACGTAAGCCAAGATAACTTTTATTACCATATAAGCATGAGGATGATGATAATGATATAAACATTAATCAACTGAAAACAAGGATAACTATTAAAGACTTTAAATTTATCCAAATATTATCAACCACTCATAATCTAATATTATTAATATCATAACAATATTTTAATCACTTCTTAAACTTATAAACAATTTATTTCAATTGTTTACACTTTACCAAATAGTGCATTTAGTTATTCAAAAATGCTATACTCATAAGATTTCATCACCAATGATTTAATCCCTTATCAAAAATCTTCATATACCTTATATAGTATTTCCAAGCCACAAAATCCTATTTTCCAACTTTGTTACTTCACATAACATATTTAACTCATATGTTCATAATTAAATTATTTTCATGAAAAATACCAAATCAGTCCCAAAAATTATTCTTTCTGGGATTAAGCATAATGTAGTCCCATAATGAACATATATTTTTTTTCTCGAAATTTTAAAATTTATTTACTATTTTTCAAAAATCAATTTCTAATTAATTCCTTAAGAAATTAGCTACCTCAAGGTTAACTCGAAAATTCCCAAATCTTGGCGAGATCTTACACATATGTTAACGTGAGCTTCCAGGTTTAAATTTCATGGTCATCGGAGTTATAAAACTACGATTATAGCATTTTTGTCGAAAAAAACCTTAATATTGAAACGGTCCATAACTTGCTCATTTTAAGTCTGAATGAGCTCATTTTTGGACAGAGAGTACTTTATACCATATACTTTCATGTCCCAAAAGGCCAGAATTTTTCTCACAAATTAAGTGGCCAAAAGCAAATTTCTTTTAAAAACATGGGCGATGAGCTTTTTCAAAATTGATGCTTTTTGCCTCCTTTCTTAAAAAATCGACCTACACGAAAATTTATAACACCTTTTCCAGTGATTCCACTTGGATAAGCTATAAAACTCATAGATCTAACTCTAGGACTTGACCACACTAAAAAATTCGAAATATAACAGGAGATATAGTCAATTGAATTTCGTGTTCCGTTTTCACCAAAATCTGGTTTTCAACCCTTTGTGATTGCTAAGAAACTTTCATGTTTTCACATAATAACCAATATAACTTATCATGACAATGACATAATAATTCAATAAAACAAGTTCACGAATTAATTTAACCAGGAACCAATTACGTCCAAATTATCAACATGATACTTTTTTGTAGAGTAAAATTCAAGAATGCTCAGAAGAATATTTTCATGAAAAGATACTGGATGAAGCGCAAATATCAAGGATATTCTACTAATTTCATGGAGTATAGAAGTTAAAGCTTTAATCAATTGAGTATAAGAAAATATATGAAACTGCAAATGGATTTTAGTCCGCCATGCAGAATAATCCGACATGAGATCATTTCCACAATTTAATAAGGAATGAATACAAAGGATCATTCACCATGCATGTGGTACTCCACATAGACAGGTTATCCCAATAGAATAATAAAGAATGGAATAACAGAAGAAATCATCATGCATGCGATAGATCGCACCGACAGGTTATTCTCAACAAAATAATAAAGAATGGAATAACAACAGACATCACTGTATACGGTGTCCGGCAGACACGAGTTATTCCAATGAATAATAAATGGAACGAGTCGGTAAATTACCGCAAGCGGGATATTCTAATGAGAATATTAAAGAATGGAATAATAGAATAATTTCACCATGTATGCGGTACTTCACATAAACAGGTTATTCCAACATAATAATATATAATGGAATAACAGAGGGATTTCACCAAGTATAGGGTATGCCGTGTATACAGGTTATGTATATGATATACTGCTTATACAGGTTATTCCAACAGAATAATAAAGAATGGAATAACATAAGGATTTCACCAAGTATAGGGTATCTGGCGTATAAAGGTTATGTATAGGGTATGTTATGCATATCTGAGTTATTCCAACAGAATAAATAATAATCGCGATGGCCTTGCATAAAATAGGTATACATCACCTATTCCGAAAGTCGCCAAATACATGGTACAAAATTCAAATACAATCTTTAATATACAACAAGAGAGTCATGAGTTTTAATACAAATATTGTCTTACAGACAATATCTACTCTCGAAATAAGTCCTTATTACATTTATTGTCACACTATTTAATGTAAATAGTGAGGACTACTAATACTATCATCCGGACCGTCACTCCATTCCCCCGATTAGTAGTCCAGTCCACGCTCGTTCTCATTTCTGAAGAGAATAAATGAAAAGAAAAATGGTGAGCTCAACTAGCCCAAGAAGAAATATTATGACTAAGATAATGTAGGATAAAATATCATTAGTCTTCAACAATGTTAAACCGATAAAATATAATAGACATCAAGTTTAATGCGGTAGCTGAACAAGCAATCCATTAAAAGAGTCAAGTCGAGAATAAAATCTACTATCTTTTATGATTTAAAAGTTTTTCATCACTTTTATCATTTGGGACTCGACAATAAATAATCCACATCATCGAATCACCCCTGCACTACGGCCAAGGATATTCTTTAGTATCACGACCACAAATTATCCATGCATTACGGGCCAAAGATAATTGTGTTTTCATCAATGGTCCCGATCATGCTATAAAATAATTCATCTTTGCTCCCTTGGTGAAGAATCCATAGCCATAATCATACCAAAAAGCGTCCATCAATTCACTACGGACAATGAGGACTTTTTCCACATCATTTGAAACATTACGGTCATGATTATCTTTGAATAATCCTCAGTCATAATCATACCAAGTCCATCTATGCACTACAGGCCACAAATGACTTTCAACGTAATATAAACATAAGGATGATGACAATGATATAAGAATTCAATAAAACAAGTTCATGAATTAATTTATTCATGAACTAATAACGTCCAAATTGTCAACATGATACTTCTTTGTAGAGTAAAATTCAAGAATGCTCAGAAGAATATTTCCATGAAAAATACTGGATGAAGCGCAAATATCAAGGATATTCACTAATTTTATGGAGTATAGAAGTCAAAATTTTAACCAACTGAGTATAATAACGAATGGAATAACAAAAGAAATCACCATGCATGCGGCACTTCGCATAGACAGGTTATTCCAACAGAATAATAATAACGGAACCAAAGTCGTGAAATTCACACCAAGCGAGGATGTTCCAACGAGAATAATAAGTGCGGAATAATAAATAATGGAACCAGTCCGGCGTAAAAACGCGTCTGAGACGGGATATTCCAAATGAATAATAAAGATGTAATAATAAATAATGGAACCGAATCCTGTAAAACACACAAACAGATATATTCCGGCGAATAATAAAGATAGAATAATAGAAGAATGTCACCAAGTATAGGGTAGGCTACGGCGTATCTGAGTTATTCCAATAGAACAATAAAGAAATTGAATAACAGAAGTTCTCTTTTTGAATACAAAAGAATAATATCCCTTACGGGTACAACAAATAATATCCCTTACCGTAAAAGAACTGGATATAAGAGTAGGGAAGTAGCAGAATACTTTTCTATAGTTTCTTTATAATTTCTCTCTCTAGAGTTTCAGTGAATTTGTAAGAAATAATGAAGTAATGAGCTTCTATTTATAGGAGAATAGAAAGGCACTATTCATGGATGAAATAATTTTACAAAATTATTTTTCAATCAACTAACAATTAAGTCAATCAACTAACTAATAAAATCACAACAAAAATTAAAATATAATACATATATATAAACACATGTTTTCAATTTATATATATCATTATTATATATAAACCACTTAATTTTTCTCCCCCATAACCAACATCAATCTCCCACCTACCCAAAAATAAATTCACTACACTCTTACACATCACTATCACACTACCACTTTTCTACCATTTTCCACACACACACACATCACACACCTATCACTATCACATATCATTTTCTCCCACCATATACTCAATACATACATATACTTCCATATGTATACTCTTCCATTTCCAAAATCATTTTTTCCAACATATATGGACCCCACATGTGGCCCCCACATGTGGGCCCCACCTTTAAAAAAATTTCTACCGATTATTTTGAAAAATGGGTAAATAGGGATCCATAAAATAAGCAAAACTTCATAAAAATCACCTTGATAATTTTAACAACATTATCATCTTTCTTACAATTCACAATATTAATCGACCAGGTCGTTCCCAAGAAAGAGGGGGCTTTCCAATAAGGATTTCTCCCTATTGACGCGCAATTAGATTATCTAACATCTCCTTGACAGAACTTCTAGACATCGTTAATATTGCAAATAATAATATTAATAACCTTGTCGTCTCAATTATTGATTTTAACAATATATAAAATATCGACAATAATTGAATCAAATAATGTGAGATACTATGCAACAATTACTATAGCAATAATTGAACAAAACTGAACGACTTCTCACGTAAGCATCAATTGTGACGCCCCCAAAACAGGTATACATCACCCATCTTGAGTCCCTAAATACATGGTACAAAATTTAAATAAAAACTATTAATACAGCAGTCGTGTAAAATACGACCAAACATATGCTGTGAGTTTAAATACAAATATTATCTTCTAGACAATATCCATTCTCAATGGAGTCCTCATTACATTTATTGTCACACTATTTCACAGAATAGTGAGGACTACTAATGCTATCCTTTGGATCATCACTCCATTCCCCGACTAGCCCCAGCTACGTTCTCATTTCCTGAAGAGAACAATGAAAGAAAGGGTGAGCTCAACTAGCCCGAAGAAATATTATGACTAAGATAATGCGAAATAAATTATCATTAGTCTCCAATAATGTTAAACCGATAAAATACAATAGACATCAAGTTTAATCTGCAGCTGAAACATCTGATCCATTAAGAGAGTCAAGTAGAGAATAAAATCTACTATCTTTTATGATTTAAAAAGTTTTTCATCACTTTTATCGCTGAGACTCAGCTCCATAAATAATCCACATCATTAAATCATCTCTACACTACAGGCCAAGGATATTCTTTAGTATCACGACCACAAATTATCCATGCACTACGGGCCAAAGATAATCGTGTTTTCATCAACGGTCCTGATCATGTCATAAAACAATTCATCTTTGCTCTCTTGGCCGAAGAGAATCCATAGCCATAATCATACCAAAAACTGTCCATCAATGCACTACGGGCCAATGAGGACTTTTACCACATTATTTGTAACATTACGATCATGATTATACCGAATAATCCCTGGTCATAATCATACCAAGTCCATCAATGTTCTACAGGCCACATATGACTTTCAACATAATATAAACATGAGGATGATGACAATGACATAATAATTCAATTAAACAAGTTCAAGAATTAATTTATCCACGAACCAATAATGTCCAAATTGTCAACATGATACTGCTTTGTAGAGTAAAATTCAAGAATGCTCGAAAGAATATTTCCATGAAAAGATCTTCGGATGAAGCGCAAAATATCAAGGATATTCTACTAATTTCATGGAGTATAGAAGTCAAAACTTTAACCAACCGAGTATAATAAAGAATGGAATAACAAAAGAAATCACCATGCATGCGATTTTGCATAAAACAGTTTATTCCAACAAAATAATAATAACGGAACCAGTCGGTGAAAATCACAATCGGCTGATGTTCCAACAGAAATAATAAAGAATGGAATAACAACGAAATCACCATGCATGCGGTATTGCGATGAGACAGTTATTCCAATGAATAATAAATATAGAATAATAAAAGATTTTAACCAGTCCGGTGTAAAACACACACAGACGAGGATATGCCAATGTAATAATAAAGATTTTAACCGGTCCTGTAAAAACACACATGCATGGATATTCCAATGAGAATAATAAAGATAGAATAATAAAGATTTTAACCGGTCCCAATTGAAATTCACACCAAACGTGATATTCCACGAGAATAATAATAAAAAGCGGAATAATAAAAGAATTTCACAAGTATGCGATATTCAGCATAAGCAAAGTTATTCCAACATAATAATAAAGAATGGAATAACACAAGAAGATCACAAAGTATTGGGTAAACCGCATATACAGGTCATTCCACCAAGTATAGGGTAAACCGCGCATACAGGTTATTCCAACAGAATAATAAAGAATGGAATAACATAAGGATTTCACCAAGTATAGGGTATGTCTGGCGTATCACTGAGTTATTCCAATGAGAATAATAAAGAATGGAATAACAGAAGTTCTCTTCATGAATAAGAAAGAATAACACCTCTTACCGTAAAAGAACTGGATATAAGAGTAGTGAAGTAGCAGAAAACTTTTCTTCTATCTCTCTATAGTTTCTCTCTCTAGAGTTCAGTGAATTCGTAAGAAAATAATGAAGGAATGAGCTTCTATTTATAGGAAAATGGAATGCATAGTAACTAACTCATGAACGGTCCAGATCGATTTACTTTAATCTAACGGTCCATATTTAAAGAAAAATCTTTTAAATAAAATATAATATATTCTATTTATATAAAAAGATTTTTACTATACAAACATTATGCAGACACTATGCAAACACTATGCATAATAAAATATAATACATTCTATTTATAGAATAACTTTAATAAAGTATTACATTTTATATAAAAAGATTTTACTATGAAAAACACTATGCAATACTATGCGTAATAAAATATAATATAATCTAATTATTATACAATAAAACGAATAACTTTATAAAAGTATTTTGTTTTATATAAAAAAGATGTTTACATTTTATTACGTTAATAATACTAATAAAACAAAACGTATAAATCAACAATAATTGAATCAAATAATGTGAGATACTACGTAAAGAACTATTGTAGCAATTATTGAACAAAAGCTGAAATGACTTCTCACATAAACATCAATAATCAATACCATGTGCTACTATGCAACCAATGCCAGACATTCTTGTTTCTTTTACTACTGAGTAGTTCAACAATGATTAACGGTAAAACTTCCATTTATTATTTTAATAAAATATTTTTGTCGTTTTCTCAATCCGACAAATAATTACATTAATAGGGTCCACCAATGATTGTACCGTCGTACGAATATTCCCTGACAAAAAAGAAAATTTCCCGACCAATCGAATATAATATGACTTAACGGAGTACTACCATACTTTCATTAACGGAGTTAAGATAGAAAACGAGTTTTCACTTAGTCTCAATAGTACAGGTGTTTAAGTGTCGATTTTTGAAGCTCAGGTGATTATGTGCAAAAACGTGTAAACATAAGATAGTGAAAGTGAAATTTACCCATTTAAGAATATCAATTAATACATCTATTAATAGTGATAACCATTAAAAAAGTTACGAAGAGGAAAGAAAAGATCTCCAAAAATTCTTATTTCATTCTATTCCAGTGGCTCAACCAATAACCAGTTTTGTCCAAGTTGTTTTGGAACCGAAAAAAGAAGCAGTTTTCCGCACAACTAGCTCATAATGCAAGTCCCACTTGAAAGACCGGAAGAGCAAAATAAACCATCGCCAAATCCGGATTCGAATCCGGGTCGGAGTCCATAAATTGAGACAACACAAAGCCCTAGTAAATACGGTACAGAGTATATATAATAGATTTTACCTTATACAACATATACATAGATAGGTAGGGGAGGAGTAGAAAATAAAAAGAGGATCTGCTCCGATGACGAAGATAGCGGCGACGGCGAGAGGTTTCCGGTTAAGCCCCTCTATCGGAAGATGTTCAACCCTAAAACCAAAAACTGATGCGAAGAAGAAGAAGGGGAAGAAGAAGAAGAATCAGGTAGAACCTGAGATGAAGGAGAAGCAGGGGAAGAAGAAGAAGCAGGTAGAACCTGAGATCACTAAAGCAGGAGATTATGTTAATATCTCTGATCTTCTCTTCACCCAAAAGAGGGATTACCTCGTCAAATTCAATGGTGACAAGGTATTATTCTAGGTGAGTAGTTGTTAATTTCTGTTACTGAATTTTGGTTTTTATCTTACTAAATATCATGTGGAATTCATAAAGCTTACTAAATATCATTAGGAATTCATAAATTTTAGTTTTTAGTTTCTTTACTAGTAGTTTTTATCTTAATTAGCTGATTATTTTGGAAAGAGTAAGCGTCTATAAACTTCCATGTTAATATATAATTGTTTTTGTTTTGTAGGTTAAGGCTGAGCATTTGGCAGGCAAGGTTATAATTATATATTTTGGATCACTTTCATATAATTATCTAGATGAGCAATGGGCAACCAAAAACTTGATAGACATACACTGCCATACAGCCCAAAAATTTGGGCTTCGAGGTTGTTTGGGTGCCAATCATAGATAACAAAACACTTCAGAAAGACCACCCTGAAGAAGTTTTTAAAGAAAAGTTTGCCTATATGCCATGGCCATGCATTCCATATTCGGATTTACCATCTGGGGAAAGATTGTTAACAAGGTTTGGTCAATTCGAGTTGCCTTCTCCATTTGTTATTGATCCAACCGGCAAGGTTTTGCATTGCTTTGCTGCTGGTGCTGGTTCAATCCTCCTAAAGTATGGAGTTGAAGCTTTTCCTTTCAGCTACGAAAGGATGCAATCCCTAATTTCTGAAGATGAGGCATTGGAGAAGCAGATCTCCTTGAAAACACTCTTGGCCACCCCTGAACGTGATTATCTCATCTCAAACAAAGGGAAGCAGGTATGACAATCTATTGTAAATGAATCATCACTTAATATTTCATTATGCTCTCCAAGTCTGTACTTTTTTTGTCCCAAAATTAGAGATACAATTACCTGTTTTGCCTGATTTAAAATTAAGAGATATTTATAATTTTAGATTATAAATTGGCAAATTGAAAAATTGTCCATTGAATTGCAATATGGACGTTAATGTTTCAAATTTTTTGCAATGTCATAGCTAATGTTTTAATTTGTGCCTACTGTTATACGGTACCCTTTGTTCGGAGGGAATATATTTTAATGTGCAATTTGACTATTTTGCCTATTAATACCCACATATACATGCTTATATTGACCAAAATTGGTTAAAGGGGGACAGTTTCGCAGAAAAAGAATAAATTAAACTTTGGCTATGACATTGCAAACATTGAAACATTAGTGTGTATAGTGCAATTATGTGTCAACATGAGGGGACAATTTTGCAATGTACCCATCATGAATTAATATGAAGTTACTTATATCATTACTTATATTTATATTCTTACACATCATTCCTTATATTTATATTCTAACACGTCATTACTTATATTGTAGGTAGACTGAGTCGTATCAAGCCATCACTACTACATTCTTATCAAATGTTTGAGATGTGTTTGGAGAAATTAAATTTCTTTTAAAAAGTTGTCGATTTATAGATGTATATCTAATATTTGTACAGAATGAGTAGTTCCCAAATTATTTAGATAATCATCTATAGATTTCAGTGATAACTTACGTGGCTACTTGTATTTTGACAGGTACCTATTGGGAATCTTGAAGATAAGGTGGTAGCACTCTATTTATACGAAGATGGTTTAACAGAGAAACTCACAAAAAAACTTAAGCGCGTGTACAAACAGTTGGCAAAACGTCGTGTAGATTTTGAGGTTGTGCTTGTCTACCTTCACAGCACAGCGAGTACTTTTGACTGTGTAAGTGAAGACTCATTCAATAAAAGATTCAAGAATATGCCTTGGCTGGCGCTCCCTTTCAAAGACCCCAAATGTATGAAGGTGGCACGAATTTTTGATTATCCCTATTCGCCGAATGGGCCAGAGATTCCAGATCCTACTCTTGTAATTATTGGGCCTCATGGGAAATTTGTCGGAATATTTGGCTCCGACATCTTGATGAATTTTGGGATTGAAGCATACCCATTCACCCGGGAGAGAGTTCTCGAGTTGGAGACCGAGAAAGCAAAAAAATTGAAGCTGAATTCACTCTTGGATCCAAATGTTGTCTTGAGAGGACAAGATGGGTCCGAGGTAAGTTCTTTTTGACGTAGTCTGGTAGATGTTTTAATAATAATGATTGGGGCATTGAATGGAAAACATTTAAAAAAATGTGAAATCAACTATATTCTATACATTTTGTATAAAGAAAGTTGCATCTGGAGTTAAGGGTGTAAACGAGTCGAACCGGAGCGAACAGAGAGCTACTCGAATTCGACTCAAAATGATAAATTCGTACTTGAATTCGGCTCGAATTTGAATTATATTTGAAAAATCCTACTCAGATTCGATTCGACTCGAATATTTATTACTCGAATTCGATCCGCCTCGACTCGAATATTTGTTCAAACTACTCGCGAGCTTCAAATTAAAGCTTGAATTCGAGTCTCTACGTAATAACTAGTTTTATAATAAATATAATTATAAATTGAATTTGTTATTTTACTTAAAAATGAGAAAATATATTTATTATTACACTTTGCAAATATAAAATCACAATTAAAATTAAAAATAAAACAAAATAATAATTAATTATCCTAATTTGATTTAAATTTGTATATATTATAAGAGAATGCATTGAACATCTAATCGAATATGTATTAACCGAGTATGTATCGAATCACAATCAAAAATTCGAGTAGTTTGAATCTTAAACGAGTTGAGTATAACTTTGCTCAGATTCTACTCATATTTTTATTCGAACTATTTTTAATGCTCAGATTTGGATCATATTATTAACGAATCCGAGTCTCGTTTGTATTTTTTCGAGTCGAGCCCGAACTGTGTTGGCTTGTTTATGGCCTTATCTGGGGTACAACAAGGTTCATTTGTTGGATACTACCCCCCGGATGCAACTTTTTATATCTGTGTTTTCCATCTGCTGCCCATAGTTTTATCCCTTTTTAAAAAATTTCCTCAAGTCTTGGAAAGTTGTTTTACCCATTTTTAATACTTCTCCTTTGGTCTTAGAAAGTCTTTTCATCCGTTGCTCATTTATTAATTATTTTATTTTATAAAAATAGTTGTTTTTTCCCCAGGATATAATTGAGACGATGGAGTGGGATTGTTACTCTAAGTTGCAAAATTGTTGTTGCTTTCAATTGGAAAATTTCTTTGTTTAGCTCTGTAAACTCTAGGACTTTTCATTGTTAAGTTCTATATTTGTTGCAGGGTTTTCTAATTTTTATGTTTATTTCGCTTGGTAGATTAAAGTTTCTAAACTGATGATGGAGAAGAGTCTTACTAATTATTGAGACAACGAATGTCATCGGATCTGCCAGGTTCCTAGCCATGCTTAAAGAGAAGTATTTGCAGAAAAAGAGCAAAGATGATGAGTTTGAGGTGATCCATATCTGCTTGAGGACTGAGCAATCTGCCTACAATAATGAGGTGTGTGGGGAAGATTTCCCATGGTTGCTGCATCATTTTCATGATACCCACTCGCTTGCACGCCAGATATTAGGTCATGTTTTTATGGACACGTTGGTTAGTGGAACGGCACTTGTTGCATTTGAACGAGGAGGAATGCTCGTCACAAAAGCATGGAGTCCTCAATTTGGAGCGGGGGAGGATATGGATTTTCCCTTTGCTGGAGACTTGGAAAAAGAGATCTGGCGTTATATGAATGAGGTCTACAATTTCGACTACTATGAGGACGAATGAACATGTCTAATTGGTTGATTCATTCGTATTGGCACGAAGTCCAATATCTATCAGACCAGCTTGGCAGTTGAATTATGGTTTTTGTTGGTTGCTACTCCCTCCATCCCATAGTTATAGGCTGATTTCTTTTGGCACATAGTTTAAGAAAATTAGTTTAAGTGACAATTTTTAACAAAATTTTTCACATATACCTCTTAATATAGAATTAATGAATAAATTAATTACTCATTACTTATCACATTGGAACTCTTAACTTTATTGATTGTTGGTACAATTGTCTTAGTAAAGCTTAAAAAGTTGAATTCTTTTATTGAGAATACAACAATATTAAATGTGGTGATAAAAATAATGATATTGAAGGTTGTTTTTTCAAAAAAAGATTAATGGTTGAATATTTATTATAAGGGCATAAAAGTAAAATAATGAATTAACTAAATTTTATAAATAGTAAGTAGCCTATATATTGGGACATCTCAAAATGAAAAATTAGCCTATAACTATGGGACGGAGGGAGTAATATTTATCAATGTATTTATCAGATTGTCAGCCTTTTTTTGTTGACAGAAAATCTTTATATTTTATCTTTCTATTGCTAAATGGTAATATGGTAGACCATACCCTAAATCTTTCGAGTTAAATGCTTTCTAGGTCACTATACTATAAGTTGACTTACAAATGGGTCACTGAACTTTTTTTTCTTACAGTCAACTCACTGAACTTTAGTTTACTAACACACCGTTACAAAAACCGTTAAGTCAAAGTTGATTTAACGAAAATGATGACATGGCAGCTGACTTGTCTAAAAAAAAGTCTATGTGACAGTTAGTATGCGACGTGGCAGTGATAATGTAGATTTGGAGGAAAATTTTGATGAAAAAATATTTTAAAGTATAATATAAATTATAAAAATTAGCAAAAAAACAAGAAAATAAATAAAAATAATTATTTTTAATAAAAATTAAAAAAAGTAAATTTTTTTAATTTTTATTTAAAAAAATTAAAAATTATTTTTTTAATAAAAATAAGGGTTAAGTTCAGATGACCACCTGTGATTTAAGCGGTTTCCCACTTAACCACTTGTGGTCCGTAAACCTACATTTAAACACCCGACCTTTTGAGGTGAAGTGAAAAAGTTATCTTTTCCATTCAACTTAACTGTGCGTGTATGTCAGACGCCAAAAAACGCGTGAGAAAGAGTTCTAACAGTCAAAGAGTTCTAACAGTCAAAAACAACTAGTAAATGTCTAAAATAACATTTCTTCTTCCTCCAAATCCGTCATTTCTCTCTCTCATATACACCGGCCAATCTTTTTCCCAATCTCAGTTTTGCACACGACGGGAAACAGATTATTTTGGGGTAATCTGATCTCCCTCAAATTCACGCGTTAAAACCCTAAAAATTCTTCTCTATCCGCTCAATTTCGGCTAACCCACGTTTACTCCCGTCGCCGGAATCGGTATTCGCCCCAAAAGCCGTCTATTTTCGATGATTTGATGGTGAAATCCGTGGTGGTGAAGACGGAGGTTGAAGAAGGAGAGGGAGGTGGGGATTGGAGGAAGAGGAGGAGGAGGAAAATGGGGTTGGTTCGGTTTCGGATGAGGGATTTTGCCCAAGCTCTTAAAGATTGTGACAAAGCCCTGAAAATTGAGGATACCCATTTCAAGACTCTGCTCTGTAAAGATAAGATCTTGCTTAATCTCAACAGGTATGGGTGGATTGGGATTTGGGAGTAAGAGTAGGTAGAGCAGTTGTACATATCAAACTTGCTTTGTTGGGGAAAAGCAGATCATTTTCCATGTAATTTGCATAGAAAGAGATATTCTGTTTTTTTTCTTCAGACAGAGGGAGTATAAGATAACTAGTAGGTGCGCTTATAATAATATTTCTTATTTTCAAGTAAATTTTCCGTTTATACTTTCATTAGTAGTATTCATAACAAAAATCACCCAATTACTGTAAAGTCTTTGATTATATATATATATAATCAAAAAAAGTAGAACTGTATGGTTAGGATTGTTGTAATCTGCTTTGGAGTTTATTTATCAAAAATGTTTCAATTGAATAATATGAGAACTTTCAGTAGCCAAAAGGTGTAAACTAGTTGGATATTTTCTCGAACAAAAAGTTGAAGCAGTGAAGCACACGAATCGAATATGCGGTAGACAAAGATGATTAGTATTTTCAGTAGCTATCGACTTCATTGAAGTAATTGGCAACATACTATCCCATCTTGGAGCTGCTCGACATGTGGTAATTGCCTCTGGTATTTGCAGGAAATGGAGATAAGCTTTACTAAACATGGTTCTCAACTGTCATTTTTAATATATATATATATATATATATATATGTATGAAGGGTAATAAAGTTTTTAGCCAAATAAAATAACAGAGTTAAGACGGAAAGCTGTTTTTCACTTCACCTCAAAAGGTGAGTGTTTAAATGTAGGTTTACGGACCACATATGGTTAAGTGGGAAACCGCTTAAACCACAGGTGATCATCTGAACTTAACCCTAAAAATAATTGGTTAAAATGCAGTTTTTAAAGAATTTTTTTTTATTAAATGCAGCTTTTTTAAAAACAGCAGTTTTTTTTAAAATGCAGTTTTTTTATAAAATGCATTTTTTTTAAAATACAGTTTTTTTAAATTTTTTTTATAAAATGCAGTTTTTTAAAAAACAGCGTTTTTTAATAAAAGAATTTTTTTTTTTATTTTTTTTTATAAAATGCAGTTTTTATAAAATTTAAAATGCAGTTTTTTTCTAAAATGCAATTTTTATAAAATGCATTTTTTAAAATGCAGTATTTTAAAAAAAAATTTATCAGTTTTTTTTAAAAAAATTTATTACATGCAGTTTTTTTATAAAATGCCTTTTTTTATTTAAAAAAAATGCAGTTTTTTAGAAAACAGCGTTTTTTAATAAAAGAATTTTTTTATATAAAATGCTGATTTTTTAAAATTTAAAATGCAGTTTTTTTTAAAAACAGCAGCTTTTTTTAAAATGCAGTTTTTTAAAAATTTAAAATGCAGTTTTTATAATTTTTTATAAAATGCATTTTAAATTTTTTTTTTAAAATGCAGTTTTTTTTAAAAAATGTTATTATTTTTTTATTTTTATTAAAAAAAACTGCATTTTATTGAAAAAACTGCATTTTTTTTTTTTTATTAAAAATATTTATTTATTTATTTAAAAAAATACGTTTTAATTTTTTAAAAAAATTAAAAAAACCAATTATTTTTATTTAAAAAAATGCATTTTAATTTTTTTATAAAATTTAAAAAAAACTTCTTTTTAATTTTTTTTAAAAAAATAATTATTTTATTTATTTATTTATTTTCTTATTTTTTTGATAATTTTTATAATTTATATTATACTTTAAAATATTTTTTTTCATTTTTTCATCAAAAATTCCTCTAAATCCACATCATCACTGCCACGTCGCATATTAACTACCACATAGGCTTTTTTTTAGACAAGTCAGCTGCCACGTCATCATTTCCGTTAACTTAACGGTTTTTCTAACGGTGTGTTAGTAAACTAAAGTTCAGTGAGTTGACTGTAAGAAAAAAAAGTTCAATAACCCATTTATAAGTCGACTTATAATACAATGACCTAGAAAGCATTTAACCCTAAATCTTTCTTTAGTCCGTCATCATGCTAATTTTTGCATTTGTGTAGATGTATGCTAATTGGTGACTCGGGACTTATTTTGCACTCATCAAGGTGGCAAGATATTTTTTTCAATATTGGTGAATCAGGGTTTCTTTTCCTCGTCTTTTTTTATGAATCAAAGAAACCCAGATCTTCATGTAGAAACATTATTGATTCATTGGAAAGAAATTAATTATGAGCGTATTATTAGTGAACATATTTGAAATATTCTAAACGATAACATATTATAGATAAGGATTCGGTTATATTATAGGTTTTTTTTTTCATTGTATTAGCATGAAATTAACTTTAATCAATTAATCAAATATACGCAGGAGGGTGATCTATCTATCAAATCCTCTTATTTTGTGCGCTAAAAATGATACACAAACACTATATTAAAAATAAAACTAAAAAAATGAGACCTATTTAATGCTACATTTAATGCACAATCTTACGTGTCCATATCATCTCTCCAAAATTAATAGGATTATTTTGGCCATGTCCCTCAACTTATCTAGACCTGGCAAACGGGCCCAAAGCCCGCAGATCGGCCCGTCCCACTTGCCAAAATTCGAGTTTTGGGCCGCATTTTTTCAGTCTACGAAAACCCGGGCCTTTTTGGCCCGGTCCGCCGAAGGCTCGACCCGTTTGGGCTAAACAAAAAAAAAAGCCAAAAAAAAAGGCATAAAACGACTTCGGCTCGCGGGCCAACTCGACCTGCCAAAACCCGGGCTTTGGGCTTATATTTTTTGTCCCGTCAAAATCAAGCGTTTTGCCGTACTTACCAATTCGCTTTGCCGGTCTAAACTTATCTATTGCTTTGGCTATATCTCGTAATGCTCCCCCCCAATTTATTAAGTTTTAGAATTGCAGAGGCAATTGAGTTATAGACGCCATGCTTTGTGTTGCTTACTCCTTTTTGATTTATTTTTTTGAACAAGAATTTATCAATTGGGTGGTGTTTACATTTTGGAGCCAGTAAAAATGAGGTCAATACAATGAGAATTGCCCTTGACATTATCAGAGGCGGAACCAAAAGGTCGAGGGGGGGGGGGCATATGACCCCCTAGGATGAAGCACGAGATCATCTTCTCCGGTAAGGTCACCTGCCCACCCTCAGGCGCGACCGCTGGCCACCAGACTTTCCACCATCAAGCGGACGCAAAAACTTATTTCTAAACCCGCTACACTGGCGTTTAGCAATGATCATGCGTTTGTAACTTCACAGATGGTACCGACGATAGTCTGAGGGTTTCGTTTTGCCCTCCTTCGTTTTCTAGCGACAATTTAAAACCTACCAACATTAGTAATATAGCAGGTAGTGCTTTGCACCGTTGTTTCGCTTACTAAACCTAATAGATCCCCCTCGTCATGCAGAAAAATATTCACAAACCTTCTAATCTCTTTGATTTGATTGCTTTTGATCCACTTATGATTACTTTGATAGCGTTATAATTGCAATTATGACTTCTTAATTGATGTGTTTTGATGATGTTCAAAATTGTCAAAATTGACTGTATGCCATCAGTTCTAATAGCCATTGCCAATTGATAAAGTTCCTCAATGAATTTTATGTGAGATTTTCTTATTTTCCATATATTTTATATAGTTAGGTGTATAAGAGGAGCCTCCTCTTTGGATGTACATAAATATTTTTGGTGATCCCACTAATACAACTTTATAAACAGTTATTTTAGTATAACTTAGAGATCTGTTTACCTGGATTGAAACTCAAAAGCTAATGGCTTTCTTGTATATGAAAATCCACTGAATTTGCAGAGTTTTCCCTGTTATATCTAATTATAAATGGAATTACTCTCTTTGTTCTAAAATTATTCAAAATTATTCGAGTAAAATTTTGAAGACTTAAAAAGTATTTATAATTATTTTGAATAATTATTCAAAATTATTCGAGTAAAATTATTTAATTTTAATGAATTAAAATTAGCTAGCTGCCCCTTTTTCTTTTAACTAAATAATACTCGCTCCTTTTTTTCCCTAGATTGATCCCGGAAATTGAGAGTGATTCCGAAGTAAATAGTGATCTTGACTCCTTTTTCTTTTTCTGGATTGATCTGTTTCTGCATTAAGACCAAGACAAAGAACAGAGACCTCTGTCAAGCCCAACACCATGATGGTTATTCTTTTAACTAAATAATATTCTAGAAAGAAAATACTGATGGTAGGTGCTTTGAGAATTGAGACCTTACTTCAAGAAAATTGAGGTCACTATTTCCATATGTGTTGCAATCAACCAGTTGTGTCTAATTATTGGTGTTGTTGCCGGTAACGTGCTGCCTTGTACATTGGGCTACGATTCTCTGGTCGATATGCATTGGGCCGTTAATATACTTTCTATTTTTTTCAATCTGGGTCAAAATCAAACTCAAAGACCTTAACTCCGCTCCCTCGCCACTGCAACCTATACGTCGCTGCTCCGGACCTCCGGTAATCGCCCTCAAATTTTGACCCCCCTCAAATTTTGTTCTAGTTCCGCCACTGGACATTATGTTGTTTAAATGAAGCTAAATAAATCATGTTAACCGATGAAACGGAAAGAAATTCATGATAATACAACTTCAATTTTGTTCGTTCGTCTAAATACAATTTGTCTCAGTAGTGAAAAAGGTTGTAGAGGTGCAAGGGGTAGTGGTGTCCATCAATGTGAAGCTACTTTAAAAAAGGAATTCTTTTTATTGTATTTAATTGAGTTTTAAAATTAATAAAAAGAGTCTCCAATACTTATTGGCATTGGACGTGGAGGTAGACCACTAGATTAGAGGATAGGGGTTGAACCACGTAAAAATCTTGGTGTTATCTACTATTTTGTTCTTTATTTTGTTTTCTTATTTATGGATATTTTTCTTTGCTCACGTTTGAAGATATACTAATCTAGACTCTAAAGAAGACATGCATATCTGACTGATAGTAATTGACAAAGAACATAAATTAAAGCAGACATACATAACTGATTAAAAAGATTTCATAGTTTATCACTTTTAGTTTAAACACCTATTCACCCCCCTCTAGGCGTACTTATTTACGAATTATATTTAGTATCAGAGCTTGACTCTACTAATATTAATCTTAACAGGTTGTAGGGGAAGATCCTATGACACACCTCAACTTTTAAGAAGGTCGGTCCACAAGCAGGCCTCCCCTATTGCCGAATTATTGAAGGTTGTATAAATGGGTAAGTGTTGTCTAAGCCTCATGGGATGTTTTGTAGGTAGCAAGAAAGGGGGGGTAATAGTGGTGGAAGTGGAAACAAGGATGGTGTGGAGGATGAGTTTGTCTTGGCGAACCCAGTGGGAGTTCGCGGCTTTGGAGGTAGCAAAATTTGTTGCATCAGTGGCAGGGCACTTTTTTTCACTCGTGACAAAGTCGATGAGATCATAGCCAATGAGCAAGGCTTCAAATTGAGCCCTACACCGAGGGAAGGTAGAGGGAGTGAGTTTTTCGTTGATGGCAATGGCGGCATTGATGGTGGTGATAGGTGAATCAGTGGTAGATGCAGAGATGGCAGCCATGTCGCAGGAAGCAAGACAGATACTCGTTAGAGGTTTGATGGCTTTGATACCATAAACAGAATTCACACAACTATAATTTTATATTTTGAACTCTTCAGATTTCTATTCATGTTCTATATCTTTATACAACCCGAGGAACATAATTTTAGGCATTCAAAATTATGCAACCGAAAAGTAAATTTACAATCACAATTAAACGCAATATTTATAAAGATAAGAAATTGCTCCTATAATCATGGGAGGCACAAAATCTGGTAATGTTCTTGGTGACAACTAAGCTTGAATTGACACTTATTTGAAAATTTTAGTTTCCTTATAATAACCTTGCCTTCCAAATGCTCAACCTTAACCTACAAAACAAAAACAAACTACTAGATGCTTACACAATACATAAACCAATGAATGACTCATGATGGACTTTTACTTTAGGCTTAAATACGTTTTACTATCCTAAACTATCTGACATATTATAATTTGGTGATTCACCTTTAAATTTTTTTAATTAGATGATTGAACTAGTGATTACACTTTGGTGATTCACCTTTAAATTTTACAAGTTGGTACCCTTTAATATGAAGGGTCCTTAGGGTGAGTCTTCCATTTTATATAAGGAGCATTTGAAGTTTTCTTTACAAAACTTGGCATAGGATAATCAAGTTTAGTAGAAAAAAGCATTTTATGAGTGACTGGATTATGAGAAGTATGATAATACTGTTTATGAAATTCTCTTATTGTGATAGTTGGTGCAGTATATCTTCCTTTGGGAACCCAAATCATTTTTCCTTTATAGTTTTATTTCTAGCATTGCACATATCAAAGGAATGACCATTTTTGTTACAATAGGAACATTTAGTGAAAGGAGATATATGACTTTCTTTTTGTTTGATTTTAACATGATATAGTCCTTTATCTTTTGATTTACTTATTTCTCCAGTATATCCTAAACCTTCTTTATTAAAGCTACATTGTTGTTGATTTAACATAACATCAAGATTTTCTTTTCCTTTTGTAAATTTATAAATTATAGTATTTAAATCTTCACGTTCTTTAGTTAAGTTTTCAATTATGTAATTATGTTTTTCTATTTCTAATTTTAAAAGTGAATTCTCATTTTTGATTTCTTCAATTATCGCTTGATCTTGTACTTGATTATCTTCATTGATTATCGCAAGGGTTGAATTTTCAATTTCAAGATTTTCAATTGAGATAATAAGTGATGAATTTTCTATTTCAAAATTTTTATTTATTTTCTTAAATTGATCTAATTCTTCTTCATTTCTTAAGTTTGCTTCATTTAAGATTTCTGTAACGTCCAAGAAAATTGGATTTTTATATGAATTAAATTTTTATTTGATTATGTGGATTAAATGAATTTAATTGATTATTTATGTGAGTAAGCTATTTAAAGGTCGTTCTATGACCTAGAATATGCAGATGTGGTTAGGATTCTGGCTATGTGCTAGGATTAATTGTTTTGAATTTCCAAGATGAAAATAAAAGTTTTCCGAGAAATTTCTGTAAAAATATTATCCAATAATATTTCAATTATGACAAACAATGTTTTCGCTTGCGGACTTAAAACCTAATAGGTTAGGGAAAGTGATTTTCGAGAAGGAAATGAAATGCGTATAATGATTAGGGTTATTATACGTGTGAAATATGAGTATGATACTAGTTAGTATATAAGGATAGTATGAAGATTATTACGACGTATAATACTGATATTGTACGAATATTATACGAATAGAATATGATTAGTCTTATTGTACTTTGAGTTATGGACTTTGAACAATCCAATTGGACTTGGATTATGTCAAGCCCAATGCATTGTGAAATCAAGTCCAAGATAGGCCCAATATGAAGTAATTCTAAGGCCCAAACTAAGAAACCAAACCGCGGATCGAAACGATGGGTCACCAGATGGGTAAAACCCATGGGACAACCCATGGGGGGACCCACAAGACCATGTGGGCCGGCCACTTGATGTCCAAGTAAAGTAACCCACTTGGAGGCCAAGTAAAGTAGATTTACTTGGTGAGGAAGAAAAGGAATAGTAAGGAGGTGGGGCATGTTGACCATTTTACCCTTCATTAGATTTTCTATATAAGAAAGCTAGGATTGGTTCATTTGTTTGTTTACAAACATTGACCAACAGAATTTGAGATAGAGAAAAGAGCTTTTAACAAGTAATCAAGAGCAATCCAAAGCAAAGTACTCAAGCTTTATCAAGAACGCGAAGAATGTTAAGGTAATAATCCGTAAAGGTCTTCGATTCGTTTAAATTTATTTTTTGTAGAGAATCATAGATTGGTGGAGCATGTCTCTTTCGGAGAAATAAGGATGGCTATTAATGATTAAAACATTGATAAGTCATGATTAAGTAGAAATCATAAGTGTGTACGTAAGTTTAAACCGAAGAAACCATTGAACGTTGACTTGGTTGTTCACGAAAAAATTGAAAACCATCATTGATAGGGTATGTGCATATTGCTTGGTTAGGATGTAGATAATGAATCAATGGATTGGTTGCATTTGATTTGGCGTAGAAAACATTAGTAACGAAGTTATGGCAAATTTTACGAAATTAGATGTTAAACGTTGAAATCGTAGAATTTCCGGATTAGTAGTCAAAACTCGCCGTTTAAATTTGAAACTCAAGTTTTCAATGGCGTAATGTAGGACAATGTATTTAAGAGTCGTGGACTCAAGAATGGTCGATTTCTGACTTAAAACGAAGAAAATGAATTAGGAACACTCACGATTGTTAAACGAACGTGTAAAACCTGATAAGGAAAGAAGCTTAAGGGATTAACAGCTTGGACCCCAGCTGGGGCGGGCTATGTAAAGGATAGAACTCTCGTCGGGGTGGGGTGGGGTGGGGGGGGGGTGGTATTTAGTGGTTAACAGGAGCAAGGCAAGCCGGGGCGGGCCATTCTAAAGAGCAAACCCCCGTCGGGGCGGGGGGTACTGGAAAAAAGTTGACCAAGTTTGTTATTGAACTCAAAGTGTTTGTAGAACAACTACGGTGCATGTATATACTTAAGATACATGGTAAGACCACTCTTAATTCACATTTATAGTGATAACTTTAGGGATTGAACGTTGTCTAATAATCGTTAAACGAAGAACGTAAAGTATGAAAGGTAAATCATATTCGATTATTATGGTACTTAACCAATGATGGTTGAGTATTGATAGTGACGTAAGAACGATTAATAAGCCGTAAGGGAAGATGGTAAAGTTGAAACAACTTTCATTAATGAAATAAATTGAAACTAATCTCAGTGTGCTATGTGAATATATCATGTAGATACTGTAACGAGCAAGAATTGTTGAATAATTATTTAAAGACGCTTGAAGGAAATTTTTCTTAATGCTTGTTTAACTTCCATGTTAGTCGAGTTTCTGTGATTCATGTTATAAGATGCATGAATTATTTTAAGAAAGGGTCGATGCCAGTTTTATCTTGGCTAGACTAATCTCAAGAGTTTGACTGATTTGTTTATAAGTCTTTCGATATAGTATTGTTAATGCTATCATATGCCAATTATTAGGTACGAATTCAAGGTAAGCTTGTGTATAAACAAACAAATGTATTTTCATCGATTATTCGATGGGCACGCGAGGTTGCCAAAACTTAAACGTAAATACGTTTAACGGATGAATGTTGTTCAACAGAGAGTACTATAGGCTAATCACCTAGCAGTGCTCGTAAGATATATCAAATTTACGGACTCAGTGCCAGGATGTCCTTTTCGTGAATGAAAACGAAAAGAGAATGTGCATGGTCTTTCGACCTGCTCAGAATTCCTAAACTACTTTAAGTTTCATAGAAATTCATAACTATTTATTCAGTTATTGAACAAGAATCATATAATTCTCGACGTGGTGTATGTATTATATCTTGTTAGACTTGCTGATCTAGTTATGCTTACTTCTTATTTGAATTATATGATTGCAGCTAAGGCTGAACGAACTGAGGGTCCTAGTTGGTATAAAGGCAAGGCTAAGATGGATAAGTACATTATCCTGTAATAGAGTAGTATGTTTGTATGAATTATACTATGATAAACAAAGAATGTAATCGGTTTCAGAACCTGGGAAAGGATTCATTATTGTTGTAAGAACAATGTAGTAAATACACTCATTTTGTTGTCGTTTCAATAGGATGAATGTATATTGATGAGTACCGTGTAACACCATATCTGTGGGTTAAAAGTACCCAAATTTGGAGGCGTCACAGGTCAGTATCAAAGCCTTAGGTTATAAAACTTAAGGGGGGAAGAACCTTAGGCTAATAACCTAGTTAGAGAATGAGAAGTCAGAATGAAGTAAACTCGAGTCGAATGAGTTAATAAGGTATTGAGGAAACTCAGTACCGAAAGATTTAAAAGATAAAAATTAACCCTAAATAAATTAAATATGATTTGTGCTTATATTATTGTGTATTATGTACTAATCAACATGTTATGTGTTATTGTAGATGTCCATCGATAGCTTGATGAATAGAGATATATACGTGGTGAGCGATGTGTAAGACCCCAACTTATTATTTAATGAAATTAAATTTCCTTTATTTATTATCTTGAAATAGTAAGGGTTGATTTGATTAATGTGGTAAGTTATGGGTAAAATGCGCAATTATTTCAAACAAGCAAGTGGTTTTAAAATATTCATTGTTGACGGAGAATATTCGTTTGGTTGTGGAATATTCTTACTGTCGGGAAATATTCGTACGGCGGCGCAACCTTGTGTGGGTCCCATAACGGAAAACGATCGGATGAAGAAAACGACAAGAATAAGTTGGTTATAAATAAAGGCATAGTTATTCTGAATTAATATTGTTGTAATACGGTATGGTTAAAACACGATGCTTTGCGGTATTACACCAATTATTGATTCTTACGTGAGAAGGTACTACTCAATAATTATTACGATAATTACTTATTCGAAAGATTTTATTTTATTGATTCAATAATTCTTTGCGTTGATATTTTATATTCTTGTTGTTTTAATAATTGTCAACGCACAATATTTTCTATTATCGGAGTAATAATTCATATTATCTGAATAATATTATTAGATAACATTATTGGCAATGTCTAGAAAGTTTTGTCTAAGGAGAGGTTTGGTCATCTAATTGCTTTGATGAGAGAGATCCTTATTGTAAAACCCCTCTTTTCCTGGAGCCTGCACGGTTGTCGATAATGTGATTCTCAGAATATTATTTGTGAATAATTAATTATTGATTTATATGATGAGGAAAATATTGATTTTATGTAGATATAGATGGAGAAAATTTTTAATGTGACAATTGTTGAAAATTAATATTTTATCTTTTTCTAATAAAATAATTCAATTAAATATATTATTTTAATAATATATTGATGGCGATATTTTTACAATGAATGTGGGATATATGAGTATATGAGGAGGAAGAGTATTTTTGTGGCATTAAATGATTAACACATGTTTTGTGTGTCGGTAGACCCCAATTCTTGACCGAAATTTGATTATAGCCTGTAAAATCTCCCGTTTGTGGATTTCGGTCAATTTTTGTTTGGAATTTGGAAAAACTTTCTTCTGCAAAGTTGTAGAGAATGAAATTTACTATGGAAAGGACATGTGGTTTGAATTTTTCTAATAAAAGAGCTATTTATTATAAATTATTGAAGTTCCGAAGTTCCAAAATAATTGATTTTTGGAAGTTTTAGTTATTTTTTTTAAGAAAAATGTTTTTGTTCAATTGAGTGAGCTCACATGTGTTATCAATGTGTTGAATTCAGATGTCTAGAGGTGGGCTAAGGAAAATTATATAAATATATTATTATTTTATTAAATTTTACTCGCTTGGTGGTGTTCTAAGTATTTTCCTATAAATAGAAAGTGCTTAGGTTAGAATTGAAAATCACACCGAAAACTGAAGTTTTCTCTATTTCTCTCTATATATATTGAGGCGTATTCTTGTGAGTATTTTGATACTTTGAGTATTGTTATATCTGTTGCAAGTTCCTTCAAAGACTATATTCGAAATTCCAAATCGAATACCGTCTTTTCGAGGTAAGGGATGTTATTTTTTTTAAATAATATTATTTTCTTCAATATCATTATGCCAAAATATTGGTTTAAACTTTTAATCAAATTTGGAACTTTTTGTGTCGGAATTACTATTCACGTATACGGCACTATTCACGTATACGACACTATTCATCGAAAAAATGAATTTTTTCCTTTTCGTCCAAAATATCTATTATGGATACTAACTTTGATTGTATCCATGTTTTGATCATTCTTGAATTTTATTTCACTATGATTATTTATGAGGTATTTTTGGACATGAAATAGCTGAAATACGAATCCTTGATATTTATTCTTTCGTTTCACTGGATTCGTTTTCTTTAAAATATTTTTCATCATCCTCAGTCCTAAATAATGATATTGTTGAATATCTTTGGCCTGTAGTGCAAAGATAAATGATTTTATAATGAATATCTTTGGCCCGTAGTGCAAAGATGAACAGGTGTTGAGATGAACATGATCGACTGATGAATATCTTTGGCCTGTAGTGTAAAGATGAATATTTGATTCAAGATGTATATTGATTGATGTTACAGGGATAAACTATTGATGATGGACTTTTACATTCATAGATAGTAGTAGATTTCATTCTCTACGTAACTCTTCTATGAATTATTATTTTCGCTGCGAATATTGATCTGAAACTTATTGTCTATTGTATTTTATCAGATTTTTCCCTGTTGAAGACTAACGATAATTTGTTCTATATTATCTTAGTCATAATATTCTTTACTGGGCTAGTTGAGCTCACCCTTTTCCTTGTTGTTCCATTTTTCTTCTCGGGAGGCGAGAATGAATGTAGCAGTACTTAAATTTGGGTATGGAATGATGATTCTAGAAGTTGTTTAGTAGTTCTCACCATTTTTGTATAATAATGTATCAATAATTGTGATGAGGATTTATTTGGGTATGGATATTGTCTAGAAGACAATATTTGTATTTAAACTCACAATTTTTATGATGTATTAATAAAGTTGTAGTTGTTTCTGTTCCATGTTATTGACGACCTAAAATGGGTGATGTATACCTATCTTGGGGACGTTACACGATGAGTCTGTGAACAGAGTAGAGCCTGTACATATGCCTGTGGCGGGAGTACCATTAATGATTTTAGAAGAGTCTGAGCCAAATGAGTACTTTTCAGAGGAGGACTATTCTGAGGGAGTTATGGGATTGGCATCATACCTTGATATGATGATCGATGTGGAGGAAGATATAGAGGTAACATCGGTTCATACGGTGGTACCTGCACTAGAGCCAACACCTCCAGATACAATGAGGGCATTGTATCTAGCGGTGCTTGACCATAATGTGCAACTGCGCACTATTGTGTAGAACCAGAATAAAGAGATTAGTGCTCTTTATGAAGCAAAAGAGTCTGAAGAATTAGATTTTGAGTCAGAGCATGATGAGAAGGTGCTCATAACAGATAAGGCTAGGGATTATAAGAATGAGGTTGTAGAGCTTCGTAAGGAACTGGTTGAGAATAACCAGATGATAGCACGGATGTCCTACATCCATGATAGTGCTCATGAGAATTTCAAGCTGAAAAGTACTTGTTATTCGATTGAGTCAAGGCAAACTCAACATACTATTACTCGGGATATTGTTTCGATTCTAGCGAATCAAAAGCATGAGAATGCTGTTATGCAGTAGATCGGTAGATCTTTTTGTATATGTATAGTGACGTAAAACCCTTTTTTGTATAATTAAAGGGTAGTCTTTTTGTAAATCCAAATTTTTGTAAAAGTCAATCGCGGGATAGAAATGTAATAGCTTTTGGCTATGGAATCAAGTTGTAAATAGTTTTGAACTATGAAGAAACATATTGATATAATGAAGTTTTTATTAAATGTGCTTTGTTGTGGTATGAGTTATTATTGTGGAATGATAACTAAGTAAGTAAATAGATAATAATGAAACATTATTTATTAATCAGAATAATGCTGCCAAAAAGAAGACAACGTAATCAAGAAGCTGAATCACATAATGATAACCAAGGGGGTCAGAATAACCCTATGCAAGAGTTTGTTAATTTATTAATGGCTGGATTTAATCAAACTGGGGGTAGAGCACCTGCAGGACCTAGGGTAGCTAAAATGACTACCTTTAAAGAGTTTAAAAGCGTAGGTCCCCCAGAGTTCAAAGGAACGAAGGACCCAATAGAGGCCCAGACATGGGTAAAGGAAATAGAAAAGGAGTTTGTTATTACAAATGTAGCTGAGGCGCAAAAGACTTCTTTTGCGACCTATATAATGAAAGGGGAAGCCAACTTCTGGTGGGAGGCTCACCAGGGTGGGGCTAGAACTAATGCGGTTACATGGGAACAGTTCAAGAAGGTATTCTTTGAGAACAATTTTCCCACTAGCATGCAGGGGAGAATGGAGATTAAGTTCCAAGAACTTAAACAAGGGGACATGACGGTTCCCCAATATGCGGCCAAATTGAATGAATTGGCAAGGTTTGCTCCACACCAAGTGGACACCGAGGAGAGGAAGGCTCTTAGGTTTGAGCAGGGCCTGAAACCATGGCTCTATAGTAGGATTTTTATTTTTCAGAGTGCCTCTTATGAGACCATTCTGGAGAAAGAAATCATCGCAGAGGGTGGTAGTGAGGCTTTGAGCCAATACCACAAGGATAGGAAGAATAAGGGCAAGGGAGAAGGAGGTCCCAAGGCAGAGGGAGCTAGTGGCAATGGAAGTCTGGCCAAATGAAAGAATTTTAACTCCAGGAATACTGGAGTGAAACAAGGGGATCCTAAGCGTAGGATGGAGGCGTGCAAGACATGCGAAAAGACTCATCTAGGAGTTTATCTGAAGTGGAAGTCGGTTTGTTATAACTGTGGGCAGGAGGGTCACATATCACCCAATTGTCCTAATCCTAAGAAGAACCATGGTTGTTTTGTTTGTGGGTCGATGAACCACATGGCAAGAAATTGCCCAAAGAAAGGGTCGGAGGGTAGTAAGGGTACTGGTAGTTGTAAGTTAGCCATTACTGGACCAACACCATCGTTGGGTAGACCCTCAACCTGTACATTTAATATGATTGTCCAAGATACGGTTGCATCAGCGGATGTAGTAGCAAGTATCATTCTAGTCAATGAAATAAATGTTTATGTGTTATTTAACTCGGGTGCTAATTGTTCTTTTATAGCATGTGAATTTGCTAAGCGATTAAGTTTACTTCCGAAAAGGTTAGAAATACCTTTAGACGTTAAGGTATCAAACGAAGAGATAATTCCCATTGAACACATTCATAGGAATTCTTGCGTAGATATTAGAGGTAACAAATTATCGGTAGATTTAGTACCGATAAGGTTGAGAGAATTCAATGTAAATCTCGGTATAGATTGGTTGATTAACCATAAAGCTATAATAGATTGTCATAGGAAGAGTGTGAACCTTCAGCTTTCAAAGAAAACCAAGGTAGTATTCTTCGGTATTAAATCACTGAAACGCTCTTGTTGTCTAACCATGATACAAGAGCTAGGAAAATGTTGACGAATGGGTGTATAGGATATATGTGCCATGTTGTGGATACTCAGAGAGTGGGAGCATCATTGGAATAGATACCTATAGTACAACAATTTGCGGATGTATTCCCAGCTGAGTTACCAAGTCTTTCGCCGGATAGGGAGATTGAGTTTGTGATTGATCTGTTACCGGGTACGACACTAGTTTCAAGGGCACCATATAGGATGGCGCCAGTAGAAATGAAAGAGTTAATGGTTCAACTATAGGAATTATTAGATAGGAAGCACATTCAACTGAGTGTGTGTCCGTGGGGAGCACCGGTATTGTTTGTAAAGAAGAAGGATGGATCGTTACGACTTTGTATCGACTATCGAGAGTTGAACAAGTTAACGATTAAGAATAAATACCCATTGCCCAGGATTGATGATCTATTTGATTAGTTAAAAGGGACAAAGTATTTTTCTAAGATAGATTTACGTACGGGATATCATCAATTGAAAGTAAGGAAGGAGGATGTACCTAAGACGGCGTTCAGAACTAGTTATGGTCATTACGAGTTTTTGGTTATGTCGTTTGGGTTGACTAATGCTCCAGTCGCATTCATGGATATGATGAACAGAGTGTTCAACTAGTATTTGGACAAGTTTGTTGTAGTGTTCATTGATGATATTCTAGTCTATTCTAAGACGCCGGAAGATCATGCTGAACATTTAAGGATAGTGTTGGAAACACTACGGAGGGAGAAGTTGTATGTGAAATTCACAAATTGTGAATTTTGGCTTGAACGAGTGCAGTTTTTAGGACATGTTATTGATAAAGATGACATTTTCGTGGATCCAGCAAAGGTGAAAACAGTTAATAATTGGGAGAAACCGAAAATGCCAACCGAGGTTCAGAGTTTTCTGGGGTTAGCGGGATACTATAGAAGGTTTATCCAAGACTTTTCTAAAATAGCTACTCCGTTGACGAATTTGACGAGGAAGTCAATGAAGTATGTGTGGACGAAGAAGTGTGAGAATAGTTTTCAGGAACTAAAAAGGAGGTTAAGTGAGACACCTGTATTGTCTTTGCTAGATGATACAAGGAATTTCGTAGTTTATAGAGATGCTTTGTATAGAGGACTAGGTTGCGTGCTCATGCAGCATGGCAAGGTCATTGCGTATGTGTCACGTTAGTTGAAGGATTATGAGAAGGCCTATCCTACTCATGACCTAGAATTGGCAGCTATTGTTTTTGCCTTAAAAATATGGAGACATTATTTATACGGGGAGAAGTGTGAGATATACACGGACCATAAATGTCTGAAATATATCTTCACACAGAAGGAGTTGAATATGAGATAGAGAAAGTGGTTAGAATTGATAAAAGATTACGACTGTGATATCTTATATCATCCGGGGAAAGCAAATGTAGTAGCCGATGCGCTAAGTAGGAAGGGTAGAGAAAAGATGTCAATGTTAACGACTCAAAATGAGTTAGTAACGGAGATGACAAGAATGGAGTTAGAAGTACCGAATGAAGCAGTGGAGATGTTATTCTCAATGGAGACTCAACTGACCATAGTGTAACGGGTTAAAGAAGTGCAATTAGGCAACGAGGAATGCGAACGAATAAAGAAAAGGATGGAAGATGAAGAGAAGACTAAGTACAACCTCGACAAGGAGGGATTGCTTTGTTTTGAAGGAAGAATTTGGGTTCCAGATAATTCCGAGTTAAAAGAAGAAATAATGAATGAGGCCCATAGTTTGAGGTACTCGATACATCCAAGTAGTGCTAAGATGTATCAAGACCTTTGACAAAACTTTTGGTGGCCAAACATGAAGAGAGAGATAGCAGAATATGTTAGTAAGTGCTTAACTTGTTTAAAAGTTTAGGCTGAACATCAATGACCGAGTGGATTGTTACAATCATTAGAGATTCCAGAGTAGAAATAGGAGCATATCACAATGGACTTTGTGGTGGGACTTCCAACGACAAGGAAGGGATACGACGCTATTTGGGTAATAGTGGATAGGTTGACGAAATTGGCTCACTTTCTACCAATAGGAGTTAGGTATAACCTAAAATAATTAGTTAAACTTTATGTCAAAGAAATTATTTCAAGACATGGAGTACCAGTTTTGATTGTGTCAGACCGTGATCCATGATTCACATCGAATTTTTGGAGGAGTTTGGAAGAGCAAATGGGAACGCAGTTGAGGTTGAGTACAATGTATCATCCTCAGACGGATGGACAAAGTGAACGGACAATTCAAACGCTAGAAGATATGTTAAGATCTTGCATTATAGATTTAAAGGGGAGTTGGGACGAACATCTGCCTTTGGTGGAATTCGCGTACAACAATAGTTTTCACGCTAGTATAGGTATGCCTACGAAGTGTTGTATGGGAGGAAGTGTAGGACTCCACTATGTTGAGATGAAGTAGGTGAACGCCGAATGTTGGGACCAGAGATGGTCCAACAGACGACAGACATGGTAAAGTTAATACGTACTCGATTAGTAGCGGCTCAAGATAAACAAAAGAAGTATGCAGATCCTCACCGAGAGAAGAGAGAATTCGAATTAGGGTCGTATGTCTTTCTGAAGGTATCACCTTGGAAAGGGAAGATACATTTTGGAAAGAAAGGGAAGTTAAGTCCAAGGTTTATAGGACCTTTTGAAATTTTAAGAAGGGTAGGAGAGGTAGCTTATAAAGTAGCATTACCTCCAGGGATGGAAAGAATACATAATGTGTTTCACGTGTCTGTTTTACGTCCTTATAAACTGGACTACAAGCACTTAATAGAGTATGAAACTATTCAGATAGAAAAAGACTTAACGTATGAATAACTTCCAGTTCAGATTGTGGATAGGAAGGAACAAGTTTTGAGAAATAAGATAATACATTCGGTGAAGGTAATTTGGAGGAACCAAAATGCTGAAGAAGCAACGTGGGAATTCGAGAGTAAAATGAAGTAAAATTTTCCTCATTTGTTTATGTAATTGTAGCGAGATTCTGGGGACAGAATCCTTATAAGGGGGAGAATGTAACGTCCGAGAAAATTAAATTTTTATATGAATTAAATTTTTATTTGATTATGTGGATTAAATGAATTTAATTGATTATTTATGTGAGTAAGTGATGACTGCATATTATTCATTTATTTTGATTCCATTTTATTTAGTTTTATTGCATGTTTCATGTGTATATGAGATTATTAAGATGTTTAATGATTTCAGGAAGAATTGGAGCTGAAATGAGAAAAAAGAGAAAATTGCAGGATTTTTAGCATTAAGTTGGATGCATTTTCTTGGCTTGGGACTTGAATTTTGCTCTTCTTTATCTTTCCGGAACATCTTGAATCGTCCCAATCGGAGTTCATATGAAAAAGTTATGATATTTTTACTAAACGGACGTTGAACCTCAAAGTTTGGAAGTTGCAATTTACACAGCAGTCACTTGGAGCCCGATTTTGACCTTGTTGCATTCTGAATCTGTCAATTCTCATAGAATGAAAGTTGTAGATCTCGTCGATATCTTCGTTTTGATAGGTAGCAGGCCGTAACTCTTCTTGGATCAAAAGTTATGCTCATTTTATCAAAGGACGTCGCAGCGAAAAATAGAAATTCGCCCCAGCGAATTTGAGGGGAAAAATTGGGAAATCTTGGATTTTTGGAAAGTTTCTAAATGCAGATTTTAGCAGACTTCTACATGGAATTGGATTGATATTTCTATTAGCTTTAGGATTTCCTTTAGACTAAGATTTATTTCCAAATTGAATTCTATTTCTTTATAAAAACTAATTATGATTTGTAATTTCTTTTAGGATTTGGATTTCTACTTCCTATAGGATTTAGGACTTTGTCTAGCACTATAAATAGAGGATGAGAGTCAAGGTTTTAGGCATTCAATTATCAACTATCATCTATTGGAGTGCAGATTCAAGAGCATGTCAGGCTAGTTCTTTTCATTCAGTTCTAAAGGGAGGTGAATCCTTGTTATAAGTAATTGATTAATTGAGTATTATTATTTATTCATTCTTGTGTGGAATTTCTTTTGATAATCTATTTTCATTGATTGCACGCTAATTGATCTAATTGATTTAATATGGCCAATTGAGTTAATTTGATCATTATCATCTGCTAGATGAAGATTGGTATTACGTGTAATTGATATCTTTCTTCATCACAAGTAGCAACTTGGTAATAATATTTGTGGACAAGCTTTTGTTTATTGCTAAGATTATTAGAAAACAAGTTAAACAAATCGAGCTTATGTGTTTGTTGCTTGGATTAGCCTAATTCTCTATTTCTTAATGCTTCTATCATATTAAATCTAGAGAGCTTATTCTAGGTTGTATCTTTGGTTAGAATCGGTGGAGAGCACATTTCATACAAAGGATAATCTAAGGAGAATTTCGGATAGCAGAGCTTATTGTTATCTAGGGCTAATAGTTTCATAGAAGGAAAAATGTGACGCCCCCAAAATAGGTATACATCACCCATCTTGAGTCGCCAAATACATGGTACAAAATTCAAATACAATCTTTAATATACAACAAGAGAGCTGTGAGTTTTAATACAAATATTATCTTCTAGACAATATCCACTCTCAAAATAAGTCCTCATTACATTTATTGTCACACTATTTAATAGAATAGTGAGGACTACTAATATTATCATCTGGACCGTCACTCCATTTCCCGACTAGTCCCGGCTACGTTCTCCTTTTCTCTCAAGAGAACAAAGAAAGAAAAGGGTGAGCTCAACTAGCCCAAGAAGAAATATTATGACTAAGATAATGCGTAATAAATTATCATTAGTCTTCAACAATGTTAAACCGATAAAATACAATAGACATCAAGTTTAACTGCGGTAATGAACAAGCAATCCATTAAAAGAGTCAAGTAGAGAATAGAATCTACTATTTTTTATGATTTAAAAGGTTTTTCATCACTTTTATCGCTGAGACTCAGCTCAATAAATAATCCACATCATCAAATCATCCCTGCACTACGTGCCAAGGATATTCTTTAGTATCACAACCACGAATTATCCATGCACTACGTACCAAAGATAATCGTGTTTTCATCAACATCCCCGATCATGCCATAAAATAATTCATCTTTGCTCCCTTAGCCAAAAAAGAATCCATAGCCATAATCATACCAAAAACTGTCCATCAATGCACTACGGGCCAATGAGGACTTTTTCTACATCATTTGTAATATTACGGTCATGATTATACAGAATAATCCCTGGTCATAATCATACCAAGTCCATCTATGCACAACAGGCCACAGATGACTTTCAACATAATATAAACATGAGGATGATGACAATGATATAAGAATTCAATAAAACAAGTTCAAGAATTAAATTTATTTAGGAACTAACATCGTCCAAATTGTCAACATGATACTGCTGTGTAGAGTAAAATTCAAGAATGCTCAGAAGAATATTTCCATGAAAAGATACTGGATGAAGCGCAAATATCAAGGATATTCCACTAATTTCATGGAGTATAGATTCAAAACTTTAACCAACCGAGTATAATAAAGAATGGAATAACAAAAGAAATCACCATGCATGCGGTATTTGATGACAAAGTTATTCTAACGTAATAATAATAACGGAACCAGTCGGTGAAAATCATACCGATAGGATGTTCCAATGTAATAATAAAGATTTTACCCGCATCCGGTGTAAAACACACAGATAGGATATTCCAATGTAGAATAATAAAGACTTTAACCACCGTCCTGTAAAACACAAAGACAGGATATTCCAATAGAATAATAAAGATGGAACCCGGTTCCTTATAAAACACACAGCACGGGATATTCCAACGTAATAATAAAGACTTTTAACCAGTCCCGGTATAAAACACACGATGTGATATTCCAAAGAGAATAATAAAGACGGAACCAGTCCAAAGGTAAAAACACACGAATGTGATATTCCAATAGAATAATAAAGATGAATAATAGAAGAATGTCACCAAGTATAGGGTAGCCACAGTGATACAAAAGTTATTCCAATGTAATAATAAGAAATGGAATAATGTAAATTCTCTTCATGAATACAAAAGAATAATATCCCTTACCGTATAAAGAAGAACTGAATAAAGAAGTAGTGAAGTAGCAGAATATCTCTCTATAGTTTTTCTCTCTAGAGTTTCAATGAATTCGTAAGAAATAATGAAGGAATGAGCTTCTATTTATAGAAGAATGGAATGAATAGTAACCAACCCATGAACGGTCCAGATTGATTTACTTTAATCGGACGGTCCATATTTAAAGCAAAATCTTTTAAATAAAAAATAATATATTCTATTTTATATAAAAAGATTTTTACTATGCAAATACTATGCAGGCACTATGCAAACACTATGCATAATAAAATATATTATATTCTATTTATAGAATAACTTTAATAAAGTATTCTATTTTATATAAAAAGATTTTACTATGCAAAACACTATGCAGCAACTATTGTAGCAATAATTGAACAAAATTAAGTGACTTATCACATAAGCATTAATAATCAATACCGTGTGCTACTATGCAACCACACGTATTACTGTATTTTTACTACCGAGTAGTTCAACAGTATCAATGGTAAAACTTCCGCCGTTATTTTTAATAAAATATTTTTGTCGTTTTCTCAATCCGACAATAATTCCATTGTGTGGTCCACCAATGATTGTGCCATCGTACGAATATTCTCCGACACAAAGAATATTTCCCAACCAATCAAATATAATATGACAACTTACATACTTTGCAAAATGTATAAATACTACCCACAAATATAACATTATATCAAATCCACACCATAATAATAAAAAAAAATATTTCGAGAAATTTAAATCTTTATTTATAAAATCTGGGGTCTCACAGAAAATAATAATAACTTGATTAATTGATTGTTGTGCTTGGTGAAACTAAACTGCAGAACTGAAGTTTTTACATTTTTGGTTAACTTCATCATTAATTCTTGTTTTCTTAGTTTCAAAATAATTTTCAAAAAATCCCCAATATTTATTTTCTATCAAAATAATAGAATAAATATAAAACAAATCACTCTCTGTGGGATCGATCCTTGCTTACTACTATGCTAATTGTTTGAATTTGTAAAGTGAAAGTGGGGTTAATTTAGGAGTGTAAACGATAGCTCCCAGTAAGCTATTTAAAGGTCGTTCTATGATCTAGAATGTACGGATGTGGTTAGGATTCTGGCTATGTGCTAGGATTAATTGTTTTGAATTTCCAAGACGAAAATAAAAGTTTTCTGAGAAAATTTCGTAAAAACACTATTCATCCATTTTTACTCGGGAATTAAGTTTGAATTTCTAAGAAACGCGTAATGATATAATTCTAAGACGAGATGGAATATCCAATAATATTTTAGTTCTGGCAAATGAAGTTTTCGCTTGCAGACTTAAAACGTAATAGGTTAGGAAAAGTGATTTTCGAGAAGGAAATGAAATGCGTATAATGATTAGAGTTATTATACGTGTGAAATATGAGTATGATACTAGTTAGTATATGAGGATAGTATGAAGATTATTACGACGTATAATATGGATATCGTACTAATATTATACGAATATCATACGATTAGTCTTATTGGACTTTTATGGACTTTGAAGAATCCAATTGGACTTGGATTATGTCAAGCCCAACGCATTGTGAAATCAAGCCCAAGATAGGCCCAATATGAAGTAATTCTATGGCCCAAACCAAGAAACCAAATCGCGGATCGAACCGATGGGTCACCGAATGGGTAAAACCCATGGGACAACCCATGAGGGGGACCCACAAGACCATGTGGGCCGGCCACTTGATGGCCAAGTAAAGTAACCCACTTGGAGGCCAAGTAAAGTAGATTTACTTGGTGAGGAAGAAAAGGAACAGTAAGGAGGTGGGGCATGTTAACCATTTTACCCTTTATTAGATTTTCTATATAAGGAAGCTAGGATTGGTTCATTTATTTATTTACAAACATTGACCAACATAATTTGAGAGAGAGAAAAGAGCTTTTAACAAGTAATCAAGAGCAATCCAAAGCAAAGTAGTCAAGCTTTATCAAGAATGAGAAGAACGTTAAGGTAATAATCCGTAAACCATAGTCTTCGATTCGTTTAAATTTGTATTTCATAGAGAATCATAGATTGGTGGAGCATGTCTCTTTCGGAGAAATAAGGATGGATATTAATGATTAAAACATTGATAAGTCATGATTAAGTAGAAATCGTAAGTGTGTACATAAGTTTAAACCGAAGAAACCATTGAACGTTGACTTGGTTGTTGATGGACAAATTGAAAACCATCTGTGATAGGGTATGTGCATATTGCCTGATTAGGATGTTGACAATGAATTAATGGATTGGTTCCATTTGATTTGGCGTAGAAAACATGAGTAACGAAGTTATGACTAATTTTACGAAATTAGACGTTAAACGTTGAAATCGTAGAATTTTCGGATTAGTAGTCAAAACTCGCCGTTTAAATCAGAAACTCTAGTTTTCAATGGCGTAATGTAGGACAGTGTATTTAAGAGTCGTGGACTCAAGAATGGTCAATTTCTGACTTAGAATGAAGAAAATGAATTAGGAACACTCACGATTGTTAAACAAACGTGTAAAAGTCAAAAGAAAAGAAGCTTAAGATTAATGACTTGGACCCCAAATGACTCAAGCATGTAAAGGCTAGAACCCTCGCCGGGGCGGGGGGGGGGGTATTTAGTGGTTAACAGGAGCAAGGAAAGTCGGGGCAGGGGGTACTTGGAAAAAGTTGACCAAGTTTTTTATTGAACCCAAAGTTATTGTAGAATAACTACGGGGCATGTATATACTTAAGGTACATGGTAAGACCACTCTTAAGTCACATTTATAGTGATAACTTTAGGGATTGAACGTTGTCTAATAATCGTTAAATGAAGAACGTAAAGTATGAAAGGTAAATCATATTTGATTATTATGGTACTTAACCAATGATGGTTGAGTATTGATAGTGACGTAAGAACGATTAATAAGCCATAAGGGAAGATAGTAAAGTTGAAACAACTTTCATTAATGAAATAAATTCAATTAAGACATAGAAGAGAAAGAAGTTGTTTAAAACAATGAAGTTAGATTGTTTAGTAACTAATCTCAGTGTGCTATGTGAATATATCATATAGATATTGTAACGAGCAAGAATTGTTGAATAATTATTTGAAGACGCTTGAAGGAAAGTTTTCTTAATGCTTGTCTAACCTCCGTGTTAGCCGAGTTTTTGTGATTCATGTTATAAGATGCATGAATTATTTTAAGAAAGGGTCGATGCTAGTTTTATCACTGCTAGACTAATCTCAAGAGTTTGACTGATTTGTTTACAAGTCTTTCGATATAGTATTGTTAACGATATCATATGCCAATTATTTGGTACGAATTCAAGGTAAGCTTGTGTATGAACAAACAAATGTATTTTCATCGATTATTCGATGGGAACGCTAGTTTTCCAAAACATAAACGTAAATACATTTAACGGATGAGTGTTGATCAACATAGAGTACTATAGGTTGATCACCTAGTAGTGCTCGTAAGATATATCGAATTTACGGACTTAGTGCTGGGATGTCCTTTTCATGAATGAAAACGAAATGAGAATGTGCATGGTCTTTTGACCTGCTCAGAATTCCTAAACTACTTTAAGTACTTTGGAGTTGTTTTATGTGAATGAAACATGTTATCAAATGTTTCATAGAACTTCATAACTACTTGTTTAGTTATTGAAGAAGAATTATATAATTCTCGATGTGGTGTATGTATTATATCTTGTTAGACTTGCTGAGCTAGTTATGCTCATTTCTTGCTTGAATTATATGATTGCAGCTAAGTCCGAACGAACTGAGGGTCCCGATAGGGATAAAGGCAAGGCTAAGATGGATAAGTAGATTATCTTGTAATAGTGTAGTTTGTTTGTATTAATTATACTATGATAAATGAAGAATGTAATCGATTTCAGAACTTGGGAAATGATCCATTATTGTTGTAATAAGAATGTAGTAAATACACTCATTTTGTTGTCGTTTCAATGGGATGAATGTATATTGATGAGTACCGTGTAGCACTATATCTGTGGGTTGAAAGTAATCGGATTTGGGGGCGTCAAACTTTCATTGGTGATAATTAAGTTAGCATTTTCAATTTCTAGGTTCTTATTAATTTTTATTAATTTTTTTAACTCTTCTTTTAATAATTCATTATTTTCATATAAATTACTGTAAGCCACTTGTAATTTATAATGTTCTTCATTTATGTTTTCGAGTGTATATGCAAAAAATGAGGTGATTGGCAAATGGTGTTCAGAGTTTACCTCAGACCTTGGTGATGAGTCATTGTCTGCCATTAAACAGAGATTTGTAATTTCTTCAGTTTGTTCAGCAGTTTCTTCCTCGTCACTTAGATCTCATCCTTCCTCAGCTACAAGAACTTTGTTGTTGACCAATTTTGGACAATTCTTTTTGAAGTGTCCAGGCTACTTGCATTCAAAGCATGTGTTTGAATTTTCAATTGAGTTGGTACTTCTGAAGTTGTTGTTGTTAGCTTTGAAATTTCCTCCTTACGTCTTTGGCTTGAAAATTTATTTACTTTTGAAGTTGTTATTTGTTTTCATAAAGCCTTTGCCATATTTTCTTGCCTTGCTTTAAATTATTCTCCTAAGTTGTCTGGACAGTTGAGCAACTTCATTATTTTCTAGACTTAGGAGTTCTTCATCATCGCTTTCTTGGTCTACTAGAAGGGCTTTGAAAGAGATTCCTTTCTTTTTGAGATCTATGTCTGATCTGACTTTTTTTGATGAGCATGTCGACTTCGTGGGCACAAAGATTTCCAATGAGAATATCCATAGGATATGTGGTTAGATCCTGCATTTCTTTGATTACTGTAACCTTCATTTTCCAAATGGATAGAAGGGCTTTGAGAATTCTTCTATTTTTCTCATTTGTAGTGTATGACTTTCTGAATTGCTATAGCTCATCAATGATTCTGGAAAACCGTGTTTCCATATCAATGATCTTTTCTCCTTCTTCAAGCTTGAAACTTTCATATTCTTGAATTAGAGCATCTTTTTTTGGTTTCTTTAATATAATTGGTACCTTCATAGGTTACAATAAATTTTTCCCAAATTTCTTTTGTATTTTTGCAGTTGCTAACTCTTTTGTATTCTTTTTCAATCAAAGCACTAGTTAGTACTTGTTCAGCTCGGAATGCAATATTCATAGTTTCTTCTTCTTCAGCGATGAATTCATAGATGTCTTTCTCGACAGTCTTTTCTCCATGGATTTTGGTTGGAATTTATACACCTCGTTCGATGGCACACCAAATTTTGATTCCTTAGAATTTGGCATAGATTTTGAAAATTTTTTTCCAGGTGGCAAAGTTGGTACCATCAAATAGTGGAGGTCTGGACATTGACAATCTTTCTCCACAACTAGTAGCATTGTCGGCCATAGATCTACTCTTAGGTATGCCTGTATATACTCAACAAACAAGTTAAAGAGCACTGCTCTGATACTAATTGAAAGTCCAATAATAATCTAGAAGAGGGGTTGAATAGATTATTACAGGTTAAAAAATTCTATTAGGCCTTTTTGAATTTTTAATGATTAATTTGCAGTTTTAAAAATCAGTAATGCAAGATAATAGAAATTCAATCACACAATGCACAGAGATTTATCTGGTTCACAACATACACCCCTAAGCGGACTACCGCATGCCTGGTGAATTACCTTTCGTATTCATTTCTATTAAATATTAGAAATGATCTATCTACGCGAATTATCGCATGACGGGTGAAAATTCAATTGTTGTTTCGTATATTCTTACATATTCGTATGAAATATTATTTCAATGGAATATTGGTCTGAACTTGTTGTTGAGATTTTAATCTTTTTATATCGGATTATTATTCACGGGTTACTATTCACAGATTACTATTCACGAGTTACTATTTATGAGTTACTATTCACGGGTTACTATTCATGGATTAGTATTCATGGTAAAAATATATATATTTTTTGTCCAAATTATCTTTGATTGGATCTATGTTTTTATCTTCATGTCAATAATTTGGATATTCTTGAATCCTGGATAAATGAAATTATAATTCTCTAATATTTGTCCTTGATCTAGTTTCTCTCTCTATAGCTTGATTATAACTTTGCTCTTCAAAGAATGGTGTAAAAAAAATGAATGGATGGAGGAGTATTTCTAGAAAAAAATTGGTTAATTATATTTTAGTACCTCTATCTTTACCTCTATTTTTAATTTAGTCCCTCAAGTTTATCAATCTTGCACCTCCACCCCTGCAACCACCCAACAACTATTTATTATCCACCAATAAGTGGGTCCCACATGTTAATCACCCATTAATTACTCATTTATTTGATTAATTTCCCGTTTGATCAATTTAACATCCAAAAATCAACTATTATCGAAATAAATATCGATTTCCACCAACATTAATATTCCCAACATAATGAAAATATTTTTATCAACCATTCATCAATTATTATTTAAATTAATATTACATAATCATAATAATGACAACCAGGTCGTTCCCAGGAAAAAGGGGGCCTTTCGATAAGGATTTCTCCTTACTGGAGCGCAATTAACTAATCCTTTTCCTAGACAGAACTTTCTAGACATTGCCAATAATGCTATCTAATAATATCACTTAAATAATATAAAATATTGTGCAGATGATACTGTGACAATAATTGAATCAATAATATGAGATACTGTGCAGCAACTACTGTAGCAATTATTGAATACTGAGTGACTTCATACGTAAGCATCAATAATCAAATATATTGTGCAATAGCGTGTGCTACTTTGTAACAACGCGTATTATTGTATTTTTATTACTGGGTATTTCAATAGTTTAATGGTAAAAGTTTTGTCGTTACTTTTATAAAAAGGTTATTTCTATCGCTTTCTATATTCGACAATTATTCTGTTGTGGGGTCCACCAAAGACTGCGCCGTCATACGAATATTCTCCTACCAAATGAATATTTCCTGACACAACGAATATTTTATGACAACTTGGTTACTTTATAAAATTTTCACATATCACCCTTAACTTTAACTTTTTATCAATTTAACCATTTACTGAATAGAATAATAATTCTAAGAAAAAATTAATACTTTCATTTCATAAAATTCGGGATCTTACATGTATATTAGTTTTATGCATATGTCATTACTTGATTCTGTTCTTCTAACCTTCGCTTGATATACTACTTTTACGTTCGAAATGCTTTAACGTAACTTTAGAAACATCAATACCTTATGTTCTTGGTTTATAAATGTGAAGCCCCCAAAATAGGTATACATCACTCATTCCGAGTCACCAAATACACGGTACAGAAAACAACTACAACTTAATTATACAACTGCCATGCAAAATACGACAACACAATAGCTTAGTTTTTACACGAATATTGTCTTCTAGACAGTATTCAAACTCAAATGGAGTCCTCATTACAATTATTATCACAATATTTCATAGAATAGTGAGGACTACTAAAATAACCATCTGGACCGTCAATCCATTCCCCGACTAGTCCCGACTACATTCTCATTTCCTGAAGAGAATAGTGAAAGAAAAGGGTGAGCTCTGCTAGCCCAGTAAGAAATATTATGACTAAGATAATGCAGAATAAATTATCCTTAGCCTTTAACAGTATAACAATTGATAGAATACAATAGACAACAAGTTTTAGATCAACAACTGCAGCGGAACAAGCAATCCATTAGAAGAGTTAAGCAGAGTATGATATCTACTATCTTCTATGATTTAAAAGTTTATCATCAATATTTCTTTCCTGTAATACTTATCAACAGTTCTTTGTTATACCTAAGATAAAGAGAACTTTCATCATCTGTCTTCACCTGAACCACCAAAGATTATAGTTAAATTCATAATTCATGTTTATAATAATGTGCATCAACAGTTTCTCCTTGCCACAAGGGCTTAATAGAACGTTCACTCAATATCCTTACCCCAAAGGCTAAAGACATTCAAGTGTAATAACAATGATCATACCAATCAGTTGTCTATCTTTGCACTACGGGCTAAAGATATTCAACTATAAAACCAATGGTCATGATCATACCAATCAATTGTCTGTCAGTGCACTACGGCCAAAAACATTAAACTTTTAACTAATGGTCATGATCCTGCCAATCACATCATCGAATTATCTATGCACTACGGCCAATGATATTCGTTAGTATCACCAGTGGTCATGATCATGTCATACACCTGTCCATTTTTGAACTACGGCCAAAGCTATCAATCAACAGTTCATCTTTTCACTACGATCAAAGATATCAATCAACAGTTCTTCTTTGCACTACGGGCCAAAGACATACAACAGTAAAACCAATAACCAACAGTCCATCTTTGCACTGCGGGCCAAAGAGGACTTTCAACGCAATATAAGCATGAGGATCATGACAATGATATAAAGAATCAATCAGGTGAGATAAAGGATATATATTAAATATTTATAATTTAATTTATCAGGGAGTTCATGTATCAAAAATTAATTTGGATAGAAAAGAATCAATTTTTTATCGTGAATAGTACCTCGTGAATAATACTTCATGAATAGTATCATGTGAATAGTATTTTACGAACAGTACCAAGTGAATAGTACTTCATGAATAGTACCCCGTCAATAGTATTTCATGAATAGTACCCCATAAATAGTACTTCGTGAATAGTATCCTCGAGTGAATAATACCCGAGTGAATAGTTGTGACGCCCCCAAAATAGGTATACATCACCCATCTTGAGTCGCCAAATACATGGTACATAAATCAAATACAAACTTAATTATACAACTGTCGTGCAAAATACGACAAAACATAGCTGAGAGTTTTAAACAAGAATATTGCCTTCTAGACAATATCCACTCTCAAATAGAGTCCTCATTACATTTATTGTCACACTATTTTATAGAATAGTGCGGACAACTATAACACCATCTCAGACCATCACTCTGTTCCCCGACTAGTTCCGGCTACGTTCTTATTTCCTGAAGAGAATAATGAAAGCAAAAGGGTGAGCTCAACTATCCCAATAAGAAATATTATGACTAAGATAATGCAGAAAAAATTATCGTTAGCCTTCAACAATGTTAAACTGATAAAATACGATAAACATCAAGTTTAACTGCAGCGGAATAAGCAAATCCATTAGAAGAGTCAAGTAGAGCATGATATCTACTATCTTCTATGATTTAAAAAGTTTTTCATCAATTTTATCGCTGAGACTCAGCTTAATAAATAAACCACATCATCGAATCATCCCTGCACTACGGGCCAAGGATATTCATGTAATCATCAATGGTCATGATTACCGAATAATCCCTAGTCATAATCATACCAACAACTGTCCATCAATGCACTACAGGCCACTGAGGACTTTTACCACATTATTTGTAACATTACGGGTCACGATTATACCGAATGATTCATGGTCATAATCGTACCAATCAACAGTCCATCTATGCACGTAAGCCAAAGATGACTTTCATCACAATATAAGCATGAGGATGATGACAATGATATAAGCATTAATCAAACAAAATCAAGGATAAATTTTAAAGACTTTAAATTTATCCAGAGTTTAAAAATATCCAAATTATCAACATGATACTGCTTTGTGGAATAAAATTCAAGAATAATATTCATGTATCAAAAATAATTTGGAAATAAAAGAAATATATTTTTCGGGTGAATAGTACCCCGTAAATAGTACCTTATGAATAGTACTTCAGGAATAGTACCTCATGAATAGTACCCCGACATAAAAAGTGCCCCAAATACCCGAGTAAATAATATTTAGATGAATAGTAACTCATGAATAGTACTCCGGCATAAAAAATACCCCGAATACCCGAGTGAATAATATTTGAGTGAATAGTAATTGGGTGAATAGTAACCCGTAAATAGTAACTCATGAATAGTATTCCGGTATTAAAAGATCAATAATTATCAAGAAAACTCATAATAATATTTCCATGAAAAGATACTGGATGAAGCACAAATATCAAGGATATTCTACTAATTTCACGGAGTATAGAAGCAATACTTTAACAGAATGAGGGTATAATCATGAATATGAAACGAAATAATATTACTCACATACTACAGAGTATGGAAGAAAATATTATTTCTATGAATACTGAAAAATATAATATCCCTTACCTCAGAAGAAGACTGGATACTGGAATAGTGAGGTAGCAGACTTCTCTTCTTCTTTCTCTCTATAGATTCTCTCTCTATAATTGCTCTTGTGAGTCTTAGTGAATTGGTGAGAATGGAAGAAGAATGAGCTTCTATTTATAGGAAAATATAGTTTTGATAATTGCACGTTTTGGGACTCGAAATATTACACTATAATACCTTCATCTTTTTCTTTATTTTTAATTTAGTCCTGCAAGTATTATCAATCTTGCATCACCTCCCCTAATAGTACTTGCATGTGAATCAATAGTACACACATGTGAATAAATAGTTATAAGCATATGAATTAATAGAAATTAATTGCTCATTTATCCAATCAATTACCCGATTGGTCAATATAACCTCCAGACATCAATTATTATTGAAATAAATGTCGATTTCCACTAACACTAATAATCCCAACACAATGGAACTTACCATTTTATCTTTAATCAACACGAAATTATTCATCATTAATATTATAACTCACAATATTTAATAACTAGGTCGTTCCCAGGAAAGAGGGGGCTTTCCGATAAGGATTTCTCCTTATTGGCACGCAATTAGGTGACCAAATCTCTCCTTGACAGAACTTCTACACATTGTCAATATTGCAAATAATAATATGAATAACTTTGTCGTCTCAATTATTGATTTAATAATATAAAATATTATGCGATGATGATCTTGTGACAATAATTGAATCAATAATATGAGAGATATTATCAAAGAATTATCAGAGCAATAATTGAGTATAACCGAGTGACTTCTCATATAAACATCAATAATCAATACTGGTGTGCTACTATACAACCAACGCCATTCATCGCATTTTTTTACTAGGGTAGTTCAACAGTTTAATTCAAGAAAACTTTTGTCGTTATTTTTATAAATGATAATTATGTCATTTTTAACTACGACAATACTTTCGTTTATAGGGTCCACCAATGATTATGTCGTCGTCTTTAATATTCTCTCAAAAAACGAATATTCCCAGGCCAATCAAATATTATATAACCACTTGCTTACTTTGCAAAATTTGTAAATATTACCCACAACTATAACATTATATCAAATCCACACCATAATATTCAAAATATATTTCGAGAAAAATTATTCTTTATTCATAAAAGTTGGGGTCTTACAACCTCCCCTTCTTATGAAATTTCATCCTCAAAATTAGGGTACGTACCTGGTATATCGAAGAGGTAAGGATATCTTAACTTCATCTCAGATTCTAACTCCCAGGTCATTTCTTCCACATCGTGGTTTCTCCACAAAACTTTAACTTAACCTTGGAGCGTAGAATATGATCCTTCTTATCCAAGATTTTAACAAATAACTCTTCATACGTTAAATCTTCCTCTATCTCGTCTGGTTCTAATTCAATAATGTGGTTCGAGTCTTTCACATATTTACGTAACATAGATATGTGAAAAATATTATGAACACGAGACATACTTTGTAAGACCCCAACTTTTTATAAATAAAATTGAATTTCCTATATTCATTATTTTGAAATAAAAAGGTGTTAATTGATATAATACTTTGGTTATGGGTAAAATGTGTAAAATTTACAAAATAAATAAGTGGTTATAAAATATTTCTTTTGTCGGGGAATATTCGTTTGGTCGTGAAATATTCTTTTTGTCGGGAATATCCGAACGACGGCGCAGTCATTTATGGGCCCCATAACAAAATAACTGTTGGATGAGGAAACGACAAAGTTGAGTTTTTAAAATAACGACGTAATTGTTACCGATAACACTGTTGGATTACCTGGTGGTTAAAATACAGTAATACGCGTGATTGCACAGTAGCATACGGTATTTCACAGTATTGTTGAATTATTGATTCTTACGTAAGAAGGCACTACTCAATAATTGTTACAGTAATTATTGTTCAATATTTTATTTTATTGTTTTAATAACTGTCACTGCACAGTATTTTCCATTATCAGATCAATAATTAGTATTATTTGAATAATATAATTAGGTAACATTATTGACAATGTCTAGAAAGTTCGGTTAAGGAGAGGTTTGGTCACCTAATTGCACGCCAGTAAGGAGAAATCCTTATTGGAAAGCCTCCTCTTTCCTGGGAACGGCCTGGTTATCATAATTGTGATCCTGTAATATTATTTGTGAATAATTAATTATTAATTTATATGATAAGAAAATATTTATTTTATGTGGATTTAAATGAAAGAATTTTAGCATGAAATAATTGTTGAAAGTTTGGAAATTTTTTTTTTTCGATAAAATATTCATTCATATATATATATATATATATATATATATAAGCAAGTGAAAAAATGGGATGTAGGTTAACAATTTGAGTTGGAATTCCTTTAAGCTTGCTTGTTAATATTGATATGTTTAGCATGTGGCTTATTTTGATTAATGCTTTAGTGACTCATGTTGCCACCACGTTGCTATAATTATTAAGTTAAAAGTGATGGGATTTCTTAGCAAATGTTATTGCCATTTTTTATTCCTATTTGGATTATTACAAAAGAGTCAAAAGTAGCATGCCTTAGCCACCTACCGCACACCCACCATTTATTTTTTAAACCTGGCATGCGCTTTCAGTACCTTGTCAAATTTGGCGTACCTCCTTAACTCTATAAATAGAGTGCTCAATTGAACGATGAAAAATACACCATCACGATATCATAAATTTTTCCTCTATAATATTGTGAGTATTTCTTGTGAGTATAAGGATACTTTGAGCGTAGTTTTCTGCAAGATTTTCTCAGAATAATATCCAATATTTCAATCAAATCCAGTTTCTACCAAGGTAAAGGATATTATTTTATTGCAATACTCGTGAGAAATATTATTTTCTTTCATACTCCATATTATGTAAGCGATATTCTTTCATCTCGTATTCTTGAATTTGAACTTACTATGGTAAGTGTTGCTTCTATAATTCCTGAAATGATTAGAAATTTTGCTTCATCTAAAATCATTTCATAGGAATATTGGTCCGAACTTTTAATCAAATTTAGAACTTTTCATGACCGGGTACTATTCAATACTGTTCACGGGTACTGTTCACGGTAATGTTCATAAAAGAAAAAAAAAATTCTTCCTTTCAAGTTATCTGTTGTGACCCTTATTCTTGAGATTGAATCCATGTTTTTATCTTCACTATGGTTTATTATGGAGCGTTTTTGAACTTGGTTCATCTAAAGTATGAATTCCTAATCTTTGTTCTTCTATCTCACTGGATTCGTTCTCTAAAATATTTTTCATCATCCTCAGTCTTTAATGGTGATACTTGATGAATATCTTTGGCCTGTAGTGCAAAGTTGAATGATTACCTGATGAATATCTTTTTCCCGTAGTGCAAAGATGAACAGGTGTTGAGATGAACATGACCAACTGGTGATACAAATGAATATCTTTGGCTCGTAGTGCAAAGATGAATAATGGATGCAAGATGTATATAATTGATGTTACAGGGATAAAATATTGATGATGGACTTTTAAATTCATAGATGATAGTAGATTTTATTCTCTAATTAACTCTTCTACTGAATTGTTATTTCCGCTGCAAATATTGATCTAAAACTGGTTGTCTATTATATTTTATCTGATTTGTTGAAGGCTAACGATAAATTGTTGTTTTTTATCTTAGTCATAATATTCTTTACTGGGCTAGTTGAGCTCACCCTTTTCCTTTTTGTTCCATTTTTCTTCTCAGGAGGTGAGAATATAGCAGGAACCAGTCGAGGTAAAGAGTGATGGTCCTAGACAGTTGTTTTAGCAGTCCTTATTTTTTTGTAAAATAGTGTATCAATAAATGTAAAGAGGACTTATTTGGGTGTGGATATTGTCTAGAAGACAATATTTGTATTTAAACTCATAGCATGTGTGTTGTCGTATCTTGCACGACAATTATAATAATAAAAGTTGTAGTTGTTTCTGTACCCTGTATTTGGCGACTCAGAATGGGTGATATATACCTATTTTAGGGGCGTCACATACTTGGCGGTAAGGAGAGTCTATAGGACATAGTTCCTACTCGATTGAGGATTATAAATGGGCCAATGAATCGAGGATTGAGCTTTCCTCTCTTTCCAAATCTCATAACTCCTTTCCATGGAGCAACACGTAACAATACATGATCTCCAATATTGAATTCCACGTCTTTTCGATGAAGATCAGCGTAACTCTTTTGTCGATCTTGTGAGGTTTTTATACGTTGTCGGATCATTTGAATCTTTTCCGTAGTCATACATACCAACTCTGGTCCCAACAACATTGCTTCACCCACCTCATCCCAGCATACTGGAGAACGACACTTTCTTCCATACAACACCTCAAATGGAGCCATGTCAATACTTGCTTGATAATTGTTGTTGTAGGAAAACTCCACTAATGGTAAGAACTTGTCCCAACTTCCTTTAAAGTCAAGGACACAAAATCTTAATAAATCTTCAAGAGTTTGAATAGTCCTCTCCAACTATCCGTCCGTTTGAGGATGATATGCCGAACTAAATCGTAAATTCGTGCCCATAGCTTTTTGCAAACTAACCCAAAATCTTGAAGTGAATCTTAGGTCTCGATCAGAAACTATGGATACTTGCATACCATGCATCTTATAATCTCATTTATGTACATACGAGCAAGACGTTCAAGTGTATAAGTTTCTCGTATCGGTAAGAAATGAGCAGACTTGGTCAATCTAACAACAATGACCCAAATAGAATCTATGCCTTGAGAAACCTTGGGAAGACCAGTAACGAAATCCATGGTAATGTGCTCCCACTTCCATTCTGGAATTTTAAGTGGTTACAATGGACCTTTTGGCACTTGATGCTCCGCCTTGACTCGTTGACAAGTTAGATACCTTGAGATACCCCGCTATCTCTCTCTTCATATTGCTCCACCAAAATGTATGTCGAAGATCACGATACATTTTGGTACTACTAGGATGGATTGCAAATGGTGTGTTGTGCCCCTCCATCATGATTTTATACTTCAATTCGGAATCGTTAGGAACACAAAGTCTGGAGTTAACTCGAAGTATTCCTTCTTCATCGATTCTTACTTCTGGAATAGCACCTTCTTGCACTTTCTTCCTCATACGCATCAGCTCCAGGTATGTAGCTTAAGTAGTTTTAACTTTATCGATTAAAGTCGGTTCTTCTCGTATATTCTCCATCATCACATGGGTCCCTGGAGTCTTTAACTCTATCTCCATCCTTTTTAAGTCATACAAAATGGGCCTTTGCATTGACAATGTTTCCACCTGCATTTTGGACAGGAGCCGCTCTCGCCTGATGTTGCATGAATTGCATAAAGCCTCTGAACATCCCATCGTTCATCATTTCATCGATGTTGTTGTTTACCTAAGGATTATTGTCTTCCTGTTTCACATTATCCTGGGTATTGATCGTTGGTGACTCAACGGTCTCATGTGCTTCATTGCTTATCTCAACATTTTCAGATGCCATTTTCAAATACTGCCACAAAAAAGGGTTAATTGAAATGTCACATATTATCCCTATACTCTGACCGACCAATTAAATACCAAATAAACTTAGGTAGGTCATACTAGCGAAAGAATTCCTCATCTCTCCCGTCCTAGTTCTTGTCTCACATCTCAGCAAGGGATCATATCCCTAAGCTCTGATACCAACTGTGACACCCCCAAAATAGGTATACATCACCCATCTTGAGTCGCTAAATACATGGTACAGAAATTAAATACAAACTTAATTATACAACTGTCGTGCAAAATACGACAAAACATAGCTGAGAGTTTTAAACAAGAATATTGCCTTCTAGACAATATCCACTCTCAAATAGAGTCCTCATTACATTTATTATCACACTATTTTATAGAATAGTGAGGACTACTATAACACCATCTCGGACCATCAATCCATTCCCCAACTAGTCCCGGCTACGTTCTCATTTCCTGAAGAGAACTATGAAAGCAAAAGGGTGAGCTCAACTAGCCCAGTAAGAAATATTATGACTAAGATAATGCATAATAAATTATCGTTAGCCTTCAACAGTGTTAAACTGATAAAATACGATAAACATCAAGTTTAACTGTAGCAAAACAAGCAATCTATTAGAAGAGTCAAGTAGAGCATGATATCTACTATCTTCTATGATTTAAAAAGTTTTTCATCAATTTTATCGCTGAGACTCAGCTTAATAAATAAACCACATCATCGAATCATCCCTGTACTACGGACCAAGGATATTCATGTAATCATTAATGGTCATGATTATACCGAATAATCACTGGTCATAATCATACTAACAACTGTCCATCAATGAACTACAGGCCACTGAGGACTTTTCCCACATTATTTGTAATATTACGGGTCACGATTATACCGAATGATCTATGGTCATAATCATACCAATCAACAGTACATCTATGCACGTAAGCCAAAGATGACTTCATCACAATATAAACATGAGGATGATGACAATGATATAAGCATTAATCAAACGAAATCAAGGATAAATTTTAAAAACTTTAAATTTATCCAGAGTTTAAAAATATCCAAATTGTCAACATGATACTGCTTTGTGGAGTAAAATTCAAGAATAATATTCATGTATCAAAATTAATTTGGACAAAAAAAATAAAATTTTCGGTTGAATAGTACCCCGTGAATAGTAACTCATGAATAGTACTCTGGCATAAAAAGTGTCCCGAATACCCGAGTGAATAATATTTGAGTGAATTGTAATCGGGTGAATAGTAACCCGTAAATAGTAACTCATGAATAGTATTCCGGTATGAAAAGATCAATAATTATCAAGAAAGCTCATAATAATATTTCCATGAAAAGATACTGAATAAAGCACAAATATCAATGATATTCTACTAATTTCACGGAGTATAGAAGCAATACTTTAACAGAACGAGGGTATAATCATGATTATGAAATGAAATAATATTACTCACATACTACAGAGTATGGAAGAAAATATTATTTCTACGAATACTGAAAAATATAATATCCCTTACCTCAGAAGAAGACTGGATACTGGAATAGTGAGGTAGCGGACTTCTCTTCTTCTTTCTCTCTATAGATTCTCTCTTTATAGCTTCTCTCTCTATAATTGCTCTTGTGAGTCTTAGTGAATTGGTGAGAATGGAAGAAGAATGAGCTTCTATTTATAGGAAAATATAGTTTCGATAATTGCACGTTTTGGGGCTCGAAATATTACACTATAATACCTTCATCTTTTCCTTCATTTTTAATTTAGTCCTGTAAGTATTATCAAACTTGGACCACCTCCCCTAATAGTACATTATGTGAATCAATAGTTCTATACATGTGAAAATACGAATTACAGTATAGTACCTTCATCTATACCTCCACTTTTAATTTAGTCATGCACGTATGATCAATCTTGCACCACCTCCCCTAATAGTACATACATGTGAATCAATAGTACACACATGTGAACAAATAGTTATAAGCATGTGAATTAATAGCAATTAATTACTCATTTATCCAATTAATTACCCGATTGGTCAATATAACCTCCAGATATCAATTATTATCGAAATAAATGTCAATTTTCACTAACACTAATAATCCCAACACAATGGAACTTATCAATTTCATCTTTAATCAACATGAACTTATTCATCATTGATATTATAACTCACAATATTTAACAACCAGGTCGTTCCCAGGAAAGAGGGGGCTTTCCTATAAGGATTTCTCCTTATTGGCGCGCAATTAGGTGACCAAACCTCTCCTTGACAGAACTTCTATACATTGTCAATATTGCAAATAGTAATATGAATAACTTTGTCATCTCAATTATTGATTTAATAATATAAAATATTATGGAGATGATACTGTAATAATAATTGAATCAATAATATGAGAGATATTATTATCGGCATTCATCAGTAGCAATAATTGAGTATAATCGAGTGACTTCTCACGTAAAGCATCAATAATTAATACCGTGTGCTACTATGCAACAACGCCAGACATCGCTTTTTTACTACCGGGTAGTTCAACAGTTTAACGGTAAAACTTTCGCCGTTATTTTTATAAAAAGATAATTATGTCATTTTCTAACTACGACAATACTTCCATTGTGGGGTCCACCAATGATTGTACCTTTGTACGAATATTCCCTGTTAAAACGAATATTCCTCGATCAATCGAATATTATATAACCACTTGCTTACTTTGCAAAATTTGTAAATATTACCCACAACTATAACATTATATCAAATCCACACCATAATATTCAAAAATATATTTCAAGAAAAATTATTCTTTATTCATAAAAGTTGGGGTCTTACAATGACCATTGGTTATAACACAAATATCCTTGGCCCGTAGTGCATGGATAATTCATGGACGTGATACTAATGAATATCCTTGGCCCGTAGTGCATGGATAATTCGTGGACGTGATACTAATGAATATCCTTGGCCCGCAGTGCATGGATAATTCAGTGATGTGGATTATATATTGAGTTGAGTCTCAGCGATAAAATTGTTGATAAACTTTTTAAATCATAGAAGATAGTAGACATCATGCTCTACTTAATTCCTCTAATGGATTACTTGTTCCGCTGCAGTTAAACTTGTTGTTTATTATATTCTATCAGTTTAACATTGTTGAAGGCTAACGATAATTTATTCTGCATTATCTTAGTCATAATATTTCTTACTGGGCTAGTTGAGTTCACCCTTTTGCTTTCATTGTTCTCTTCACGAAATGAGAACGTAGCCGGGACTAGTCGGGAAATGGAGTGACGGTCCGAGATGGTGGCTGTAATAGTCCTCATTATTTTATAAAATAGTGTGATAATAATTATAATGAGGACTTTATTTGAGTTTGGATATTGTCTACGAGATAATATTCATGTTAAAACTCTCAGCTACCTTTTCTTGTATTGTATAAATAAAGTTTGTATTTAAGTTATGTTCCATGTATTTGGCGACTCAAAATGGGTGATGTATACCTATTTTGGGGGAGTCACAGTTGGTATCAAAGCTTAGGGATATGATCCCTGGCTGAGATTTAAGACTAGAACTAGGAGGAGAGAGATAAGTAAATCCTTCACTAGTATGACCTACCTAAGTTTATTTGTTATTTAATTGGTCGGTCAGAGTATAGGGATAATATGTGGCATGTCAATTAACCTTTGTTTTGTGGCAGTGTTTAAAAATGACATCTGGAAATATTGAGATAAGCAATGGAGCACAGGAGACCGTTGAGTCACCACAGATCAATAACAGGATAATGTGCATCAGGAAGGCAACAATCCTTATATATACAACAATACCGACCAAATGATGAACGCCGGAATGTTCAAAGGCTTTCTGCAATTTATGCAACATCAGGCGAGAGAGACTCATGTGAAAAATGTAGGTGGAAACAATGGCAACTCTCAGATGCTAAGCAGTTCAAAGAGCTGGGACCACCGGAGTTTTTGGGAAAGCCAGAACCACTTAAGGCGGAGACGTGGATAAAGCAGATCACCAAGATATTTGATGTTTTGGGATGCTCCGAGCAGCAAAAGGTTCCCTTTGCCACCTTCATGTTGCGAGGAAAGGCAGATTACTGGTGAGAAACTGTAAAGCGTACTCAACCTATCACACTGAAGATGTCTTGGGAAAAGTTTCAAGAACTGTTCAACGACAAGTAATTTCCCAAAAGTATTAGTCACATGAAGGAGGTAGAATTTATCAAGCTAGAGCAAAACAATATAATCGTGTCACAATACGAGGCTAAGCTTGTTGAGTTATCCCGGTTTACATCCCATTTTGTATATAATGAGGAGAGAATGATGCGAATATTTCTGCGAGGTTTGAAATCCAAAATATGTCAATACCTCATTTCTCATAAATTGTGTTTGTATTCAGATGTCGTAAATTGGGCTCAATTATTGGAGCGCGATAATGAGTCAACCCAACCAAGAAAGAGCAGCCATCAAATCGATAATACCAGTGGTAGCAGTCATCGAAGCGGTGACAACAAACGTGGAGGGAATCAACATGCCAGAAATGGTAACCACTTCGGTGGTAATCATGGCCAAGATAATAGAGGTGAAAATTTCAAGAAGAGAAGGTTCAACAATGATATAAAGACAGCAGCACCAGCACCCGTTTCCAAGGAAGGGGAACGACCATCGATCATATTCTTCAAATGCAGAGGGGAGGGACACATCAATCCAAACTACACGATGCAGTCCAAAGTGTGTTACAATTATGGAAGAGAAGGTCACATAGCCCAATTTTGTCGTGCAGTGAAGTCAAGTCTAACTGGGATGGAGGCACTAAAGGCCGTCCCAGACAAGTCAAAACCGGTAGTTCAAGGGAGAGCGTTTGTCGTGACCTCCCAAAAAGCGAAGAACCCGAACGAGGTTATCACGGGTAAACTAATCATAAACTCTTGCAAAGTTTATACTTTATTTGATACCGGTTCTACCCATTCTTTTATTTCTCCTACTTGCGCTCAACGTTTAAATTTAACTCCGAAGAAATTAGACTTTGACTTATCTGTTGAAACTCCGTTGGGAGAAACCTTCATTACATCCTAAAATTGATTGTTTTCGTAAGGTTGTTACCTTTCATATTCCTAACCAATCTATTATGTGAATTTAAGCAACCAAACCACTAAAGTCAATCACTGTCATATCAAGCCACAAAGCTATTCGTTTATTGAAAAATGGATATCAAGCTTTCTTAGCTCATGTCACAGATTTAAACAAAAATACGTCAGATTTAAAGGATATTTCTATTGTTAATAAATTTCCTGACGTATTCCCTGAAGAACTTCCTGGCCTACCCCTAGAGCGTGAAATCGAATTTTGTATCGACCTTGAACCCGGTACAAAACCCATTTCCAAAGCCCCATATTGAATGGCTTCTATTAAACTTCAGGAGTTAAAAACCCAACTGCAGGAGTTGTTAGACATCGGTTTCATTCGTCCTAGTACGTCTCAATGGGGTGCTCATGTTCTATTCGTAAAGAAGAAAGATGGGAGTATGCGACTTTGTATTGATTATCGAGAGTTGAATCATGTCACCATCAAAAATAGGTACTGATGATTGGGTAATATACCCATAAATTAGATATATTTGAGCTTAGATTTATGTATTTTCGAGTCGTTTAGTATCATGTTTACTGTGTTTATGTTTTGATTTGCAGTTTTGGGACGTTTGGGAGCAATTGGGCTAAAAAGGGCAAAATAACAACTCTTTCGCATGATTGGCACGTATTTGCCTCACACGTCTTAAATACAAATGGCAAGGGCTCGGGCCTTGGCTAGCTCTGGTCAGAGACGCGTGTTTGACTGGCGTTAACTTTTCATTTTACCCTCAATTAAAGATGAATTGAAGCCTATTTGGATTGGGATTGCTAGAATGGACAAGTAGAGTATAAATTGGTTATTTACATTGGAATAGGGTACTCATTCTACACAATTGGGAGATTAATCAAGGAGAAAGAGCAGATTTGAAGACTTGGACTTGGAGTTCTTCTTCTTTATTCTTTTAATTTTGTGTAATTCGTTAAGGATGATTTATTAATTATTGTTGGTTTTTATTTTCGTTATAAACTAATTTCTTTTATTAAGATTCCAATGGAACCTTTTATGGTTATGAATTGATTATTTAATTTATTCCAATTATTTATGTTGAAGTGAATTATTCATCTTGCCTTGTGCTTATTGATTAATTATCTGGCCAATAATTACCTTATTACTCTAGAAGGAATTGAGAGAGGAATTCTAGGGTTAGAACTGGGCATGGTGACATGTGACTTAGTTAATTGCACAGTGAATAATTAGGTTTGTGAATAGAATGAAAATATCTATTTGCCGTATGTAACACATAAGGAATTGGGATTATAGCGAGTTTAATTCAATTGTTTTGCATAGAGATATAGCAAAATTAATCTGGGTTAAATAAAAGGCAAATGATCACTTGAGAAAGGGCTTTTGGCATTTGAGAATTCCTGTTAACAATTCAATAGACATAGTAATTGGGATAATTAAATAATTGATTTAAAAATTATAATTGGGGATATTGAAGTCTTAATTGTTATTTATCTGCATTCAATCAATTCTTAGTTTGTTTACTTGTTTTCTTTTAGAATAATTTCTTGCTTTGTTAAAATTAGTTTTCTTAGTTCTAAAAATCACAATTATTGGTTGTTTAAATAAAATTGAATTGATATAGTACTAGTAGTTGGAGTTTATTAATTAGAATTCTCTGTGGGATCGACACTCTATTTTATCATAATATTACTTGTTGATCGTGTATACTTGCACGTTTGCTTGATTGTGAAATCAACCAACAAGTTTTTGGCGCCGTTGCCAGGGAATTCTTTGTTAATATTAATTCCATATTAGTTATAATTAATTTGGTCTTAATTTAAACGTTACTTATTTTTCTTCTTGTCTTTGCAAGAATTCTTTTCATGATGTATGCACACTAGATCAAGGGCGAGAAAGGAACTTTTTCCTTATACGATTTAGATTGAAAGGAAGTTCCGGAAAGTGCAATCGACTAGTGCAAAGATTATCCGAGGAAGAAAAAGCTGGCGTAACAAGAAATTCCAATGAACATGGCGAGGAACGATCGAAATCACTTCGGGACTATGTCATGTCGAATGTCACGGATATACATTCGAGTATTAGGAGGCTGGCAATCAATGCTAACACTTTTGAGATTAAACCAGCAACAATTCAAATGCTTCAGAATCAATGTCAGTTTGGGGGTAGTTCGTTAGATGATCCGAATGAGCATATCTTAAGTTTCTTGGAAGTTTGCGACACCTTCAAATTCAATAACGTATCGGAAGATGCTTCAAGGTTGATAATGTTCCCGTTTACCTTGAAAGACAAAGCGCGAAGTTGGCTACACTCTCAGCCTCCTGGTTCAATCACCACCTGGGATGACTTAGCTCAAAAATTTCTAGCTAAGTTTTTCCCACCAGCGAAGTCGGCAAAACTACGGAACGATATTCATACCTTTGCACAATTTCATTTAGAATCGTTATATGAGGCGTGGGAAAGGTTTAAGGATATGCCCCGTAAGTGTCCTCACCATGGAATTCCGCAGTGGATGCAATTAGGGATATTTTGTGATGGGTTGCAAGCGTCCACGAGGGCTAGTATAGATGCAGCAGCAGGAGGAGCAATCATGTCGAAGAGTTTTGATGAGGCATATCAGTTGCTAGAAACAATGGCTACCAACAACTATCAGTGGCCCGTGACTAGGTCTAATCCTCCGAAAACTGCAGAAAAGTATGACGTAGACGCGATGACAGCATTACAAGCACAAGTGGCCGTAATGTCTAAGCAAATAGAATTATTGCGTCCTCCATCCAAACAGCATGTAGCGATGGTTTGTGAAATTTGTGATGGGGGTCATACTACGGATCAATGTGCCATAAATGCTTTGAATCAAAGACAATTTGTGAGAGCTACGATCTACCACCTCGCCTATCCAAATCAAAATGTATATAATCCAGGTTAGAAAAATCATCCGAGGTTTTCATGGAGTAACAACCAAGCTGCAGTTCAAGCGCCGAGACAATAAAACAATTCCGATTTTCAAAATCAGACACAACAACCAGAGAGGAAAGCAAGTTGGGAAGAAGCCTTGGATTGATTTGTTAAAGCATCTGAGAGAATGAACGAGGCAACTGAGAAAAAATTTAATCAAATAGAGCTGAATATGCAAAGCCAGAATGCATCGATCAAGAATCTGGAAAATCAAATGGGACAAATAGCACATGCATTGAATAACCGACCACTTGAAACACTTCTGAGCGATACAGAGAAAACCCCAGGCAGAAATGAGCATTGTAAGGCGGTAACTCTACGAAGTGGAAAAGAATTACAAGAGTCAGTCACGGATAGGGAAAAGAAGGATAAGGCATCAATTGAAACAGATGAAGTGGTGGATACCAAAAAGCGTCAATATGAGACCTTACAGCAGAAAAATTCAGAACAAACCAGTACAATGCCTCCCATACCGTATCCGCAGAGATTCCAAAAGGCTAAGTTGGATAAGCAGTTTTCACGATTTTTGGATATTTTCAAAAAGCTGCATATCAACATCCTCTTTGTCGAAGCCTTGGAACAAATGTCGAGTTACGCTAAGTTTATGAAAGAGGTTTTGTCGAGGAAGAGGAAATTGGGTGAATTTGAGACAGTAGCATTGACTGAAGAGTGCAGCGCTATTATTCAGAATAAGTTACCACCGAAGATCAAGGATCCAAGTAGCTTTAATATACCGTGTGAGATTGGAAAGCAGTTTTTGGGTCGAGCATTATGTGATTTTGGGGCCAGTATAAATCTGATGCCATTATCTGTCTACAGCTAGTTCAGACTTCAGGGTCCACGCCCAACGAATATCAGTTTGCAGTTAGCGGACAGATCGGTTACATATCCACGAGGTATTGTTGAAGATGTGTTAGTAAAAGTGGATAAATTCATCTTTTCCGCGGATTTCTTTATTTTGGATTGTGAAGTGGACAGTGAAATCCGATCATTCTTGGGCGACCATTTTTTTGCAACAGTAAAACATTGATTGATGTTCAAAAGGTGAATTGACAATGCGAAATCGAAGATCAACAGTCACCTTTAACGCTTTTCAAGTCAATGTCTTACCCAAAAGAAAAAGGTGAATGTATGCGGGTTGATATCATGGAGGAATTGGTGAATCACAAATTCAGCGCAAATTATTCAGAGGACCCACTTGAATCCATTTTGCTCGGGACAGACGAAAGTGGCATTGAAGAGGATATTGAATATGTCAAATGGCTAGACACACCATCAGTCTTTCAAAAAAGCACTCAACCTTTCGACACCATAGAGAGGCCCGAAGCGGAAGGTAAAAAGTTCAAACCCTCAATAGAAGAGCCACCGGTGCTGGAATTAAAGCCATTACCATCTCATCTGTAGTATGCTTATTTGGGAAAAGACGATACCCTATAAGTTATTGTGTCGACAGAATTGACTGACACGAAAAAGGAGAAACTGCTATGGGTCTTGCGTGAGTTCAAAACAGCAATTGGGTGGACTATAGTGGACATTCGAGGTATTAGCCCATCATTCTGTATGCATAAAATCTTAATAGAAGAGGGGGCAAAACCAACCATTGAAATGCAAAGAAGGCTAAACCCCATCATGAAGGAGGTTGTGAAAAAGGAGATTATAAAGTGGATGGATGCTGGCATTATTTACCCGATCTCAGATAGTTCATGGGTGAGTCATGTACAATGCGTACCAAAGAAAGGGTGTATGACAGTGGTGAAGAATGAAGCTAATGAGCTCATCCCCACTCAAACAGTTACAGGATGGAAAGTATGCATGGACTACCGCAAGCTAAATAAAGCCACATGCAAGGATCACTTCCCCTTGCCATTCATTGATCAGATGCTGGATAGGATAGCGAGACATCAGTTCTATTGTCTCTTGGATGGATATTCTGGTTATAATCAAATTGCCATAGCACCGGAGGATCAAGAGAAAATGACATTCACATGCCCATACGGTACGTTTGCATTTTAACGTATGTCCTTTGGCTTATGCAATGCACCAACAACCTTTCAATGGTGCATGATGACGATCTTCTCCGATATGGTCGAGAAAAATTTGGAGGTATTTATGGACAATTTCTCTGTGTTCGATGATAGCTTTGATCTTTGTTTGAAAAATCTGATATTAGTACTGAAACGATGCGTGGAGACTAATCTGGTTCTTAATTGGGAAAAATGTCACTTTATGGTGAAAGAAAGGATTATTCTAGGACATAAGGTTTCTGCAGAAGGGTTAGAGGTAGATAAAGCAAAGATTGAGACTATTGAGAAATTACCTCCTCCATCATCTGTGAAGGGGATCCGAAGTTTTTTGGGACATGCGGGTTTCTATAGACGCTTCATTAAAGATTTTTCACAAATTTCAAAACCTTTATGTTCCCTGTTGGAGAAAGACGTGCCTTTCAAAATGGATCATTCATGTATTGAGGCATTCGAAGTATTAAAGAAGAAGTTGGTTTCTGCTCCAATCATTGTGGCGCCCGATTGGTCTTTACCATTCGAATTGATGTGCGATGCCAGTGACTATGCAGTGGGAGCAGTTTTGGGACAACGTCACGACAAGATTTTTCACACAATTTATTACTCCAGTAAGACGCTGACAGATGCTCAGTTAAACTACACAACCACCAAAAAAGAACTACTTGCAGTTGTGTTTGCCTTCGACAAATTCAGAGCATATCTCATTGGGACCAAGGTCATTGTCTACACGGATCATTCTGCAATCAAATATTTGATTGAGAAGAAGGATGCCAAATCGAGGTTAATACAGTGGGTGTTACTGCTGCAGGAGTTTGATTTGGAGATCCGGGATAGAAAGGGTACAGAAAATTAAGTAACGGATCATCTTTCGCGGTTGGAAAATGATGAGGTGCAGAGGAAGCACAATGCAATGATTAACGAGAAATTTCCGGATGAACAACTTCTCCGAGTAACCACAACACTGCCTTGGTATGCTGATTATGTGAACTACGTGGTTGCTAAGGTATTACCACCGAATTTGAACTCACAACAATGAAAGAAATTCCTCCACGACGTGAAGCAGTACTATTGGGATGAACCATTCTTGTTTAAGGCATGCGCGAATCAAATGATTAGACGTTGTGTGCCACATGAAGAGATGGACAGCATACTGGGTCATTGCCACTCATCAGATTATGGAGGCCATTATCCCGGTGATCGAACTACGGCTAAGGTGTTACAATCGGGATTTTACTAGCCTTCTCTATTAAAAGATGCTTACCTCTTTGTGCTAAAATGTGATCGATGCCAACGCGTAGGTAATATCTCCAAGCGAAATGAAATGCCACTCAACTCTATTTTGGAGGTAAAACTGTTCGACGTATGGGGAATCGATTTTATAGGACCTTTCCATTCATCTTTTAATAATCAGTACATTCTGCTGGCGATTGATTATGTGTCCAAATGGGTAGAAGCCGCAGCTTTACCCACGATTGATGCCAACGTTGTTCTTTGATTCTTAAAGAAAAATATCTTCACACGATTTGGGACACCGCGAGCAATAATAAGTGATGAGGGGACTCACTTCTGTAATAAGCAGTTCATAAAATTGCTGGTGAAGTATGGGGTTATTCATAAAATTGCAGCTGCATATCATCCCCCAAACCAATGGTCAAGCTGAGGTCTTGAATAGGGAGATAAAGCGAATTCTGGAAAAGGTGGTTAATCCATCACGAAAAGATTGGTCTTTACGTCTTGACGATGCTCTATGGGCATATCGAACAGCATATAAGAATCTGATCGGCATGTCACCTTATCGAATGGCTTACGGAAAGGCGTGTCACTTCCCGGTCGAGCTAGAACATAGTGCACACTGGGCCATTCGGAAGCTCAATTTTGATTTACAAGCGGCGGGTGAGAAAAGGTTACTGCAATTAAACGAGATGGATGAATTTTGGTTCAATGCCTATGAAAACGCAAAACTCTACAAGGAGAAAGTCAAAGCTTGGCATGATAAGAAAATTCTTGATAGAACGTTTGAACTGGGCCAACAAGTCTTGCTTTTCAACTCAAGATTGCGTTTATTTCCTAGGAAATTGAAATCTCGTTGGTCAGGACCTTTTAAAGTTATGAATGTTACACCACATGGTAACATCGAGATCGAGAAACCAAATTCAAATTGCACATTCAAGGTTAACGGTCAAAGACTCAAACATTACTGGAGTAGACCCATCGAACGTCAGACTACGATCATGAATCTTTCCGACCCAATAACCGAGTGATCACGACAGCAAAGTCAGGCTGACGACTATAAACCAAGCGCTTCAGGGAGGCAACCCCGAGAGTTTTAGTTTATTTCGAATTATTTTAGTCCATTTAGTTACACTTCATTTATTTCATCTTTAATTTCATGATAGATTTATGCTCTTCATTGACCTCATACGTGCAACTTTTGTTCACGAAAATTGGCAAGGAAAAGGGCAATCGAAGCGAAGACAAGAAGCGCAGTCAGCTTGAATCGCATGTAAATAAAGCGCCCGGTGCTAAAGCGTCGATGCCAAATTCTCGCTTGATAATAAGCCCCGGTCTTTGAGTTCCTTTATAAACTAAGCGCCTCACAATGAAGACTTCGATACCGAGCCACGAAGGCCAAATACCCGACACTCATTCTCTAGGAAACATTAGCGCCCCGAGAGAGGCACACAACCCATCGCATTATTCTGACTCCCGTGCTTCCATTCTTATATATAATCAGTAGCCCGTGCCAACAAGACATTATCACGAGGCCACGAAGGCCAATACCTCGGCCTTTGTTCCAGCAAATCCAAAGACCCTTGCCAACCGAGGACGCATTTGAGAATCCTATTTGGTTCTAACTGCTTGGTTTTTTAGTCCATGCACTCCACTTTCCACACACGTTTCAACTTCATAGCTAGTAACCGATCTAAACGTGTTTTTTTAACTCCCCATTCAAAACATAACTCTTCATATCAAATTGGGAGTCCTTTCACAAATCCATTTTCATCTATTCTCTCTATTGCAAAGGTACGTATGTAAGAACATTCAACAAATGTTTGATCTAAGTAAGATTGATTTTCACTCTACACATATTAAGTGCACACTTTCATCTTCTTTGATTTTTGATTCTCTTGTGTTGCCTGCATAAGATATATGATCGTTTCTGCACCACGTTTGGTTGTGATAGCATGCATATTGGATAATTGACTTCTCGGGATGTATTTTGATAGAAAACTAGGGTGATTCAACGCAATTTATGGGTTGCACATTTTGTGTTCGATAAATTGCCTGACTCAATGCCAAGGGTTCAATGTGCATATATCTCCCTTTCTCCACACTGTATTGACTTGTCATCCTGCCACCACAATAGTTTATGCTTATTGTCACACCTATTCATCACTATTGTAGGAGAGAAGTGCATAGTATTATTGCATACATGGTTAAATTTTTTATGATATACATGCCAACACTCTTGGGAATATTGCGCACTTCTGTTGTGCATACATGAATCTTATAGCTGCAATTGTGCATGTCATTTTGTGTCAAGGACCAACCCCAACAATATATTCAGTTTCGACATATATTTTAAAGCTTGGGGGTATTCTCATGTATGATGATGTCCTAACTAGAATTTTGCCCAATACTAATTCCGGTATATGTGTGTCCTTGCAGAATAATTCTACATGGCTTCAAATCGATAATGAGGCGAAGGGTCAGAGACCGCTTCAACTCCACCTCCAAAATTTGACAGCAGACGTTTTGTTAGTGTCGCGGCTCAAGAATGCTACAACCGCATGGCTACTCGATCATTAGTCCCCGAACGTGGTTTAAGACTCGATTGATCAAAGGATGGAGACATAGCGGTGATGATAGCGGAGCGAAACTGGTTGACACTCACCGAGCAACCCGATCCAGCGGTGATTGCAGTTGTAAAAGAGTTTTACGCCAACGTGTCCGGGCATGATCATTATGGGGTATTTGTCAGGGGCAAAATAGTGGAAATCGACGAGGAGGATATAAATGGGTGTTATCAACTGCCATTAGAGGGCCTTAATGATGAGTATGCTAGATTCGTGAGTGATGGACCGGACTACAAAAAGATTATTCGGGAGCTGTGTCAACTGGGCACCACATGGACCGTGCATGAGCGTGGCAGCATGACTTTCCTGCTGTCACACCTCAGTCTATATGGAAAGGTATGGTATGCCTTTATTTGTGCCAAATTGATGCCTTGCACGCATGTGAGCCACGTAACCAGAGAAAGGGTTGTGGTATTATACTCAATAATACAAGGCCTAAAGATTGACGTCGGCCATCTTATTCAGCAGTCGATCTTCTGAGCATCTCGCGGAGGGACCACAGGAGGGTTACCACATCCATCTCTCATCTGCGTGTTGTGTGTTAAGTTCGGAGTTAAATGGAAATCAGATGAGATGATTCAAACGCCGATGCCCGTGTTGGACCATAAGTTGATAAGCAGGTACAAAGTGTGGACTGGTGGAGCAAACCACCCTAGGGGATTGGATTTCATAATTCCCCAAGCTGAACCTTCTCAAGCTCCACCACCACATGCTCTACCTACTTATGGTCCCTCATCTGCAACTTATCGTGGTGTGGTTCCCGAAGCAGTCCAACGAGAAGTTAACGGATGGTTCTACAATCTTGAAGCCCAAAATGTTCGCATGTCTGAACGCCAAGATGTGATCTATAAATATTTGGTCGACCAGGTTTATGACCTGAGAATCGCTATGAATGCCCAAATTATTTTGGTGTTAATAATCTCAATTAGTTCCCTTACGCTTTGATCCCTACCAAATTTTCCCCTTCCGATCTAGAGATGAAATGAGGATGATGATGCTCCACCCGAGGCTTAAGCTCGTCAGCGAAGTCCTCTGTTTTATATTGTTTTATCTTTCGCATGAGGACATTGCTCTAGATAAGTTTGGGGGTAGTTATTTAGTTTATTTTTATTTGCATGAGTAAACTGTGACTGTTACTAGTTTATGGATGTTTTGATTGTTATGAATGTTGCATTTAGGATTGCATGTTAATTCCAGCTTTTGATAGTGAGTATATTTGGAGGCCAATGATGAATTTAGAATTGCATTAACAGGTCTAGTAAGGATTGTTGAGTCAGTGATATGATTTTCTTAACATGATTTGAATCCTCATCTGTTTGACACTGATATTATAAGGATAACACATTTGGAAAGATGACCATGTTAGCTATGATAGTTTAAATGGATAGATAATAGCGTTCTAAAGGATGAATGCTAGTGAAATGAAGGAGCAAGTTAAATAGCTAGTGAAGACTGAATTTAGATATGAACTCAAGTTTGGGGGGAAAATATTTAGAGTATATAAGCTTTGAAAAAATAAATAAATAAATAAATACCGTGTCATGGTTGTCTAGTTTTATGTCCTTTGTTACTTGAGTAAGTAAGCCCGAGGGGATTGTCTCTACACCTAGCGCCCTAAGGTCTTAATGGCTTGGGAGTCATTGGTCGAAAGCTCGTTAAGGTAGCATTGAAAAGCCTAAGGGAATAAGACAATGCATAGTCATGAGAATATATATATATATATATATATATATAAACAAAATAATAAAGTGGGAAAAGTGCAAAATGCCCCCGTCTAGCAAAAATAAGCATAAGTATTCCATGTTGACCCCTGGATTTTGGTGAGTGTTTAATTTTAGTTGAATTTAGTTTATTTGATGAGTTCTTGAGTTGAAACTGTATGATGCCTAATAAGAAGATTTTTGCTTTTCATTGGTTGTCATGGTTGTTAAACACACACTCACAGTATCAGTAATAACAGATTTGGATTCGTTGATTGTTGGGATGTTATTAATCTGATTTATCGTGATGTATTAGCATATTTTTGTGATTTTTCTGAGGCCTACGGATATATGTGAGCTATGAGATTGCTGGAATTAAGGACATATAGATTGTTTGTATTTGCATGATGTTTCGTTTTTCGTGTTTGTGTTTTGTTGCATGAGGACACGCAACGATTTAAGTTTGGGGGTATTTGATGATTGGGTAATATACCCATGAATTAGATATATATGAGATTAGATTTGTGTATTTTAGAGTCGTTTAGTATCATGTTTACTGTGTTTATGTTTTGATTTGCAGTTTTGGGACGTTTAGGAGCAATTGGGCTAAAAAGGGCAAAATAGCAACTTCATCGCATGACAAATATTGGGCGCTACCTTAACGTCAGTTAAATACAAAGACCGGCCGCTGGGCTCTTGGTAGCTCTCAGTCGAGACGCGTGTTTCACTGGCATTGACTTTTCATTTTACCCTCAATTGAAGATGATTTGAAGCCTATTTGGATTGGGATTGCTAGAGTGGACAAGTAGAGTATAAATTGGTTATTTACATTAGAATAGGGGACTCATTCTACACAATTGGGAGATTAATCAAGGAGAAAGAGCATATTTGAAGACTTGGACTTGGAGTTCTTCTTCTTCTTTATTCTTTTAATTTTGTGTAATTCGTTAAGGATGATTTATCAATTATTGTTGGTTTTTATTTTCGTTATGAACTAATTTCTTTTATTAAGATTCCAATGGAACCTTTATGGTTATGAATTGATTATTTAATTTATTCTAATTATTTATGTTGAAGTGAATTGTTCATCTTGCCTTGTGCTTATTGATTAATTATCTGGCCAATAATTACCTTATTACTCTAGAAGAAATTGAGAGAGGAATTCTAGGGTTAGAACTGGGCATGGTGACATGTGACTTAGTTAATTGTACAGTGAATAATTAGGTTTGTGAATAGAATGAGAATATCTATTTGCCGCATGCAACACATAAAGAATTGGGATTGTAGCGAGTTTAATTCAATTGTTTTGCATAGAGATATAGCAAAATTAATCTGGGTTAAATAAAAGGCAAATGATCACTTGAGAAAGGGCTTTTGGCATTTGAGAATTCCTGTTAACAATTCAATAGACATAGTAATTGGGATAATTGAATAATTGATTTAAAAATCATAATTGAGGATATTGGAGTCTTAATTGTTATTTATCTACATTCAATCAATTCTTAGTTTGTTTACTTGTTTTCTTTTAGAATAATTTCTTGCTTTGTTAAAATTAGTTTTCTTAGTTCTAAAAATCATAATTATTAATTGTTTAAATAAAATTAAATTGATAAAGTACTAGTAGTTGGAGTTTATTAATTAGAATTCTCTGTGGGATCGACACTCTATTTTATCACTATATTACTTGTTGATCGTGTATACTTGCACATTTGCTTGATTGTGAAATCCACCAACAGGTACCCATTGCCTCGCATTGATGACCGGTTTGACCAGTTGCAAGGCGCCAAATTCTTTTCAAAGATTGATCTTCGTTCCAGATATCACCAGTTAAATATTAAAACTGATGACATTCCAAACACTGCTTTTAGAACTCGGTACCGGCATTACGAATTCCTAGTCATGTCTTTTGGATTGATTAATGCTCCTACTACCTTCATGGATATAATGAACCGAATATTCAAGGAATATTTGGATCATTTCGTGGTTGTCTTTATTGATGACATCCTCATATACTCCAAAAGCCGTGAAGATCATGAGCAGCACTTGAGGCTGATACTACAAAAGCTTCGTAAAAATAAGTTATATGCCAAGTTAAAGAAATACGAGTTCTGGCTTGAGGAAGTAGCATTCCTTGGGCACGTGATATCAAATCACAGAATATCTATTGACCCAGCAAAGATTGAAGCAATACAAAGTTGGGAGCAACCTAAGTCAGTAACCGAAGATTCATGGAAGGATTTTCTCGAATCACTACTCCGTTAACTCGGCTGACTCGAAAAGATACAAAATTCGTTTGGAGCGAAGAATGTGAGAAGAGTTTTCAAGAACTTAAGAGGATACTAATTTCAGCACCTGTTCTGACAATACCATCTGGTTCGGAGGGATTTGTCATCTACAGTGATGCTTCATGCAGAGGGTTAAGATGTGTTCTCATGCAACATGGGAAAGTCATAGCCTATGCCTCACGACAACTCAAAGAATATGAGAGGAATTATCCTACTCATGATCTAGAGTTGGTAGATGTCATTTTTGCTCTTAAAATCAGGAGGCATTACCTGTATGGGGAGAAAGTAGAGATCTATACGGATCATAAAAGCCTCAAATATTTCTTCACCCAAAAGGAACTCAACATGCTACAACGACGTTGGCTCGAGCTATTGAAAGATTACGATCATACCATCCAATACCATCCTGAAAAAGCGAATGTAGTAGCTGACGCGTTGAGTAGAAGATCATATACGGGTACGAGTGTGATATTGTCAATGCAAAGGCCCATTTAGTATGACTTACAAAGAATGGAGATAGAGTTAAAGACTCCAGAGACCCACGTGATGATGGCAAATATACGAGTAAAACCGACTTTAATTGATAAAGTTAAAGCTGCTCAAACTACGGACCTGGAGTTGATGCATATGAGGAAGAAAGTACAAGAATGTGTTATTTCGAAAATAAGAATCGATAAAGAAGGAATACTTCGAGTCAACTCCATACTTTGTGTTCCTAATAACGACTCTGACTTGAAGTATAAAATCATGATGGAGGCGCACAACACAGCATTTGTAATCCATCCTGGAAGTACCAAAATGTATTGTGATCTTCGACATACATTTTGGTGGAGCAATATAAAGAGAGTGATCGCGGAGTTTATCTCAAGGTGTCTAACTTGTCAACGAGTCAAGGCGGAATATCAAGTACCAAAAGGTTCATTGCAACCACTTGAATTTCTATAATAGAAGTGGGAGCACATTACCATGGATTTTGTTATTGGTCTTCCTAAGGTTTCTCAAGGCATAGATGCAATTTGGGTCATTGTTGATAGATTAACCAAGTCTTCTCATTTCTTACCTATACGAGAAACTTATTCATTTGAACGTCTTGTTCCTATATACATAAATGAGATTGTAAGACTGTGACGCCCCCAAAATAAGTCCACACAACCCATTCTGAGTAGCCAAATACATGGTACAGAAAACCACTACAAACTTCATTATTACAATTGTCGTGCAAAATACGACAACCCACATGCTGTGAGTTTTAATACAATATTGTCTTTTAGACAATATCCAAACTCAAATAAAGTCCTCATTACAATTATTGATACACTATTTTATAAAATAGTGAGGACTGCTATAACAACTGTCTTGAACCATTACTCCACACCCCGACTAGTTCCCGCTATATTCTCGCCTCTTGAGAAGAAAAATAAAATAAAAAGGAAAAGGATGAGCTCAACTAGCCCAGTAAAGAATATTATGACTAAAATAATGCAAAATAAATTATCCTTAGTCCTCAACAGGAAAAAATCTGATAGAATACAATAGACAACAATTTTTTAGATCAACAATTGCAGCGGAAACAACAATCCATTATAAGAGTCAAGTAGAGCATGATGTCTACTATCTTCCATGATTTAAAAGTCTATCATCAATATTTTATCCTTGTAACATCAATCAATATTTATTTCTAATCAACGAATCATCTATGCACTACGGGCCAAAAATAATCGTTTGTATCACCGGTGGTCATGATCATGCCAAACACCTGTCCATCTTTGCACTACGGGTCAAAGATATCAATCAACAGCTCATCTTTTCACTATGGATCAAAGATATTCATCAATCAACAGTTCTTCTTTGCACTACGGGCCAAAGATAACTTTCAACATAATTTAAGTCTGAGAATTATGATTATGATAATAAGAATGAATCAAGTGAGACCATAACATGGATTCAATTTCAAGAATAATGGTCATAACAGATAACTTGGATGAAGAAAGGGAAAAAAATTGTGAATAGTACCGTATGTATGAATAGTGCCCATGAACAGTACCTAGGCATGAAAATTTTCAAATTTAATAAAAAGTTCATTCCAATATTCCAGTGAAATGATATTAGATGAAGCAAAATTTCTAATCATTTCAGGAATTATAGAAGCAATACTTATCATAGTAAGTTCAAATTTAGGAATACGAGATGAAATAATATCGCTTACGTAATATGGAGTATGAAAGAAAGTGATATTCCTTAAGAATATGAAAGGAAATAATATCATTTATGAGTATCGAAAGAAAATAACCTCCTTTACGGAAAAAAAAAATAATATCCTTTACCTTAATAAAAATTTGGAGACTGCACTAGTGTAATAACAGAATACTCTTCTTCTTTCTCTCTTATTCTCTCTATACTTTCTCTCTATATAGCGTTAGTGAATTGGTGAGAAATAATGAAGAAATGAGCTTCTATTTATAGGCTTGGCAGAGTAAGGGTAAAATAGTCTTTTCGCCATAATTTATGACATCATCGCTTACATCATTGATCATAAGATATCATTGCTTACCTCATCATTCCGATGACATCATTGCTTACATCATAAGAATTCAAATTAAATTGTTCTCTTCCACCTCATTTTACTTTTATACCATGAATTTACTATAATAATGTTACCATTCAAATTATAAAAAATCATACTATTATATAATCACATTATACTACTATAATATAATATTATAATAATATATTTGAATGAATTATTTTATCAGAAAAGATAAAATACCAACTTTCAATAAATGTCACATGCTAAAAATTTCTCCATTTATATCAAAATTTAAAGAAATAATTACTTGCCAAATCATCAACTATTTACAATTCTTCAATAATTATTTTGAATTAATATAATAGATTCACAATACTGATAACCAGATCGTTCCCAGAAAAAAGGGAGTTTTTCGATCAGGATTTCTCCTTATTGGCACGTAATTATATGACCTAACCCCTTTCTTTGACAGAACATTTTAGACATTATCAATAATGTTATCCAATAATATTAATTCAATAATATGATTTATTGTGTCGTGACGATTATTGAACTAATAATGCAAAATACTATTCAATTATCACTATAACAATTATTGCACCAACAATATGAAAGACTGCAATTTTAGTGTATCAATTATTGAGTGATTTTTTACGTAAGAATCAATAATCATAAATATTGTGTAATACTGGTGTCACCAGATAACCACACAGCCAGACATCGCATTTTATCATCTCCGTATTTCAACAGTTTTTTAACGGTAAAAGTTTTACCATTATTTTTGTAAAAAGGTTATATCTGTCGCTTTCTAGTTATTCTGTTATGTGGTCCACCAATGATTTCTCCGTCGTACGGATATTCCTGACAAAAATAATATTCCCCGACCAAAACAAATATTCTCCAACAAAATGAATATTTTATGACCACTCATTTACTTTGTAAAATTTGTACATTTCACCCATAACTAAAATATTATATCAAATCAACACCTTATTATTCAAAAATAATAATTAGAGAAATTAAATCTATATTCATAAAAAGTTGGGGTCTTACAAAAACTGCATGGTATGCCAGTATCCATAGTTTCTGGTCGAGACCCAAGATTCACTTCACGATTTTGGGTTAGTTTGCAACAAGCTATGGGAACGGATTTATGATTCAGTTCGGCATATCATCCTCAAACAGAAGGGCGGTCGAAGAGGACTATTCAAACTCGTGAAGATCTATTAAGACTTTGTGTCCTTGACTTCAAAGGAAGTTGAGAAAGTTATTGTCATTGGTGGAATTTTCCTACAACAACAGTTATCAAGCAAGTATCGGCATGGCTCCATTCGAGGCGTTGTATGAACGCAAGTGTCATTCTCCAGTATGTTGGGATGAGGTGGGTGAAGCAATATTGTTGGGACCGGAATTGGTTCGCATGACAACGGAAAAGATTCAAATGATCCGACAACGTATAAAAACCTCACAAGATCGACAAAAGAGTTATGCTGATCTTCATCGAAAGGACGTGGAATTCAATGTTGGAGATCATGTGTTGTTACGTGTTGCTCCATGGAAAGGAGTTACAAGATTTGGAAAAAGAGAAAAGCCCAATCCTCGATTCATTGCCCCATTTGAAATTCTCGATCGAGTAGGAACTGTAGCCTATAGACTCGCCTTACCGCCAAGTATGTCTCGTGTTCATAACGTTTTTCACATATCTATGTTATGTAAATATGTGGAAGACCCGAACCATATTATTGAATTAGAACCAGACGAGATAGCGAAAGATTTATTGTATGAAGAGGTACCTATTAAAATCTTGGATAAGAAGGAACATATTCTAAGCTCCAAGGTTATACCTCAAGTCAAAGTTTTGTGGAGAAACCGTGATGTTGAGAAAATGACCTGGGAGTTAGAATCTGAGATGAAATCAAGGTATCCTCACCTCTTCGTCATACAAGGTACGTACACCAATTTCGAGGATAAAATTTCATAAGAAGGGGAGGTTGTAAGACCCCAACTTTTATGAATAAAGATGAAAATTTTTTCTCTAAATATCATTATGAATATTATGGTATGAATTTGATATAATGTTATAGTTATGGGTAATATTTATAAATTTTGCAAGTAAGTAAGTTGCCATAAAATATTCGATTGGTCGAAAAATATTCATTTTATCAGGGAATATTCATACGACGGCACAATCATTGGTGGACCCCTACAACGGAATTATTGTCGCTTAAAAATGATGTAAATATCTTTTATAAAAATAACAAATGAAAGTTTTACCGTTAAGCTGTTGAAGTACACCGGTGATAAAAGTACAATGTCTACGCGTGATTGCATAAGTAGACACTCAGATTGATTATAGATGCTTACGTGAGAAGTCACTCGCTTATACTCAATTATTACTACAAAGAATTGTTTGCGATAGTATATCACATTATTGATTCTGTTATTGTCACAGTATCATCTGCACAATATTTTATATTATTAAATCAATAATTGAGATGACAAGTTATTCATATTATTATTTGTATTATTAATAATGTCTATAAAGTTATGTCGAGGAAAGGGTTTGGTCACATAATTGCTCGCCAATAGAGAGAAATCCTTATCGAAAAGCCCCCTCTTTCTTGGGAATGATCTTGTTGTTAATATTTCAAGTTATATTATTGATGTATAAATGTTGTTAAAAATATTGAGGAGATTTTTTATGAAGTATTTGTTGTATGTTTGGTGTATTATTTGAACCCCACTTATTTATTTTTCAAAATAATCAGAGAATATATATATATATATATATATATATATATATGAAATATGTGTGTGAAAGTGAAAGGTGTGTGTGTCTGTGTGTGGTGGAAGATTTGTGGTGGTGGGTGATGAAAGTGATGGTTATATATATATATATATATATATATATATATATATATATATGTGTGTGTGTGTGTGTGTGTGTGTGTGTGTGTGTGTGTGTGTGTGTGTAAAATTTGTTTTATTTGAATATTTTGAATGTTGGGCGTCTGATGATCAGCAAAATTCAGCCCGTGAATTCTTTCAACTGTTAGTCCGTGAAATATTCTAAATAGTATCCTTCTATTTTTCCCCTAAATAGGATGTTTAGTTTAGAAATGAAAATCACACCAGAATCAGAGAATTCTTCTTCTATAATATTGAGCGTATTTCTTTTGAATTTAAGGAAGTTTTGAGCGTAGAAAACAGTATAAGTTTTCTTCAAGAATATCTTAGTCCTATCAGTCAGAAGTACTCTCTTTTTAAGGTAAGGGATATTATTTTTATTCAATATTCGTAAGAAATAATATTTTCTTCCATACTCTGTAGTATGAAAGTAATATTATTTTATTTCAAATTCTGAATTTTACACTCATTTTGTTAAAGTATAGCTTTTATACTCCTTGAAATTCGTAGAATATCCTTAAAAATTTGCACTTCATCTAGTATCTTTTCATGGAAATATTATTCTGAGGATTCTTCATAATTTTAATCTTTTCATGCCAGAGTACTATTCACGAAGTACTATTCACGAGGTACTATTCACTCTGCCACTATTCACCCGGGGTACTATTCATGACAAAAATTAATTTTTTTCCAGTCCAAATTATTTTTTATACAATATTATTCTTGAATTTTACTCCACAAAGCAGTATCGTGTTGACAATTTGGACATTATTGAATTCTGGATAAATTAAATTATAAATCTTTAAAATTTATCCTTGCTCTCATTTAATTAAATTCTTATATCATTATCATCATCCTTATGCTTATATTATGATGAATATCCTCATTGGCCCGTAGTGCATTGATGGACTGCTGATTGGTATGATTATGACCAGTGATTATTCGGTATAATCATGACCTGTAATGTTACAAATGATGTGGTAAAAGTTCTCATTGGCCCGTAGTGCATTGATGGACAGTTGTTGACGTGATCATGATCATTAGTGATAACACGAATATCCTTGGCCCGTAGTGCATGGATAATTCGTGGACGTGATACTAATAAATATCTTTGACCCTTAGTGCATGGATAATTCAGTTATGTGGATTATTTTTTGAGCTGAGTCTCAGCGATAAAATTGTTGATAAACTTTTTAAATCATAGAAGATAGTAGATATCATGCTCTACTTGACTCTTCTAATGGATTGCTTGTTCCGCTGCAGTTAAACTTGTTGTTTATTATATTCTATCAGTTTAACATTGTTGAAGGCTAACGATAATTTATTATGTATTATCTTAGTCATAATATTTCTTACTGGGCTAGTTGAGCTGACCCTTTTGCTTTCATTGTTCTCTTCAGAAAATGAGAACGTAGCCGGGACTAGTCGGAGAATGGAGTAACGGTCCGAGATGGTGGTTGTAGTAGTCCTCACTATTTTATAAAATAATGTGATAATAATTGTAATGAGGACTTTATTTGAGTTTGGATACTGTCTACGAGACAATGTCCGTGTTAAAACTCTCAGCTACGTTTTGTCGTATTGTATAAATAAAGTTTATATTTAAGTTTTGTACTATGTATTTGACGACTTAAAATGAGTGTTACATTCTTATTTTGGGGCATCACATATGATGAATTGACATATCCTAGTGATGATAATCTTGTTAACTCTATTGATGTGATTGACTCTTTAGAACATAAAACCTTTGACCTTGATGGAAAATATGACTTAAAAATTAAACTTAGTAAGAATATTAATGAAGGAACTGTTGCAACTTTGAGTGATGCTCAAAAGGTAGGTTATTTCTAAATTGCAATCGATCCGGAGATCCAGATAAGACTACCTTTACATGTCCATTGGCTCTTCGTTATTTGATGACATATCAACAACTAATAATAATAATAATATTTCCAAAATAATAATAGTAATAATAATAATTTTTAAATAATAATAATACAAATACTAATAATAATAATAATAATCATAATAATAATTTCAAAATAATAATAGTAATAATAATAATTTTAAATAATAAAATATTAATAATAATCATAATAATTATTTAAAATTTATTATTATTATTTAAAATTTAAAATTATTATTGTTATTATTATTTTGAAATAATAATAATAATAATAATAATAATTTTAAAATAATAATTATTATTATTATTTTTAAATTATTATTATTATGAAGTTATTATTATTATTTTGAAATAATAATTATTATTATTCTTAATATTTTTTTATTATTATTATTATTTTGAAATTATTATTATTATTATTATTATTATTATTATTATTTATAAATTAGTATTAGTATTATTATTATTACTATTTAAAAATTATTATTATTATTATTATTATTATTATTATGAATATGATTATGATTATTATTATTATTATTTTTATTTTGAATCAACTAAATCAATTAGCACGATTATTCATATAAAAATATTTTTATACTTTTTTGAAAAAATTTAAATTTTAAAATTATTTTTATTATTATTATTTTAAAATTATTATTATTATTATTATTATTATTATTATTATTATTATTAGTTTTTGTTAGAAAAGATGATTCCCTCATGATGAGGGTTTTCATCCGCTTCTTTTCTCTCCTCTTTCCTTAACTTCCTTTTCCCTTTATTTGCTCATCTTGTCCCTCCCTTATTATTCTCCTCCTCATCTCCTTTCCTATATAAAGGAGATAATGCGTAAGAAAGAAGAAGAAAATTTCTCTGCAAGAAATTCTCCGAAAGAATTAATAAGAAGAAACTCTCTCGAATTTCTCTCTCTACTTATCTCTTATTTTATCCTCTCTTGCTTGTTTCTAAATTCTTATTAGAGCAATTATAAGAGTATATTTTATACACTTCGCTAGAATTTTATAACACGTTATCAGCACGAAACTCTAACCAACTCAGAGTCGGTAAAGTTAAATTCTTGCAATTTATTATTATGCTATTGGTTGGAATAACTTTTATATCGCCAGACACCCTATACATAACTCAGATAAGCGGCATACCACCAGACTTGGTGAAATCCTTTTATATTTACGCATTTAATATTATGTCGGAATATCCTGTCATCTATATACGTGGACTCAGTTCCATTTTTATTATTCTAGATTTACGATTACATTGGAATATCCTCGTCATGTGTTTTACACCTTTAACACAGTTCCGTATTTATTATTCCACATTTATTATTCTCATTGAGAATAACTTTTGTCTTTAGGGGTCTCTATCGCAAGAAGGCGGGTGAAGATCCATTTGCGCTTTATATATATATATATATATATATATATATATATATATATATATATATATATATATTTTATAATTGTATATATATATACATTAACGATTGCATATTCTTTTTACTAAAATAATATGTTAATAATATAAATATAAAATATATTTATATTTGCATTTTATCACCACTTGAGATCGTGATTTAGTTTATTTTTCCATATTTCATACATGCAATTATTTATTGTTTTAATAAATAATAAAATTGTGTTTTAACCCAGAATAGATGGCGAACTTGGCAAAAATAGATTTTTCTATTTTGAAAATTTCTGGAGACAACTATTTGGCTTGGGCACTTGATGCAGAATTGCATCTTAGTGCAAATGAGTTAGAAAAGACCATTGAATCAGGAAATACAGCTACTTCGGCACAGAATGCAAAAGCCATAATTTTTCTTCGTCATCATATTGATGAAGGATTAAAGACTGAGTATTTGATGATCCAAAGATCCTTTGTCTTTATGGACACAACTGAAGGAAAGATTTGACCACCAAAAATTGGTTGTTCTCCCTAATGCCAAATTTGAGTGGCTTAATTTAAGGCTACAAGATTACAAATCAATTACAGAATATAGTTCTAATGTTTATAGAATAACCTCTACTTTGGCTTTGTGCGGAGATCCAGTTTCTGAATCCCAAATGTTAGAAAAAACACTCTCAACTTTTCATCCCACCAACATGATTCTATCCCAACAATATAGACAGAGTAAGTTCACAAAATTCAGTGACTTGTTGTCTATCCTTCTTGTTGCAGAAAAGAATAATGAATTGTTGTTGAAAAACCATCAAGTACGGCCAACGGGTGCTACCCCATTGCCAGATATTAACAGCACGTCATTCCAGCAGAATAAACGTGACAAGAGATGGTCATATAATAAGAAGCCTTGGGGAAGAAAGAATAAACGAGGCTATCGTAACAACAAATTCCGTAATCATGACAATTGTGCCCACGAAGTGGCAAGTGTCTGAGTCGGGTAAAAATAAAGAAAATGCAACGCAGAAAAAGAACAAACCAGATGTTTGTTTTAGGTGTGGGATGAATGGGAATTGGTCGCGTACCTGTCGTACGCCGAGGCATCTGGCTAATCTATTCCAAGAGTCTCAAAAGAACAAAGTAATGGAGGCAGAAACAAACTTTGTTAATCATCAATTGAATATTGTTGATGATCCACCAATGACCAACAATGAAGAAAAAGTTGATGATATTGTTGAACCTTCTGAGAGTATCTTTTGGGATATCGTTTAATTTCTTGTTTTAATTAAACACCTTGCATATATAATATTATTAGTTTTCATTCTATATGTGTTATGTATTTCTCATGAATAAAATTATATTTGAAATGTAACTTTTCTTATTTATGTTTTTATATGTGTCGACCATTTTTTATGGAAATGGAGGATATATGTTTAGCGAGACAAAGGCAACAACTCATACAATCCTTCAAATGAGAAATATTTTTCACAACCGATCAAAGTCGAGGGAAATATAGAACTATCTCCGCACATCAAATTTAATCGAGGGATTTGGAAAGGCTAGTTTCTTGCTACCAAATGAGACACAAATTTTTATCAAAGATGCTTTATATTCTAGTAAATCAAGAAGAAATTTGCTTAGTTTTAAAGATATTCGACTAAATGGTTTTCATATTGAAACAACCAATGAGAATGATAATGAATATCTTCTCATTACTTCTACTATTTCTGGGAAAAAGAATATCTTAGAAAAAATTCATTCAATTTCTTCTGGATTATATACTATGAGAATTAGAGCAATTGAGTCTCATAATGTTATGATTCCAAAATCATAGATCCCAAATCCTTTATGCTTTGGCATGAAAAGACTCCTGGTCATCCGTGTACTTCTATGATGCGTCAGATTATTGAAAATTCTAACGGTCATCCTCTCAAAGATAAAAGAGTTTTCCTAGTAGTGAATTTCCTCAGTCTTGCGTGTTCTCGAGGAAAATTAATTGCTCGACCATCACCAGTAAAAGTTTATAAAGAAGCCCCAAAATTCCTAGAGAGAATTCAAGGAGACATATGTGGACCTATTCACCCATTGTCTGGCCCATTTCGATATTTCATGGTTTTAATAGATGCTTCAACTAGATGGTCTCATGTTTGTCTTCTCTCTTCTCGAAATTTTGCCTTCTCAAAACTTCTTGCTCAAATGATCAAGTTACGGGCTCAGTTCCCGGATCATCCAATCAAGTCAATTCGACTTGATAACGCAGCTGAATTTTCATCAATGACTTTTAATGATTTTTGTATGACTATTGGAATCTCCATTGAGCATTCTGTTCCTCATGTTCATACACAAAATGGTTTAGCAGAATCTTTAATTAAAAGACTTCAACTAATTGGACGACCATTAATGTTAAGGGCTAACTTACCTACCTCAGTTTGGGGTCATGCAATTCTTCATGCTGCAGCCATCATTCAAGTAAGACCAACGGCTCTTAATAAATTTTCTCCTCTACAGTTAGTTCTTGGACAAATACCTAACATATCACCCTTTCGAGTTTTTGGAAGTGCAGTATATGTTCCAATTGCACCTACACAAAGAACTAGGATGGGAGCCCAACGAAGAATAGGTATTTATGTTGGTTTTGATTCTCCTTCTATTATCAGATATCTTGAACCTTTAACTGGAGATGTTTTTACTGCACGTTATGTAGATTGTCATTTTAATGAATCTGTATTTCCAACATTAGGTGGAGGAAAAATTTTAAATAAAAAACCCTCTGAAATATCATGGAATGCATCAGATTTAAATTCACTTGATCCTCGTACAGGACAATGTGAAATTGAAGTTCAAAGAATTATTCATTTACAAAATATTGAAAATCAAATGCCAGATGCATTTAATGATGTTAGAAAAGTGATAAAGTCACATACACTGCAAAGTGAATACTCCAAAGAAAGATAGAAATACCTATTGAAAAATCAATTCTCGGAGAATCGACGAATAAGGTAATAGAAGAATCTAAACCACGCCAGCGTGGAAAGACCAGGATTGGTGCAAAAAGACAACATATCACCTAAAATTAAAAGCAAATAAGGAATCCTCGAAGGAATACCATTCTCAAGTAAAGACATATTCCAAGAGTGGGAATAGCCCGAAGAAGAGGTTCAAAATCTCGGTGAAGGGATAAGAGATGAACACCAAGAGATCTCAATAAATTATGTACATGATGAGAAAATATGGGATCGAAGCAAAGTCATGATTGACGATATATTTGTTTTCTATAAATCGATCGATATTACTTTGATTCCCGACACGGATCCCGAACCACAAAACGTGGAAGAATGCTTCAAAAAGAAAAGATTGGCCAAAATGGAAAGATGCTATTCAAACTGAGCTACAATCTCTATTGAAAAGAGAAGTTTTTGGACCAGTAGTCCAAACACCGCTGGGTGTAATCCCAGTTGGAAATAAATGGGTATTTGTACGAAAGCGAAATGAGAAAAATGAAATTGTGAGATACAAAGCCCGACTTGTAGCTCAAGGGTTTTCACAAAAACCTGGTATTGATTATCAGGAGACATACTCTCCAGTAATGGATGGAGTCACTTTTCGCTTTCTGATAGGTATGGCAACCGTGGAAGATTTGGAAACACGTCTAATGGATGTTGTAATCAGATACCTATATGGCTCACTTGATAGTGAGATTTACATGAGAATCCTCAAGGATTGAAAATGGTCAATCACAAAGGCCACGCCACATATATTCAATAAAATTACAATAGCCATTGTATGGGTTGAAATATCGTCAGATGTGGTATAATCGACTTAGTGATTATTTAATAAAAGATGGATATATAAATGATCAAGTATGTCCATGTGTTTTTATTAAGAAATCACAAAGTGGATTTTCCATTATTCTTTGATATGTGGATGATTTGAATCTTGTAGGTACTCTCAAGAACTCACAAGAACTGCTACTTATTTAAAAGATGAATTTGAAATGAAAGATCTTGGAAAGACAAAATTTCGCTTGGGAATACAAGTGGAGCATTTAGCGTCTGGAATTTTTGTTCATCAATCCACATATCTTTGAAAAAAATTCTAAATCGTTTTCATATGGATAAAGCTCATCCTTTGACTACCCCGATGGTTGTTCGATCTTTAGAAGTTGATAAAGATCCATTTCGGCCTCTAGAAAGTGGGGAAGAAGTTCTTGGACCTGAAGTTCCATATTTAAGTGCAATAGGTGCTCTTATGTATCTTGCAAACTGTACACGGCCTGATATTACTTTTGCTGTCAACTTGTTAGCAAGATACAGTTCTTCTCCTACTAAGAGACATTGGGATGGGATCAAACACATATTTAGATACCTCCGTGGAAGTATAGATCTTGGGTTATTTTATCCAAGAAATTCAAAGTCGCAATTGGTTGGATATGCTGATGCAGGATATTTATCAGATCCACACAATGGAAGATCACAAACAGGTTATGTATTTACATATTGTGATACAGCTATATCCTGGAAATCCACAAAGCAAACCATGGCAGCTACATCTTCAAATCACTCAGAAATTCTCGCTATACATGAAGCAAGCAGAGAGTGTGTTTGGTTGAGATCAATTATTCAGCATATTCAAAAGTCATGTGGATTACCATCAATCAAAGACATTCCTACAATTCTGTATGAAGATAACGCTGCATGCATTGCTCAACTTCGAGGAGGATACATCAAGGGAGATAGAACAAAGCACATTTCACCTAAATTCTTCTTCACACATGAGCTACAAAAGAAGGGTGATATAGATGTGCAACAAATCCGATCATGTGATAATCTAGCTGACTTATTCACAAAGTCGCTACCAAATGCAACGTTTGCAAAACTTCGGAAAAGGATCGGAATGTGTCGACTGAAAGACTTATGATAACATTTCATCAAGGAGTAATGAAATCCTTTTGAGGGGAAGACTGTACTCTTTTTTCTTAGTCACGGTTTTTTATCCCAATGGGTTTTTCCCGACAAGGTTTTAACGAGGCGATCAATTAATAGATATTTATGTAAAAGATATGTACTCTTTTTCCCTTCAAGTAAGTTTTTCCCACTCGGGTTTTCTTAACAAGGTTTTTAATGAGACATAATCTTCTATCATAGAGAATCGGGGGAAGTGTTAGAAAAGATGATTCCCTCATGATGAGGGTTTTCATCCGCTCTTTTCTCTCCTCTTTCCTTAACTTCATTTTCCCTTTATTTGCTCATCTTGTGCCCTCCTTATTATTCTCCTCCTCATCTCCTTTCCTATATAAAGGAGGTAATGCGAATGAAAGAAGAAGAAAAAATTTCTCTGCAAGAAATTCTCTCAAAGAATTAATAAGAAGAAACTCTCTGAATTTCTCTCTCTACTTATCTCTTATTTTATCCTCTCTTGCTTGTTTCTAAATTCTTATTAGAGCAATTATAAGAGTATATTTTATACACTTCGCTAGAATTTTATAACAGTTTTAGAATTATTCAGCTCAAACTACTAATAATTTTGAAATTATTGTTATTGTTATTACACATACATGATACCACTTAATCCAACGGACGGAAATGTAAATGACCATATGGAAGAACAACACGCTCAAATGACCATAAAACTCACTGAAAACACTGATATTCAAATTGCTCTTTTGCAGCTGTTAAACAAAAAAGCTATATGTTAAGCACTCATTTTTCAGGTATACAATCAAAAACCAGTAACGGAAAATCCTCGGTTATTACAAATCAAAGAAATGCCGGTCCAGCTAGAAAACAATGTTAAAATTAAGCAATTCATCTTCGAATTTAGCCAACTGCAAATCCTGCAGTCCTACACTAAGATTATTTTACTCCAACTGAGGCCATTAAATCCTCGTACTCCGGATCGCACTCTTGTTTTCTTGGCTGCAATGGATTAGCACCCAGCTTAGGCCTGAGGGGCACAGAAGTTGGAGAAAATGGATCGTAATTCTGCTGCCCAGCAAAAGAGTTGGAAGCCTGATTACCGGAAGGACATGGTAGACCGCCATTGAACTGTTGATTTGGGCTCAAATGACCTCGAGGCCTAGTTGCCATTGGCAGATAATTTTGCTGCAGTTGCATAGGGTTCCCTGGCCTAAGTACGAAAGGTCCAGCCAAATTCATCACTTGGGGACCTGGACTGTAGTTCCTCATCCCCATTTGAGGGACTGGAGTAGCAGGAGATACTGACCCTGGACTTGGAAATGCCGGATGTCTGGACGGGCCGTGGGGGGAGTTCAGGTTTCCGGCAGAAGGCAAAGACATTTGCGATCGAGGTTGACTCATCTGGCCGCTATCCTGTGGCCTCAAGAAACCTTGCATAACAGGCGAAGGTGCAGAATTTTGACCTGGTAGAAGAAATGATGAAATAGGTGCCTGAGGCAAGAGCATGGCAAGACTCCGTGGGGGCATATTATGAGGTGCAGGCTGAATGCTTGGCCTGGAAGCCATTTGAGGAGCAGGATTCTGAGGCCGGTGAGGCTGAAAAGTGAAATCATTAGAACTAGGATGTAGTGGTTTGGGAGCTGTTGCTGAAGGTGCAGCACTTCCAGAAACAGAATTCTGAACTCCTGATTGTGGAAGAAGTGGCGGTGTCGATGTTGATGGTACTGGCAAAGGAATCTGAGCAGTACCCAAGACAGGGTTAGAAGACATAGTAGGTACCATTGCTCGTGTCAGTGTAGGTGCTGATGAAGATGTAGGTGCAAACCCCATCTGGGGCTGCGGAATAGAAGTAAAAGACGGACCAGATGACCGAGAAGTAGATGGCTGAAACGGTGAGGTTATAGGTGATATCATGTGGCTGCTTGTATTATTAAATGGTGGAGCTCCTGACATAACAATGGGTTGTGAATTCCTGGGATGAGGCCGCTGAGGAGGAACAATTGAAAGTGTCATCTGTCCCATGTTGCTTGGAACTGTAGGTGCTTGTGACCACACAGTAGAGCTCCCATAATGGGTCAAGGATTGGGCAGCAAACGTTGCTGGGGCACCGGATCGAGGCATTAATGACCCCATAACTTGGGGTGGCCCTGTTGAAGAGTGTTGATTACCAGAAAAGTGAGGTGGAGCTGAAATATTAGGATGACCAGGTGTGGGCTGCAAAGCTGGCATGGTAGGATTACTTGATGGACCAATATAACCTAGAGAAGGTGCCTGAGACACATAAGAATGCTGCAGAACTGGTTGGGGCCTGGAGGGAATAAAAGAAGGGTTTTGGGCAACTGAACCAAATCCTGCTGGTCTCGGGCCAAACAATGATGGTATATTTGAGGCATTCAATGGTGCGGATGACACATGGGCAGCACTGCTCAGTATCGGTGCTGAAGAATTTTGAGGGGTAAAAAAACCCAAAGGTGAACTTGTCGGAAACCATGGACCTTGGTATGGCTGAAACTGACCTAGTGGTCGAGCCTGCACAGAACCTATAATTGGTTGAGCCACTCCCTGGTTTACAAAGGGAGGAGGTACCGTATAAGGAATGGGGGTTCCTTGACTGGATTGAATAACATTCATATTATCACTGGTGACTGATGTTGATGTCGTGGAAACTGCTACAGGGTTTACCTAAGAGAGTAGAAGAAAAACATCATTAACGTGTAGAAAGAATATTAAATAGTAGGTTAATGTCCACCAAAAAGCTTTAAAGTAGATCCAGTCGAGCTAAATAAGTGACTACTTATAATCAGAAAATATGGAACTCACTGAAACTGGTGTGACTAGCAATTCAATTAGAGCAACTGCAGTATCAACCTTCTCATATGTGTCAGCGGATACATGAACATACAACTCTTCATAAAAACTCTGGGTATCAATTTCATCAACAGTGACTTCCTGAAATTAGCAAGTTATTTCAGAAAGAAAGTTGATAGAAGCTAAGCTCCAATTATACTCTTCAGCCATTAATGAGCAATACAAATTACATGACAGCAAAGTAACAGGTACATATTTCGATACTTGAGATATAGAGTACATTTTCCTTTCATTAATAAATACATGAGATCTAAGAGTGCATTTTATACCAAGGGAAAAAGCTATAAGCGAACAATACACCCAATAGGCCGCTGGGGAAGGGGTGGGGCCGTGGGATCAATGAAAATAATTTTACCTAGCGGAAAAGAAAATGAAAATAAATATGCCATCTTAACAGTATGGAGATTATGCTATGGGTTGGAGATCTTCAAGGACAAATTACCTTCTTTCCTGTATTGGATTTAGTACCAAAAACGCGAATTTTAGCTCCAGTTTCCTGCTTTGCAAATGTAACATGGAATTTAAAGAATAACATTGGAAGAAAACTCGTAATTAAATTAATGGGAAATTGGGAAGCAGCGTAATATTGATGTGTAAAAAAGTAAAACATTTATAGCATTAGCATGCAAGGGAATAAAATGAAGTGATAACCTTTTCCAATCGCTTTTGAGTATCACTCGCAGGCCCAAATACTAGACTAAGGAAATTGTATCCGGGATAGTCTTTGATCTGAAACACCAAAAAGTCAAAGGTTTCAAAATGGGACTAGTATTAAATTATTGTCACCAGAACTCAAAATTTAGGCGGTAATGTGATATTTCTCGTTTTACAATAAATAACATACATTCTTGAATCTACTAACAAACATGGGGATGCAGATTGATTCTCTATTTCTAAACTATCCGTGATTAAAAATAATAGATCCTTGACAATGTAAGCAAAAGGATTCTATGGTGTGAGTCCTATCAAAGGGTAGTCCTTGTTCATACTTTTAAAATGTGTAGCCATTGATGGAAATATCTTCATGTCTTACAGCTATGCATGTTTATTTAAAGTTACTCTTCCAATAATAAACACTATAGAAGGTGAACACCAAAAGCAACGAACCAACGCCACATAATCTTATGTTGACTTACAGGAATTGGAACTTTTGCCTCTCTCAACAATGGTTTATAATCAGCTGGAGCTTTGTAGCTTGGATTCAATTTTAGTATTTCACCTGCCAAACATCAAAATTATGAAAGGACAACAAAACTAAAAGAGAGATGAAATCTACAATGTTAGACAGGTTTATTAACATACCAATATCTTCGCGCCTTTCAAGTAATAAGGATTGTGACTTCTACATCCAAATACTAAATGTAAGTGCTTCAGAAACCAAAACTATCGTGGTAATTAAGGTTATCCCAAAAAGCGATATTACCTCAGTATTAAGTGCATGACCTGAAGACTCATGGCCTGAAATCTGGGATGCCAATGATGGGTCGTCCTCAAAGTCTGCAATTTCCGAGTTCAGCTGTTTGGTAATTTGGTCCACCCGAGTCTGCTCAAAATTTGTACCACCACACAGGCAGCAATATCACTTAGTGGCACCTGGAATGGAAAGTCCATGCAAACCATTCACAAGGAAGAGACTGACATCTTAGCACCCACTGGGAAAAGGGAACTTAAATTGCCAACTGAGCAATAAAATATTCCTCCCACAAATTGGGTCTATGAATGCCTCCAAAGCACATGCAGAAAATTTTGACTACACTGTCCAAGTAGATTTCAAAATCCAAGTATTTAAATAAACGCCAACTTTTTTAAAAAATGACTCCTAGATAGTTGAAAAGAAGAAAAAAAGCGGAAAACACAATTCTTTAAGCACAAATACGAATAGAAGAAGGATGAAAGTGGAACATAACTTGTGTCTTGTGATAATTCCAAAAATACCTGATAAGCAAAGGCTTTCCCTTTTCTGACAGAAGCATCCTGTGTCACATCAGGTCCCCATTTCGTTTTCCTCTGCACCTGTTTACTGCTTTCTTCACTGGCTGCATCACTTCCTCCAGGCTTTTTACTACCACGGAAAATGGGAATGAGAGAACCTGATAATTTGTTTTTTGGTATCACAAATCCAGACTTTGCTGCAAACTTAGAAATCTTTGGGCTACTTGTTAAGGCTGCAGATGATGTGGGAGTTAAAGTAGTCTGCATTCCATGTTCAACTCCAGATGCCTGCTCAATCTTGGTGCTCATCTTGATCTCGTCTCCAAATACCAAACTACAGATTACAAGTATGCAGAACATAAGTCGCAGCATCTTAAGATTGAAACACGGGTAGTATTAGATACTGTAGAAGCCACAAACAAAACCTTTAACTATACAGTTCTGCTAATCTACAAATTGACTTTTAAAAATGTCAATTTTGAGTTTGAGCATGTCTCAAATTGACTTTTGAAAATCAATAATGATCTTATAATATGAACAGAGGTAATACTTGCTAATCAGGATCCAGAAATAAGTCACATGGTTTGATTATCAGCCGAATATTACAAGTCAAGCAAACTAGTAGTTGACTATTGCTTCACATGATTGTTCATTCTCAAATTCATCTGATAGTTTTATTTTGACGTTGATCTTTGGAAACTCATACTTGTACTCTTTAGACTAGTACAACATATCTATAAATTATTTTGATATTTGTAGAAATGTACATGTAATATATTTTGGAGACTTGCGTTAATGATTTGTTTCGATTTAACATGTACATATTAGAACCCCATTGTGTTGATATCGTGTCTTATTTGTTGTGACATGATATTTTTGTTAGAATGTACCGTATGGTATACTTGAACTATAACCACTTGTGGGGGTATCACAGACATGTCCTCTAAGCACCGAGACATGACACCTTCCGTGGCGGTGTAATCAGTCCACGATGTCACCGTTTTGTGCTCCGATGAGAGTTGTCCAATTGGTGTTTTGTTGTGGGAGGCGTATGGGTCGACCCTAGTTTTCTGTTCTTCGGATCGGTGATGTTTGTGTCAAACACACCTTCCGATTTTGCATGCATCTAGATTGCGCAGTCCGATGTGTGATTGCCTGTGTGGCATTATTTTGATTGTTTGTGTGGCATTATTTGACTTGCATGTGTGGCAAGGTATATCTCCGTTTAGTTTTGAGCTCGGTATGAAATAACACACAACCATTTGATTCAGCCTATTATTTTTTTGTGTTAGTTTTGTTCGTTTCAGTTCAGTTTTGTGTGTAACCACTCTTTCTATTTCAAAAAGGGGGTGTTACAATAATCCTCTTCATATTTTACATACAGACTACAAATAATGTTGAATATGCTCTAACCTAATCTCTGGGAATAAGCCACACAGAACCTGCTTCTTCTTTTTCACCTATTGCGGGTTCTGAGTTCTATGTATCGAAAATGTCCTATTTAGCTTGCTGCTTGGCAGCTTCTAGATCCGCTACTTATAAAATTATTTTTCAAAATTAAAGGAAACAGTATGTAAAGGGTGCTGCTAGCACTCAGTGTCCCTATTGACTATCCGTTAAAACTTGTCAAGTAAAAATAACTTACTAATGAACATCGCTCAAACAAAGGGTTCTATATAAATAAGGTTAAGTGAGTTGAAGTCTTGGTGAGCGGTGACGCATTTGGTCCGACAAAGCTCCAACTATGGATGCCCATAATAGGATGAAAGGAACTCATATATGATTATAATTCTATGTAAAAAATTGTCAATCTGTTCACAGATATGTTAAGACAAATTTAAACAAAATATCATACATACTTTGTCAAACAGACGATTCAGCCTATCAAAGATTTTGAGGTTAGATAGATATAAGAGCTAGGAATAATGTGTTACATGCAAAGAGTCCAAGAACAAATAAATAACCCAAATCATGATACATCATTATTTAATAAGCTTCCAATTCCCAACCACAAAGAGAACATAAATTCATCATCACTCGGCACTCAGCAATATAAGAGGAATGACAAGATTGCATATGTTAAGAACATGTCTCCAACTTTATAGAATCATAGTGTATCTAACTGTTTGTACTTTGTGGTAAATAACCCAAATCTTCTAATCCATCTATTCTGGTAGGAGTTAATTTTCCCTTGCTTGACTTTCAATGTGTTTTATAACCAAAGTGTCAAATTTAAATCGAGGATTTTGCTATATAATGCTATCATGTTAAGGATCCAAATTAAAGCCTGAGCTACTAACATTCATCAAAATAATAAAATACGGAGTTGACTGATTAATCCTACCATTCGGGTAGGTGGAAAGGTATGCCATTTGATTAACATTCAACACTAAAACACATCAACGTTGGGGTTGTTTTTGTTGCTAAAGAAATCAAAGAAAAGAAAGAAAGGTGAAAAAGCCAACACCTGATTCTACAAGGAAGTGCCAAACTTATTACTTATATATACAGATGGGAAAATAAACTCAAATTTGGAATAAATAAACAGAACCCAACATTAATACAACACATCTTTAGCATGAATCAAGCACAATATATCAAAACTTGAGCATGATTCATCAGAAAACAGAAACTACATATAAATAAAAAAAAATTAAAAATCCCAAAACAAAGATAGAACTGATAACGAAAAAGAGCTGGAAGTAGAAAAGCAATAAACGAGATAGGAGAAGAAAGAGAAAATGATAGAGAAATTGGAATCACTAACCAAATTTCAAAGGTTTCGACAGAGAGAACCCTAATCCGCCATTATTAAACTTTCATTTTCTTCTTCTACCTCAGACCGAATGCAAATCTTCCGTTTTAGGGCTTGCTTCGTTGTGTTTGTTCATCCAATTGAAATACCCTCTGGACTCTCGTTTCTAAATTTAGTCGAATTATAAAATATAGACTAAAATTATAAGGATCCATTAGTTTAAATTAATATAAACATTAATCTAAAAAAACAATTACCATTAAGAATAAAAGGTTAAAATATTACCCGTATAAATTATATGTGATAAAATATAAATTTTATAAAATTTGAAAGATTAAATATAAAAATATATATAAAAAAGAAAAAATAAAAATTATTTTAAAAATTAAAGGATATTTTAGAAAAATTTGAAAAGCTTCAAAAATTTGTTAACATCATAGTCGACCTGTGACTTTATATATTAGATGTAATCGATGTCATACAGCAATAAAAAGTAACGGCTAATATATTTTCACTAAAAAATAAATTTTTCAACAAGATCGTCTCATTTATCATGGACGTTATAAAAATATTAATTTTGATTGTAATACTCTCATTTCCAAAAATAAACACTCATTTGTTTAAAAATATTTAAAGATATTAAATACGAATCTACCAGTTGAACCACCGATTCGACCGATGATCAAACGATTTTTGAACAAAATCGATTTAGATCATCCAAACCAGACCGGAGAATATCAGTTCCAATTTTTATCGATCCAACCGACAGTCCGGGTTTCAAAAGCATGCTTTTTTGTTAGTTTACTCTTTTTATAGTATTTTTACTGAAGTAAAATAAATTTATATTTATTTTGAATTTTAGAATGCAAAAAGTAAATATAAATCTCTAATTTAAATCTTGATAAAATTAAATAGCATAATGGATGGTTAAAAAAATTCAAACTTGCCTGTCTAAACATGTTCTAGTTTGGCTTATTTAATGAAGAGTTGAACCAATTCAAACATTATACTTGTAAGATTATCAGCCCAATATTACAAGTTAAGCAAACTAGTTTAATACTTGAAGAACTACAACTTGAAAAAGAAACAAAGATATTTTTATCCCTTGTGCTGTGCATATGTCCATAAGAAACATGATCATGTTCATATTTTACAACAGACTACAAAATAATAGCCAAGTATGATCTAACCTAACCTAATTTTCGGGAATAAGCCGCACAGAACCAACTTCTTCTTTTTCACCTATCATGTGTTCCTTGTTCTACGTATCGAAATCCGAGCGAATGTCCCGTTTAGCTTGCTGCTTGGTGGCTACTGGGCCCGCGACTCGGAGAAAATAGTAATAGTCATTCGGCCAAGAAATATCTCAATTCAGGAAAAAATATGCTCCTCAAGTGAAAGGGTAAAAGTTTGAGAAGAGCAAACTGCCGAGAAGGATGTAGGCTGCGCAGTACCCCCAAATCATATATCCCCATCTCTTGCCAGTTTTAAAATATACCGTCAAGTATGAAGCAAACCAGTAAAGAGAAGGGCTGGCGGATAAGAAACGAGTTGCTACCTGCCAATTATCATCTAGTGTCATAAAGGCATCCATCCAAACATGAAATGTTTTTGGACAATGATATCACCTCAGCTAAACCCATTTTCCAACTTCAAATGAGATAAGTTGAACAGAACAAATTGCTCATAAACTAATAGACATTAAAAGTTGCAAGTCAATCAACAAAAAATGGCTACAAAAGTAAACAAATTTGACAAGGGCGGCACCAATAGTTAAGAGAGAGTAAAAGAGAGAAGAAAAGAGGACCTAAGAGCACAACAAGGCCATATAATTATCAGAAGGGTACTTCCAAAGAAAAAGTACATGACAAAGGAGATTATAAAGTGGGAGTCCAACCTGCACATGCATGACAAAAAATGCTGTGGCTGACATGAATCCCAAGTGTAGAATAAACGGAAGAACAATCACAGACAAATATCCTGCCTTGCCTGACGAACTATTATCAAGTGGAAGCATGACCGTATCCTTTCCTTTGATGGTTCGTCCCCGCCGTCTAAGAGTGTGCTCTTCTATTAGGAACCACAGAATCAAATGAAACTGTAATCTGTGAATCGCAAACAATAAAATATCATGCTAAACAAAGCAAACAGCCTAAACTAGTGCTGGTAGAATTAAGCAGGCCAACTTGGTACAAATTTAACCACACACCTTAGCAGCCAAGTTTCTATATTCATCAGCAAAGAATAGCAACTTGCCACAAGGAAAAACAAAAAGAATGGCATTCTGCATAGAATGCTATATAGCCTCCAACTAAAATTTTCACCGCAACACTAAAAGTTTGATATATTGCTGATCAACTTATAAAATCTTCACAGAGAAACATCTATGGTTTCATTGATTTACAAAAGAGTCCAATTTTCAGCGGATATACTGGCACCTATATATACTCTGAATCGGTTCCGTACTACAAGAACTTGAAGCATAACTATATCTCAATCGCGAGCATAACCACAATATGGCATTCCCTAAATAGAAAAAAAAAATTGTTCTCTGAGCTTACAAAAGACCAAGTAATCATTGTAGAGAAATTCATAGGGTTTAAAGCTCACTTAAATGCTATCTGAGTGTGACTGTGTGAGAGAAGAGTAACTTAATGAATGCTCTTGTGCATGTCAGTCCAGAATTCATAAGCTCATTAGATCTGAGAAAAGTTAAAGCAAGCCGGAGAAGATACAATAACATTGGTGAAATATGCATAAACAATCTCAAAATGAGTTGACCAAATATTCAGAAAGATCCAATTCTATAGGAAATAAGACGTGCTTGAACATGCACCATATAGGTGGAACTGAAGTGGGACAGTTTGTCCAGTCAGTATCAAGTATCAACAGTGCATTACCTGTATCACTTTTGAAGGTTTAAGTAATCAATGCCTTAGTTGACAGGTAAAGCTTAAGGCCATGTTTGGTGTGTATGTTGGGTCAGGACTAATGAAATTTTTTACTGCAGTAATCTTTATCCCAGTATTCATAGATAAACATTACGTGGGAGTATCTAATACCACGATAGGGAGTGGGTTATTTAATTATCCATTTGAGGGAATTCATTAAGAAAAAATACAAAACAAAAGATAAGACTTCACTGCAATGCATGTCATGTCATCATGTGGGGATACAAAAACTAAAATGTCATCATTACATTGGATGACCAAGTTATGGTGATTGATTATATAATAAACGTCAACTATTAATTGACCAATGTAATAATGAAGTATTAATTTTTGGTACCCCTAGCATTATTCTAGAACTTTTTTTCTGTTAAATTCATTTTTATACCTACATATAAGAAGTTCCAAATTTTAGGGGTAACATGTCCCTCTTCCCTAATCACTAGCCTCATCCCCAAGTATAAGTGTATAATAATCCACCTTCTCATCAACATTCCATTCAGTCTTCTATAACCATTGTCAAGCCATTACTAGCTTTGCTTTAAGTAGAAAGAATGAGGAATTTTGTTGTCTAGTTTTTATATATCGACTCTTACTAAATATGCTCATTAAAAATTAATCTCTTTTTGCATGCACATGAAAAGTTTTACTAAAAAAAACCAAGATATGTGTCATTGGCAACTTAAGACAGAATTGAGGCCCCAAGTAGACTATTAATTAAGTTGAGAAAACTTGTTGCATTAATGCTAAACATTGAAATACAACTATCTACCATCATTCAAATAAGACATACAAAGAAGAATAAAAGGAATGAAGTAATAATTTGAAGGCCAGTTTATAATTGAAATTGATACCTCGAGATATTTTAGAAGTTTCACTTTCTGAAACATCAACACTTCTTGATCTTGTGTCTGCCTCCATATTAAAGAGCAGTGGATAATATCTTTTATCCACAGGAGAAGCTTGGAAACCAATTGACCAAATTACATCCGATCGTAGCTTAGCAAAATGGATGATTGAACAGAGAGCCAAGGACAATATTGGGAAGGCAAGTAGGAAATTCGGTAACTGCTTTACTTGGAAATAATTTAAGAACCCTACTCCCCTGACATAAAAGAAATAACCAGCATAAGTTTCTTTTACTAAACAAGAAAAAATAATATTTGGGGGGGGGGGGGTTGATTATATTCAAATAAATGGTGAGATTTTAACAGAAAGGAAAATGTATACAATTCGTATTTCCAGCATAATTTTTTTTTTTACTTTGGAAAGGGGAAGGAGGTGAAGAAGCACATGTATTCAATTTCTATTATAAATATAAAATAAAATAAAAAATTATTAACATAAAAAAAAAACAAACTTTGGTGATAAAGATAATAATAACAGTAAAAAGTACAAACATACCAATAATGACTTTGGATATAATTGTACAGCAAAGGAAGTCTTGTCTTGCACCAAGGCCTTATCTCATCCGGGAAATGTCCAAGACATACATTGTAATAGCCATATGCTTGAAAAGCAATAAATGGGAGAAAAATGAATATACAACGCAAAGCTCCGGCAATAAGAACCTGTACTGCCAACTGGCAGAGAAGTAGAAGAATCCATGAAAATACCATAATTAAGATTTTAGAAATTCCTTGTGCTAATGACTCAAGATTTAAGGACTCTTGCAACACCTATACAACTTAAAGGAAAACTTTATGCAATTAAAATGTTGTGCCATATTTTAATATCTAAACTAATAATTCTTGTCAATGAATCAGTATTAACTCAACCGACCTACGCTTTTTCCAAAACTAGTTCGGGTAGGATGCAAATGAATCCCATATGACAATGTAAAGAAAAAAAAGGCAATAAAAAATTAAAGACAATAGAAATAATAAGAAAAAGTTTAAAACAGACACACAAAAGAAAAAAGATAAAACAAAAAAGAAATTAGAAACTAAGAAATAAGAAATGAATCACTAATCAAGAAAAAAATTAAGTTACTGATTATTATTGGCAAGTTGTATGCGTTGTCAACAAGCATACATAAGGAAGTTATAGGAGGTTTAAATGGATTATGTTAATTTTTAACCACCATCATTTTAAAGCTTCTGTAAATTCAATAAGTCACCTTCAAGCACTCTGGAACATTGAACAAAAAACAAAACAGAAAACTTTATTTTTTGACAGACTCACATGCATTTTTCAAGAATGTAAAATTAGAGGAGGCGGGGGTGGGGGGGGGGGGGAGTTTCAGATTCTTATAAAGATAACATTCTACCCTTCTTGAACATTAAGGAAAAATTCTCGTGAAAAATGCATGATAATCCAATTATAGCTATCATATATAAACAAATCAAATGAAAGGCTTACATAAGCATGCCTTTTAAGAAAGACAGCATCGTAAACTCGATGCATTGTCTGAAAACAAATATAGCCTGCATTAAGCACCCCATTTGATCTTGCAGACCCAGAGAGAGCAAGCCACAGTGTAGCTAAATTATTTGAACCAGACATTAGGTGACATAATCCTCCAATTGATAAAAGGGCATAAAAACTCTCAGAGTATCTGCAAATAACAGAGTCAAGAAATAATCAGTCCAGTCACTTTAAATATTGACATGAAATGCAAGGAGAGGAAAAGGTAGTTAGTATACATTGATGAGTAAAATATGGAAGCTGGATTGAAGCAAAACAAGAGTGATGCCCTCATCGCTGCCTCTGCGTCCTTCAGAATGAAAACTGACAGCCTTTGCAGGAAAGAGCATGAAAATATTCAGAAACTCGCATCATATTTTGAACATAAATATACAAATGACCATATTGCGCACATATTGGAATATGTTTGTACGACTGGGTCTTGCACTTATCCATATAGCCATTCATCAATATATACAATTCATTTGTAATAAGTAACATAGGATTGACAATTCCACTTCAGTAATAATATCAATTTTGTTGACCACTCTATTTTCATTTCTAATAATGAAATATCTAACATAAACATTTCATATCAAATGAAAGAAAACTGACAGATAACATCAATTTTCCTCTGTCCTCTGAAGCCTGATCATTTGATTCAAGAATTTCCTTACTTTTCTAAAGGGAAAAGGGTTCTAGACTTCCAGGTATCTCACTCACTACTGACTCTAATCAACTGCATCCCAAATTATTAGACTTCAGCTAAAAGAACTAGTGTTACTGCTACCTAAACAAGCTATATATAGTTACTCACTGTGTATGCTATTGCAACCGACACTACAGAGCTGACATAAAGCTTTCTTTGCTGGCCAAGGTGTATAGTGATGCAGTACGGAAGAAGAAATTCAGGAAGTTTATTATTATTTTTGTATTGTTATTTAGAGATAAATATTGTGTTATTAATGTAATTATTTTAGTAGGATATTTTAGGAGAGTTTTAATTCTGGTAGTAGATTTTAATTAGAAGTTTTAAGGCTTAAATATAAATTACTACCTCTGAACTATTCACCTTTTTTTACTTCGGTGATCGTTTTTTCAATTAAATGATTAAACTCTTAAATTTTTTTCAATTCTGTTCAATTGACCATGTCACACCATAAATTGATGATACGGCATTATGACACGACAAATGAGTGCTTATGTGTAAAAAGAACATATTTTTAATGAGATAAAAGGTCAAAAAAGAAAAATAACAAATTAAACTAAGAAATTACATAATTAAATTTCAAAATTAACACAAGTTAGAAAGTTTACGCAATTAATATTAAATAAACAAATTAAACAATTTATCAAAAAAAATTAACAATTTACACACAAAAAACAACGGTAGTAAAAAAATTTAAAAAAAAGGAAAAAAGTTAAAACATTAAATCAAACCTTTCTACCTGACAAGAATCAACAGTAATAATAAAAAAGAGTAAACAACATCGAAATTAAAAACAAATAAACAAAAACAAAAATCAAAAGCAATATTATATCAAAAACAACACCAAAACTCCATAAACTTCATTCCCGGAATGCCCACCCGATTTCTTCATCTTTTCATCTCTCTCCACACACGCGGAATTAGATTCAAGTTCATTTGAAATAATTTCTTCATAATCGATTAAAAATATCCTCTAACTTTCACTCATTTAAAACCTCAATCTCACGAATTTGAACTCATCGCATTTTCAGCCCCACCATCACCGTTGCTTAACCTCTGGCTGTTTTCACCAACATTGCGCCGCTCACAATCTTTGCCTTCTCTGAAGAATGGGGTTCACCAACTATTGAAGGTTGCCGATAATGGCATGTTTCGGCAGCTTGGGTTGCGGCCTCAGCACTACCAACTTATGATGGTATACCCTTCCTTCTACTCTCCTCTTTTCATCACTGCCTTATTGGGTTATCAGTATTTAGGCCTTCGAAGCCAAATAATTTTGTTTTGTGTGCGAGTGTTGAAATTTTTGTGGTTACGGATTTGAAGCCCTATTTATATTAGGGGACAATTGGTGGATTTGGACTTTAATTGTGTGAAAACATAAGTATATGTAAATGATTGTGAGATTTGAGATGGATAAAATTGAAGAACTAATGATGGATGATGGCGGTTAGCGGCGGAGGCGGGATCACAATGTAAGATGGGGCAGTGATGATTTTGATTAGTTAGGGTTTTGAAGAAGATGATTTTGATTTTTTTGGTATCTAGTTTTTTTATATTATTTAATGATAGTTCTAATTGTTAAATTGTAATGTTATATTATATTGATGCCCTTTAAGTTTTTATAAAATGATTTAAATTAATTACAAAATAAGTCTTCTTTTACCAAATCACCGGTCCAACCTATGTGTTAAAGCCACATCATCAATTTATGAATTGGCAACTTCAATTAAAGTGAAAAAAATATTAGTTTGATCACCTAATTGCAAAAATTGAACGGTCGATCACCAAAAGTGGAAAAAGGTCAATAGTTTAATGTAGTAATTTATATTTAAGCCAAGTTTTAATTATAGTAGTAGATTTTAATTAGGATTTAGAAGAATTTTAATTATGGTTAAGGTCAGAAAATCGTGAAATGCTTTGGACTCGATTAAGACTCGCCGACTAAAAGTTCGATTCGAGCTCGACTCGAAATATAAATGATTCAAATATGAGCAAACTTTAAAGTTCGATAAATTACTCGAATCTCCTCAAATTATAATTTTTTATTGATACTCATATCATATTCGTTCGAAAAGCTCAAACTGCTAGGGCTCGATTCGAGATCGTGCTCGACTTTGTAGCTAAACGACATTCAATCAAACATTATTTTATGCTCGATAAATTTTGTGAATCAGATATGAGCAACTCAATACTCAGCTCAACTTGGTTCATTTACACCCTTAATTATGGTAGTAGATTTTAATTAGAAGTTTTAATTATACAAGTAGATTTTAATTAGGAGATTGTTTCCTTTTTAAATTAAGGTTTTTACTTAGTCCCAAGTATTGGATTTTCTATTTAAGCATTGTAATATTTCATTATTTTATAGATTATTGAATGAATTGATTTGAGATTAAAATTGTGTACTTTTTGTGTGTGTTTCTTTACCGATTTTTTACGGAGATAAGTACTCTTATTTCTTCTTTCCACCTTGTCCTACATAATATAGTACAAATATACTCATGCATACCCATATAGAGATTCATGGCATACCTATTTGTAGGCTGTATTAACAAGAAACTCACCTGTAAAAATATGCTGCCGCAAAAACAAATGATATGTTATTCAGCATATAACCAGATAATCCAAGCACGGCTCTATATCCAATAAGTGGAACTAATGGAGCAAAAACTGCAACATTCAGATTACAAAATTTTAAATTTTAAATCAATATCGGCAGAATCTTAAAAAATCATCAATAATTAACATCATAAGACTTTAAACAACAATCAAACTCAACAATTGTGCATTTCATTGTACTTAAAATCCAGCTAAGGATGAAAATGATTTTGAGACGAGTCGAACATTATCTTGCTCTGATTCTACTTGAAACTTTTTAAAGGTGCTCGGATTCGTACTCGAATTTAAACATAATTTTTTTTTGCAATCTTTAACTTAGATTCGAATTCGTCTCATTTTATTGTACTCAAGTTAGACTCGCCTCCGTTTTTTAGTTGAGCTACTCACAAGCATTTGAGACATACGCGAATCAGAACTGGATCGTTCGGGTAAAATTAACTCAACCAACTATTTGGATTAATTTAGATTTAAACTCTTCAAACTAGATCTCAAGTCTTGTGAAAAATTAATGAGACGATACAATCGTCTCTTGAATTAATTGATTGACATGTACAGAAGACATGAAAATTGCTTCCACTTCTCAAAATATGTGGACAAATTAATTCTAAATACTATATTTTTAATAAATCGAGTATACTAGATATACTATACGAGTAAGCATCAATGAAATTGTATCGAGTAGGGATCAAAGATGTATGAGAAAATTGATACTTAAAGAGCGAACAGTATGCATCTCATATTCAACTTGTATAAGTGTTCGAGTATTAAAATGGATTCGAATTCGACTCGTTTAACTATCAAAATTTGAGACTCGCTTGAATTTTTCGAGTCGATCTTGAACTAGGTTTCGAACCACTCGAGCTCACTTTCAGCCCTAAATCCAATTTTCCAATTTGAAGTGATCACAAACCATTCATAAGACCTTTTATTTTATTATTATTATATTTCATATTTGCAAACAAAATATATATAACCAGCCTAGTTCACTAAAAGTCCAAAAATACTGTCTACTTAATAGCAAACTATTAAAAGCAGAATCATTATTGCATTTTGGTGATAATTTAATTTTAAAGACGACAACCCACAATCTGAAGAAAAGAGGAAAACTCAAATGAATATTACAAATTTTTTGGACAGCAATATAATTAATAAATGTGTTTTCTTGTCACTAAAATGCAGTAATTTTTGCCTCAGACCTTGCACTAAACTTTCCTTTATAAGAAACTTTTACTAAAGTAAGTTGATTACTAGTATATACTAAACCTCACTCACTCATTATATAAATTAGTTAATAGGCCTATCCAGTTACACTACCTAAAACGCGTGTGTATATATCTATCTAACAAAATACAACTGATATTGAATTTCCCGCTCACCCTAATAAATCATTTGAGCCGTCCAAAGTTTGTCCAAAGTTTGGGATAAATTCCACCACGGGACACAACTAGTATATATATATAAGATTGAATTTTGACAAACCTGTTTGCAACAAAAAGGAAATGCAGAAAGGAAGCAAATGCAAGAAGCTTTTACTAAAGTACTTCGATTACAAGTACATAATTAACCTTCATAATATAAATCAGTTAATTGCTTTATAGAGGAATTTGAATTGGATCTATCCAACAATATGGCCTAAATCCCAATCCAGAAATTTCCCTCAATCCCAGAATCACATAACTTAAATATATATTAAAAAAAGCATTCACTGAATTTTAGAAATAATTACATTTCCATGTACAACAAAGCTACCTATAAATTTGCAGGAAAAATAAAATAAAAATTGATGACCAAAAAGATAAAATTTTTGACAAACCTGTTTGCGACAAAAAGGAAATGCAGAGAGGAAGCAACGGCAAGAAGGCGTAAGACTGCTCGTATTCGTACCCGCACTGCGCGATACGAACGAAATACACGCTGTCCCATACAATACTATCTTCAATTATCCCAGCAATTCGAGGAAAGAGAATCGGAACAGATGATTGATGATGATCAGAAGAGAGACAATTAGGGTTGATAGATGCAGATGTGTCATAAGGACTGACGAGAGATCTCCACAGAATAATTAGGGCTAATAACAACAGTCTCGATGCAATTGCTGATCGGAAAACGATGCGATTGTGATCGATTTGAGTTGGGGATTCGCTCGTCATTGATTGATTCGCTGAATCACTGGACTTGGGAGTCAACAGATGTGATCGATTTGAGTTGGAGATAATCCCTCTTTTTGGTGAAGAGTAGATGAGATATATTAATATTATCTGCTTCTTTAATGATCTCCTTCTTCAGTTGTCGGTTTCACGTTGATCATCTTCCGATAAACCGGAAACCTCCCGCCGCGGCAATCTTCATGATCAGACCCCAACTTTTAAAACATAAATCCCTGTGATATATATAATCTACTCCACTTAAATACACTTTAAATATTTAAATTGTTTACATTTTAAACTCAAATATTTTAATCTTTTAAATTGAGGCATCGTTTGGGAAATATCGTTGATGCAACTTTTTCTATATAGTTTGTATCACAAAGTTTCTATATATACCCCAGTCCCAACTTTTATAGAAAAAAGTTTAAGCCATTGTGTTTCCTATTTGTGCCCGTAGTTTTATCCATTTAAAAAAAATATTCCTTTGGTCTTGGGAAAGGACATTTCATCGGCTGCTCATTTCTTATTTTTTTTTATTTTATAAAAATAGTCCTTACCAACTCTAAGTTGCAAAATTATTGTTGGAGGTAAAGGTCCAAAAATACCTCTGACGTTTATCTCAATATTTTACTTGCATTTTATATATTTTTTTTGTCAAAAGTACCTTTAACGTTATATTTTTTGGGTCGCCCGTGCTTGTGAAATCCCCAAAACAGGTATACATCACCTATCTTGAGTCGCCAAATACATGGTACAGAATACAAATACAAACTTAATTATACAACCGTCGTGTAAAATACGACAAAACATATGTTGTGAGTTTTAATACAAATATTGTCTTCTAGACAATATCCACTCTCAGAATAAGTCCTCATTACATTTATTGTCACACTATTTAACAGAATAGTGAGGACTACTAATACTATCATCTGGACCATCACTCCGTTCCCCAACTAGTCTCTACTACGTTCTCATTTCCTGAAGAGAACAGTGAAAGAAAGGGTGAGCTCAACTAGCCCAATAAAAAATATTATGACTAAGATAATGCAGGATAAATTATCATTAGCCTTCAACAATGTTAAACTGATAAAATATAATAGACATCAAGTTTAACTGCAGCGGAATAAGTAATCCATTAAAAGAGTCAAGTAGAGAATAAAATCTACTATCTTTTATGATTTAAAACGTTTTCATCAATTTTTATCGCTGAGACTCAGATTAATAAATAATCCACATCATCCCTGCACTATGGCCAAGGATATTCATTAGGGTCACGACCATAAATTATCCATGCACTACGGGCCAAGGATATTCGTGTATTCATCAATGGTCATGAATCATGATCATGCCAACAACTGTCCATCAATACACTATGGGCCAATGAGGACTTTTATCACATCATTTGTAATATTACGGTCATGATTATACCGAATAATCTCTGGTCATAATCATACCAAGTCCATCTATGCACTACAGGCCACAAATGACTTTCAAAAATATAAACATGAGGATGATGACAATGATATAAGAATTCAATAAAACAAGTTCACGAATTAATTTATTTAGGAACTAATAACGTCCAAATTGTCAACATGATACTTCTTTATAGAGTAAAATTCAAGAATGCTCAGAAAAATATTTTCCTGAAAAGATATTGGATGAAGCGCAAATATCAAGGATATTCCACTAATTTCATGGAATATAGAAGTTAAAACTTTAACCAACTGAGTATAATAAAGAATGGAATAACAAAAAAAATCACCAGGCATGTGATAGATAGCACAAATAGGTTATTCCAATGTAATAATAAATCGGAACCAAGTCCGTAAACGCATGAGGCATGGGATATTCCAATGTAATAATAAAGAGCGGAATCCGTCGTCCCAAAGAAACGCATGAACATGATATTCCAACGTAATAATAAAGATTTTAACCAGTCCGTCAGAAACGCGTAAACGAGATATTCCAATGAATAATAAAGAATGGAATAATGTAAGGATTTCACCAAGTATAGAGAGTCCGTATATAAAAAGTTATTCCAACGAATAATAAAGAATGAAATAACAGAAGAATTTCACCAAGTATAGGGGAGTCCGCGTATACAGGTTATTCCAACAGATAATAAAGAATGAAATAACAGAAGGATTTCACCAAGTATAGGGGAGTCCGCGTATACAGGTTATTCCAACAGAATAATAAAAATGGAACAACAAAAGTTCTCTTTATGAATACGAAAGAATAACACCCCTTACCATAAAAGACACTGGATATTGAAGTAGTGAAGTAGTAGAATACTCTTCTTCTTTTTCTCTATAGTTTCTCTCTCAAGAGTTTCAGTGAATTCGTAAGAAATAATGTAGGAATGAACTTTTATTTATAGAAGAATAGATTGAATAGTAACTAATTTATGAACGGTCCAGATCGATTTACTTTTAAACGGACGGTCCATATTGATTTACTATTAAAACTTAAAGCAACGATCCATACTGATTTACTATTAAAACTTTAAACCAACGATCCATATTGATTCACTATTATAACTTTCCACCAGCGGTCCATATTGATTCACTAATATAACTTCAACCAACGGTCTGAAAAATTAGCACATCTCCTCATGGAATAATATTGTACCCAAATACCCGAATGCACAATACTAGAGTGAATAGTAACCAGGTGAAAAGTAACTCGTAAATAGTAACTCATGAATAGTAACTCGTGAATAGTAACTCGTGAATAGTACTCCGACACGAAAAGTTCCCTGAATACCCGATTGAACAATATAACCTCCAGACATCAATTATCATAGGAATAGATGTCGATTTCTACTAACACAAATAATTCCAACACAATGAAACTATCAAATTCATCTTTAATCAACACGACTTATTCATCATTAATATTACAACTCATAATATTTAACAACCAGGTCTTTCCCAGGAAAGAGGGACTTTCTAATAAGAATTTCTCCCTATTGGCGCGCAATTAGGTGACCAAACGTCTCCTTGACAGAACTTTTAGACATTGTAAATATTGTAATTTAATAATATGAATAACTTTGTCATCTCAATTATTGATTTAATAAAATAACATATTATGCAGATGATACTGTGACAATAATTGAATCAATAATATTAGAGATATGATATAACAATTATTATAGCAATAATAGAGTATAACTGAGTGAGTTCTCACGTAAGCATCAATAATCAATACTGCAGTGTCTTTCTTATGCAACCACGCAGATTCTTTATACTTTTTTACTACCGGGTAGTTCAAAAGTTTTAACAGTAACACCTCCGTCGTTATTTATAAAATATTTTTGTCGTTTTCTTAATCCGACAATAATTTCGTTGTGGGGTCCACCAATGATTGTTGTAAGACCCCAACTTTTTGAATAAAGATGAATTTTCTATAATTATCATTTTTGAATATTATTGAATGAATTTAATATAATGTTATAGTTGTGGGTAATATTTACAAATTTTACAAAGTATACTGAGTTGTCGATTATATTCGATTGGTGGAAAATATTCTTTTTGTCGTGAATATCCGTAAGACAAGACAATCATTGGTGGACCTACAATGTAATTATTATTTGGATTGAGAAAATGACAAAAAATATTTTATTGAAAATAACGGTGAAAGTTTTACCATTAATACTGTTGAACTACTCTTTAGTAAAAAAAATACAATAATACTGGCATTACATACATAGTAAGACACCAGATTGATTATTGATGCTTATGTGATAACTCACTCAGTTTTGTTTTATTTGTATTATTAACGTAATAAAACAGAAAAACTTTTTATATAAAACAAAATACTTTTATAAAGTTATTCGTTTTATTAGGCTAATAGTAAAATCTTTTTATATAAAATGTAATACTTTTATAAAGTTATCTCATTTTATTATACAATAATTAGAATATATTATATTTTATTATGCATAGTGTTTGCATAGTGCCTGCATAGTATTTGCATAGTAAAATATTTTATAAAGTTATTCGTTTTATTTGATTATAAATAGAATATATTATATTTTATTTAAAAGATTTTGCTTTAAATATGGACCGTCAGATTAAAGTAAATCAATCTGGACTGTTCATGAATTAGTTACTATACAGTCCATTCTTCTATAAATAAAAGCTCATTCCTTCATTATTTTCTTACGAATTCACTAAAACTTTATAGAGATAAACTGTAGAGAGAAAGAAGAAAAGTATTCTACTACTTAACTACTTTTATATCCAGTTTTTTTTACGGTAAGGGGTGTTATTCTTTCGTATTCATGAAGAGAACTTCTCATTATTCCATTCTTTATTATTCTCGCTGAATAACTCAGATATCATGAGCTACCTTATACTTGGTGACATTCTTCATTATTCCGCCTTTATTATTCTCATTGGAATATAATGTTCATGGCGCTTTTACGCTCGGACTGGTTAAAATTTTTTATTATTATTCATTGGAATATCTCGTCATGCGCTTTACTGCCCTGGTTCCGCTCTTTATTATTATTTTGTTGGAATATCATGTTCATGCATTTTACTGGCGGACTGATTCCGCCTTTTATTAGTATTCTCATTGGAATAACTCGTCTATCTAAGCAATCTTGCATGCATGGTGATTTCGTTGTTATTCCATTCTTTATTATTCTGTTAGAACATCCTCAATTTGCATGCAATTTCACTTTGACACGGTTCCGCATTACTTATTATTACATTGGAATAACTTTGCTCTCATGCGGTACCGTATGCATGGTGATTTCTTTTGTTATTCCATTCTTTATTATACTCAACAAGGTTAAAGTTTTGACTTATATACTCCATGAAATTAGTGGAATATCCTCGATATTTGCGCTTCATCCAAAGATCTTTTCATGAAAATATTCTTCCGAGCATTCTTGAATTTTACTCTATAAAAAGAAGTATCATGTTGATAATTTGACGTTATTAGTTTCTAAATAAATTAATTCTTGAACTTGTTTTTATTGAATTCTTATATCATTGTCATCATCCTCATGTTTATATTTTTTTGAAAGTCATATGTATTCAGAAGTGCATAGATGGACTTGGTATGATTATGACCAGTGGATTATTCGATTATAATCATACCGTAATGTTATAAATGATGTGATAAAAATTCTCATTGGTCCAGTAGTATCGATTGATGGGCAGTTTGTTGGCATGATCATGACCATTGATAAATACACGAATGTCCTCGCCCAGTAGTGCATGGATAATTTATGGTCGTGATACTAAAGAATATCCTCAATCAGTAGTGCGAGGGTGATTCGATGATGTGGATTATTTATTGTCGAGTCCCAAATATAAAAGTGATGAAAAACCTTTTAAATCATAAAAGATAGTAGATTTTATTCTCTACTTGACTTTTTTTTAATGGATCGCTTGTTTCATTGCAGCTTAAACTTGATGTCTATTGTATTTTATCGCTTTAACATTGTTGAAGACTAATGATAATTTATTCTCGCATTATCTTAGTCATAATATTTCTTCCCGGTTAGTTGAGCTCACCTTTTTTCACTGTTTCTCTGTGAAATGAGAACGTAGTGGGACGAGCCTCGGGGAACGGAGTGATGGTCCTGGATGATAGTATTAGCTAGTAGTCCTCATTATTACATTAAATAGTGTGACAATAAATGTAATGAGGACTTATTTTGAGAGTGGATATTGCCTGTAATACAAGATTTGTATTAAAACTCACAGCCTCTCTTGTTATATAATTAAGATTGTATTTGTATTCTCATACGATGTATTTGGCGACTCGAGAATAGGTGATGTATACCTATTTTGGGGCGCCACAATTATCTTAGATTGTCATTTAATATTTCTATAAAAAAGAATATTCCCCGACCAATCGAATATTTTATAACAACTTGTATACTTAGCAAAATTTATAAATATTACCCACAACTATAACATTATATCAAATTCATACCATAATATTAAAAAAAAAATTGAGAAATTTAAATCTTTATTCATAAAATCTGGGGTCTCACAGTGCTCCTGTCGTTTGACAGATCTGCCAACTAGACTAATGAGGTTACAATCTTGATGGCTGACACATGGAACATTTGCTGAAATTAATGATGGTCAAAACATACTAAAATTCTAATTACATATTTACATCAAATACTAAAAATACTAATTAAAAAAATACTAAAAAAATCAAATTAAAAAAATACTAAAATTCAAATTATTTTGTTAATTAATCAAAACAACAAAATTTCAAATTACATCATTAGAATACTAAAATCATAACATATTTACATCATAACATAACATATTATCATATTTACATCATAACAAAGACATCATTTAATTAAAATACTAAAATTTTACCATAGTTGTATAACATATCAAAATACTAAATATTAGTATTTTAGTAATATTTTAGTATTAGCGTTATATATTTAGTATTATATTTTAGTAATTTTACTAAAAATATTAACGTTAAAAATATCATATCAATTAGTTGTATAGCATATCATATTTACATCATAACATACTTTTTTTTTCAAAAATACCTTTAACGTTACATAATGGCCAAATATTTTTAGTAAATTACTAAAATATAATACTAAATATATTCAGTATTTTAGTATTACAAATTAACATTAAATTTTTTTCAATTACTGAATTTTTTTTTTATAGTAAAATACGAATATATTTAGTATTATATTTTACTAAAATACTTAATTTACTAAAATTTAACGTTAATTTTTTTTAATTACTAATTTTTTTACTAAAATACAAATATATTTAGTATTATATTTTATTAAAATACTGAATTTACTAAAATTTAACGTTAATTTTTTTAATTACTAAACTTTTTTAAACTAAAATACGAATATATTTAGTATTATATTTTACTAAAATACAAATTTACTAAAATTTAACGCTAAATTTTAGTAAATAACGTTAATAATTTACTAAAATACGAATTCGTTAATATGTCAATTTACTAGAATATGAATTCGTTAATATTTACTAAAATACATTAATATGTCAATTCACACGCATTATATTTACTAACTAGGGTTAACCCGTGCCTTCGACACTACTAATATTCGTGTAATTATTTAATACCTAAAGATGAATCTAAATGAAAAATATGAGTTAAAATATTTAAAGAGTATATATTTGATAAAAATTAGAAAATTTTTGTTGTAAATAAGAAAATTTCTAATCAAAATAGACATCCCACCCAAAAAATAAAGAAGTCAAGAATTTTGCCACAAATTGTATCACATACAGATTATTTACAAATCGAGACTGGCAAGAAAAAATGAATTTGTTAAGGAAACAACTAAAGCCAACATCCACATTCACTCAACAATAAGTTTGACCTAGGCTAGTTAACTACATTTATTAAATTCGAAACAATCCCAATGTCAATGACCTTTATATTTTCTTCAAGCACATTTAAAAGCACTTCTCTTCACCTATATGCTATTGATTCCCTTCATTTAATTTGCAATTTTAGATGGAACATGGATTAATTAGTAAAACTATTTTAAGCACAATACATCATACAAATGTGTCCATGGAATACCGATTCTTTGATACATTAACAGTAAAAAGCATTGTAGTATTGAAATAGCATAATGATACCCACTTGCTTAAAAGGTTCATGTGCACCAAATTGGTTTGGAGCTCCTTTGCCTGATTAAATAAAAATTAAATAAAATAAGAACTTCAAAAATAATTGACCCAACCGCAAAAAAAAAGTAAATTTGGTCAAACATATAGCCAAAAAAATCATCTGGGCCATCACAAATTTGGGTAAGCTACTCGCTACTGATTTTAAGAAATTTCGGCAAAATTTCCTTTAAAAATAGATATCCAGAAAAATCTAAACATGTTTAAAAAACTTATAATCAGATGATACATATCCAAACCACCAAAAAAAACCATTATTTCATACCCAAAATCATCATACCATGCAGAAATTAATACATATTCAATAATCAACACATCCAACCACCAAAATATCAAGCTAGTAGCTACTAATTTCAAGAAATTTTGGCAGAGTTTCCTTTAAAAATAGATATCCAGAAAATTCTAAACCTATTTAAAAAACTTACAATCATCCATACATATCCAAACTACCAAAAACAACATCATTCCATACTCAAAATCATCATAACCATGTATAATTACCCAACTTTACAAAAGACGGAGAACAAAAATACATATATGCAGAAAATAGAGAAACAACATATTGAGCACCACCCTTTACTTTACATCTTACACCAAATATATGTAGTAAACACAAGAATATGAATTTCTTTATGGCTCCCGATTTTCTCAATTAAAACGAATCAATCAAAATTTTAATTTGATTCGGGCAAGGATAAAAAGGGGACTGATGCGCTTTTACACTCACACAACGCTGAATAATTTAGGCGTAAAATTACGCCTTTACAAATTTACACCAAGTATCCTTCATATATACACGAAAATACATATAATAACATTTACCTTGTAGATCTCATCCGAAGCTCTCACTTAAGACATAAACCTTTGAAAAGAAAGGCTATCCATCGGCAACGTCCACGGCCAACAAATATTATTTGTAATAAAAATCTATTATTTATAAGAGAAAACAAAATGTTAATAGTATCGCAAGAACGAAATAATTGACACGTGATTACTTGAATACGATTTAAGAATTATAAAATACACATAACCATGTTAACTTTTCTCCACCCTCGACTTGTTGTTGAATGAACACGTTTCCATTCAATAGAAATATCATCCCAAGATTGCAAAAATTGAAATGAATCGTTTAGTTCTATCAACAAATTAAATCAACTACTTGGAAATTGATTACAAAATGTAATGAAAATGATATATGTACAAATTGATCGATTCATGTGCAAGTAAAACTAAAACATAAGTTATATATAATAAGCATATTATAGCTCAGCCAACATAGACCAGCTTATTATGTTAACTGCGATGATCAAGCTTCTCAAATTTGTTCTTCACACATACACACACACACACATATATATATATATATACTCGTATGTTATCTGAATGGTTTTCTGTAAGATATGTTATCTGATGATCATACATTACTAAATCATGTATTTAGTTGGCCAAAGCATGAATTGTTATTCAGTGGAGGCATCATACTCTCGAAACATTATCAGATTTGCTTACACAGAAAAGAGCAAGGAAATGTAAACCAATTTTCTGCAAATTAGAGAATGAGTAACTTTTACGAAGGCATCATCTGTAAAATAAGTTGACGAATGTATCACGTGGATTCGAAACTCAACAAAGATTTGATACAGAACAGCTTAAAAACATGGAAAAAAACTTTAAGAAGGAAAACATTTACACAATCACAACTTAATACGAACATATATGTGTGTGTATATACAATTCATATGCAACTGAAAGAGAATATATCAAAATTGAGAAATTAAGGTGAACTAATTACCAGAATGGAAAGGAAAAGAGCAAAAAAAAAAGCCCTAGAGTTGAGCACTTAAGCTGATGAATCGGAGAGAACGTAGCAGTCAAATCAATTAATTTCTCTCATGCTGTGATGTAATAATAACATCAAAGTTGAGAGTGGTTCTATTAGATCATTTATGTATATTTGTTGGACCTGGCCACTTTTCTATCACTGCGTCATGCGTAGATGAACCTCAATTAATACATCAAAGCTTTATGAAATAACATGTGTGTAGCAGGACTCTTCCTTTAATTATTATTATTATTATTATTATTATTATTATTATTATTATTATTATTATTATTATTATTATTATTATCTACTACTACTATTACTACTACCATTATTATTTTACTATAGTCAGTTGTGAGCACTATCAATAAGATCTGAATTTTCAATGTTTTCCTAATAATCAACAGTGTAAATCATTTTTTACCCTTCAGTATTCATCCGTAGCCTACAGAAGAACCCAAGATTACCAGATATTTATTCATCATGCCACTGTTTGCATTCTCATACCAAATTATTCATTCTTAGTTTTGTTTAAGTTGTGTTTAGTTTCTTTCTTTTTTTATTTTCTTTGGACATTTGGATTGATATATAACTAAATTTATTGGATAAACACGTGCTCAGAACTAAAACTTATTTGAAATACAATTTTTTGTATTAGATTTTTCAGTTGAGAAAGAAAGGGGAGCATTGTACTTTCCTTTGTCTATGGATATGCATTTACCTTAGTCCAAAGTTGAGCTACACGTATACAATTTGGAAAAAATCACCAGTTACGTGCAACTACACGTATACCACTAAGAAGAATGTGTTAAATAAGTCACCTGCAAGTACAATCACACAGCACACACATAGACTATCAACTCCATGAGGTTATGCCTAATCAATTCATTTTACCATTATGCATTTTCTTTTATGAGGCTATGATCAACCCCTAAGGTACATTATATCATAAAGTCATATGTTTATTTTTTAAGTTTATGCTTTATACCTCAAGAGCACAATACTTTTGTCCCATCCTTCATAAGAACTACCTTATATACAATATATTTCGCTTATTCAAGACCCAAAGAAGCCCAAAAAAATTAGATATACTAAACAAAAACACCCCTCAGTTGGCAAAAAATAAATAAGAAGTCATTCATGAAATTTCAAGGCAAAACCACCCAATCAAAACCCAAAACATCATGAATTACTGATTACATTGAGAAACAGAAATTTTAGACCCCTAATTAGAAAAAGGGGGGAAGGGTTTTAAAGAAACGAACCCTAATCAAACTGCTTATAAGAGACTCATACTACTCCATTTTGATTTCCCATAAATGTTCAAGAAATATACAGTTAATCAACCAAATTAAAGAAACATATCAAACAGAAAAAGAAATAAAAAAAGGGGGCACCAACAATTTTTTGAGAAACTACCATTTTCATAATTTAATTCGTACAATAAAATTATATACATATATACACACAAACACACTTAAATACAGAGAAATGAAAAAAACCAAGAAAACATATAGAGGAAAAAAGCGAAGAAGTACAACATTTGAGCTCATGATGCTAAATTATCATTGTATGGCTGATCAATCGAGTTTTTGTTATCTTCTAATTTGTAGCAATTTATAAACATTATATTCTTCACATTAAACATTTATGTTATAGCTGTATTAGAAAAATTCTCAGGATGCTTTTCCTGAAAGTGTTTGGTTTAAACTTGGCTTTTAGAATGTCTTGGATACAGCTAGCTTTGAGATACTTTTTACCCAAATAAGAGCTTGTTTCAGTAGAAATGCTAACCTTGTTAGCAAATAATTAATAGCATAGTCATGAATTACAGATCTCAAACAACAGTCCAACACTGACACACAAACAATCTAAAGCTAGTCCTTCTACATGGACATGTTTTCTGGACCGGAACATTGAATATTTTCAAAAAAAATAATTTGCTAGTGACTATCCAAAAATATATACAACTGAAATTTTATAAACTATAGTGTTTTAGGTGTAATTTAAATCGAAACAGAAAAAAGGGAGAAATCAGAGCAGTAAACTAAATAATATCATTTACTTGTGAAAGTGAAAGAAGGAATAACAATTAATATTAAATAATAGACTTTCACAATACACAATTACCAGAGCAGTAAACTAACTTGAGCAAATCAGTAGCCACATGTCTTTACCCCATATCACGTGTCTTGAGCAAATCAGTAGAAGATGCAGTAACTAAGCGTCACTATTTGGGCTCATTTTACTTGAAAAAAAGCAATACCTCAATTATGACTTGTATATATCATATATATTGGGTCGTCAACGACAATGGAGAGACAATCAAATATTTAGCTCTAAAACCCCAAGAAAAATAAAAACCATAAAGTAATCTAAACCCAGCAGAAATTCTCAAACATCAATGCTCAATATTGAACCCTCTTTTCTTCAAATACCCACTAAAAACTGTAGCTTAATCTAAACCCACCATAAATTCTCAAATGTTATTCTACATACCAAAAGACTTTAAAATTAAGAATATTCCGAACAGAAATACCTCAAAATTAAATCAAAAAATAGATGGAAAGATTGGGACCACTATATGAGTGATAATTGGATGCACCAAATATATTGCAAGAAATATATCTTAAAAAACAAAACCAACAAAAAACAACTTAGGAATGCATAAAAATATCCTTACATTGAAGTTTTTTTACTCAATATAACTTAACATCAATAAAAGAATAGACAAAATAAGTAATAAATTTCATTTGAAAGATGTTTGAACACATAAAAGCACAATGGGAGTGAAAAATGGATGAAAATATCATACCTCAAGTCCTTGGAGAAAGAAAAAAAACGCATGTTTAAGACAAAGAATAAAATTTTATACACTTGGACAATTAGCACCGATTATTAACGGCAACATTAATACTCAATGTGGGAAAAAACAAATAAACATGATCCTACTATAAATACAAAAGCAATAATAGGCAGCATGGCTAATTTATCTATTCATTAAAAAATATAAAAAACTTTCACAAAAGAGGACTGGTAATTTTCTAAAGACCAAAATTTCGACAATTCATTATATGCCCTGGTAAGCTCGAGATAAGCAATTCTCCCAAACAGTGTAGCATGCGCATTCACTAAACTTTTGTAGTATTTGTTATAACAATTTTTTGCAAGCAAACAAATCCAAAGACCCATTATGTAATTTCCAATAAGGAGATTGGCTTCATCTAGAATCATCAAATTCTGTTCCTCAGACTGTATCCAATATACAAAATAAAACATACTATAATAAATTAGTTGACATGAATACAGAGAACCCAAATGAATATCCAAGCACCTCTATGTCTACAAAGTTCTACAGCCAACTCTTTAAGTTTACTTCATATATATTTCTCCAAACAGATTTGGATTCCAATAATTTTTATAGCAATCACATTAATCAATTCTAACTTCTTAAGAAACAAAATTCGGATGATACCACTGACAAAAGTACTACAATAAACACTTGTGTAAAGCACTTGACATTTGGAAATGATAGACCATACACTTTTTTGTATTTTAGTAAGCACATTATGTATCAAGTATTGAAGCAACCAAGTACCAATATATAACCCCAAAAATTTACATAAAACCTAACTGTGTAAAGCACTTGACATTTGTGGGTGGGTGGAACATGGGACTAACAATTAACTGCATTTGGATAGAGTAGACACAAAAAGAAATCTATACAATATGTAGGGTGAACCTGAAAAGAATACTGAGATATCACGTGAATCCTCTTCACCAAAAAAGGGAATAATATCCTCATCCAATTCGTTGTAATAAACACTGCGCAGGTAAAATTTATAATGAAAGGGAAAAAAAGGAAAGGGAAAAGGAGACTCATTGAGGTAGAACTTCGCCACCATTAATTTCACCCCAAAAGAGGGTATAGAAAGGCCCGAACAATTGATTCATTAACATTTCAATTCTAAATTAAAAGAGTGGTATGTATGATTGTGATCGATCCAAGCAATAAAATACACTAACGGAGAAGCAAAAGAAATTGGATATGGATATTTTCATGCCCAAATTGAAAATATAAATGATTTAATTTGTCAAGAGACATTAGGGCTTCTATCGATTAATAATAAAAAATACAAAAAGACTGAAAATGTCAAATACCTGGATTGAAATTTGTGTTCTTGTTTTTGATTTCTCCGACTTCTTTTTCTTTGTTTTCCTCAAACAACCCTCCCCCAAAGCTTAAGCTTAATAGGAGAAAAAAGGTACTTGACGATAAGCAGGAGAGAAGCCCATTACTAAGTGAGAGAAAATAGCCATACTTTCCTCCACTTCCGCCATATGCGCCATCAGTAACTACCTCCCTCCACCTCCAGTAAACTCCGTTTGCTTGGCGGTGGGCGATGCCTTCGTGTGCCGCTTGAGGCATGATATAGGGTTAACGATAAAGAGGAAAAGGATTCGATGCCTTCGTGACTCTTCTTTCTAGCGATACTCAGTATGAAGAGGAAAAGGATTCGATGAAGAGGAAAAGGAGCGATACTCTTCTTTCTAGCGGGCTATCTTTCTTTCTAGCGGGCTATCTTTCTCTTCCTTGCTCAATATGCTACAGTTTTTGAAATTAAGAGTATTAGTGAAGCTAACTTATGTAATGGATGGCTAGATTTATCCAAAAGTTTTGAGGGTCCAGATCTATTATTAGGCCAGCGGGAAATTAAAGTTTTTCAAATTCAGTTCTATTTTGTATAGATAGAAGTAAGCACATTATGTATCAAGTATTGAAGCAACCAAGTACCAATATAAAACCCCAAAAATTTACATAAAACCTAACTGTGTAAAGCACTTGACATTTGTGGGTGGGTGGAACATGGGACTAACAATTAACTGCATTTGGATAGAGTAGACACAAAAAGAAATCTATACAGGTATGTAGGGTAGACACAAAAAGAATACAGCATATCACAGGAATCCTCTTCACCAAAAAAGGGAATAATATCCCCATCCAATTCGTTGTAATAAACACTGCGCAGGTAAAATTTATAATGAAAGGGAAAAAAAGGAAAGGGAAAAGGAGACTCATTGAGGTAGAACTTCGCCACCATTAATTTCACCCCAAAAGAGGGTATAGAAAGGCCCGAACAATTGATTCATTAACTTTTCAATTCTAAATTAAAAGAGTGGTATGTATGATTGTGATCGATCCAAGCAATAAAATACACTAACGGAGAAGCAAAAGAAATTGGATATGGATACTTTCATGCCCAAATTGAAAATATAAATGATTGAATTTGTCAAGAGACATTAGGGCTTCTATCGATTAATAATAAAAAATACAAAAAGACTGAAAATGTCAAATACCTGGATTGAGCTGGTGTTGCTGTTTTTGATTTCTCCGACTTCTTTTTTCTTTGTTTTCCTCAAACAACCCCTCCCCTAAAGCTTAAGCTTAATAGGAGAGAAAAAAGGGTACTTGACGATAGCAGGAGAGACGCTACTAAGTGAGAGAAAATAGTCGCCGCCTCCTCCACTTCCGCCATATGCGCCACCGTAACTACCTCCGCCTCCACCTCCGTAAACTCCGCCGCTTGGCGGTGGAGCGATGCCTTTGTGACCACCAGGCATGATATAGGGTTAACGATAAAGAGGAAAAGGATTTGATGCCTTCGTGACTCTTCTTTCTAGCGATACTCGGTATGAAGATGAAAAGGATTCGATGAAGAGGAAAAGGAATGATACTCTTCTTTCTAGCGGGCTATCTTTCTTTCTAGCGGGCTATCTTTCTCTTCCTTGCTCAGTATGCTACGGTTTTGGAAAGTAAGAGTATTAGTGAAGCTAACTTATATAATGGATGGCTAGATTTATCCAAAAGTTTTGAGGGTCTAGATCTATTATTAGGGCAGCGGGAAATTAAAGTTTTTCAAATTCAGTTCTATTTTGTATAGATAGATTTTTTTTACTAAAATACAAATATATTTAGTATTATATTTTACTAAAATATGAATTTACTAAAATATAAATAATTTTTTAAATGCCATATTAATAAAAAAAAATTAATTGCCGCTACTTCTCAAATTAACGTTAAATTTTTTTCAATTACTAAAATTTTTTTTTAGTAAAATTTGATATGTTATACAACTATGGTAAAATTTTAGTATTTTAGTATTTGAATTTTAATATTTTAATTATATCACCCCTCATTCCTCCTCCCTTACAGCCCACCCACCTCCTCCCCCCTCCCTTGCTCCACCTCCTCCCCCTCCCCCTCCCACAGATCTGGCGGTCTGGTGGTGGCGATCTGGTGGTGATCTGGTAATATTGAAGATTTGATCTGGTGGTGGTTGTCTGGTAATATTGAAAATTGATAATATTAAAGAGGGTATTTGTGTCTAAAAAATAACAAAGTCATTGAGAGGCATGTCTGAATAATTTATATTTGATTTTCTATCTCAACCATTTAGAGGCATTCAGAGGTAACAAAAAAACAACAACATTTACCCTCTTAGTGAATAAGAGGTGGTCTATTAAGACCTCTTAAGAGGTAAACAAACTGCACCTAAGTTACACCTTTTATACTTGCTTAAATTATGTCCACAGATAGTTATCAAACTTAAATATGACAGAAAATAAATAAGAAAAGTATAAAATAAGGTGCAATATATAACAGAGTCAACCTCAAGCGCAAATGTCTTTGCCTTCTGCTGGAAACCAGGCCCGACATTCGGCATTTCCAAATCCAGGGCCAGTATCACCTGCTGCTACTCCAGTCCCTTAAATGGCAATGGCTATGAGGAACTACAGTCCAGGTGATGAACTGTATGCCATGGTCTGCCATTCCGTATTCGGATTTACCATTCGGGGAAACAAGATTTGGTGAATCCATTATTCATAATTTGCCTTGTTAATTTATCATTGATCCTACAGGCAAGGTTTTGTACTGCTCTGCTAATTCGATTCTCTTAGATTATGGAGTTGAAGCTTTTCTTTTCAGCTACGACCCTAATTTCTGAAGGTGAGGCATTGGCTAAGCAGCTCTCCTTAAAACACTCTTGGCCACCCCCGAACGTGATTATCTCATCTCAAACAAAGGGAAACAGGTACGACAATATCTATTCATTGTAAATGATTCATCACTTTATAACGCTTGAGTTTTGCTTAAGTAGCGTCCCAATCACGAATCCACGCTATAGAACCTACACAAGAATGCATCACACATTGAAGCTTGACGGCTTGGCTTGGCAGGATAACTCCGTGTGAGAGAATGAGTCTGAGCCATTACAAGGTTTAACAATGGAGGCTAAGTGTTTAGTGCTCAAAAGTAGGTATTACACATTAATTGTAACCTTGGCCTTATATTTATAAGATTTCTCCACCTTATAATCCTTCTCCGAGTCGGATCAGGACTCCTAGTCATGGTAGTTACCATAACTTGGGTTCAACACAATCTCCTTAAAAGGTGCAAGTGGAATCCAATCCAATCACTACCTTTGGAGTTACCTTATTCAACTACGATTTGGATCCTAAGCTCTGCACGCAGGAGAGCCCACTGTGCAGGCCCAATCATTCCTACCATCAGGTCTGGGTCTCGGCCCAGAGGACTCGAAGACTCGACCCCGAACACCTCACGCCAAGGTAAGGCTCCGGCTCCAGGGGCTCGGATACCGAACCCGAACAGCTCCAACCTCTCCATGGGCTTCAGCCCAATGGCCTCTCAAAGCTCTTCTGATGTCGGGCCTTCGGCCCACGTGAAGGTCGGTAAAATGCTCCCGAACATTGCCCCCCAGTCTCTGACTATAAGGTACTTATAATTAGAGACTTGAAAGGTCAAGCATTTGAAAGGTCACGATAGCTAATGATGAGTTGTTTGGGGAACCCAAACGGCCTGTCCTCATTTCTCGAAACGCTGCACACCTTTTCACGCCGGGTCCCACCTTGGGTATTTAATAGCCACCATTGGGCTTTGTGCCGAAGAGCCTATAAAAATCCCCTCTTCCCCCTCATTATCACTTTTCCTGAATCCTCATCTCAGCATCTCTATTCAAATTTTCCGGCAAGGCGATTTTCGGCGATCACCCAAATCTTCCCCATTCTTACCGATTTTAACCACCCCACTTGTTTTCGCGTCTCATCCTGGTCCGTTTTCTTCTTGAAAATCCACATCTGTATCTCATTCCCTTCCATTTCAATGCCAAATGGCTGATTCCAACCTTCCTCCGGCTACCGAGCCAGTTCCTCCCTCTGTCACCACCGGCGATCTAATCCCGGTAGAACTACCAGTCGCATCCTCCAATAACCCTTCTTCCTCGATACTTCCTACCCCCATCAGTGCCGAAGCCAAGATCCGCAATGTTTACCACTCCCAAGAGGAGTTTTCTCACCTCTACTCTCCATCAACCATCACTTCCTCTCAAATCTCTGACATCCGAACCCTCTTCAAAATCCCCCAAGAATATAAGCTTCGGGCGCCCAATCCCGACGAGAAAATGTTTTGGAGGCCCGAAGATGAATGGGTGGCCGTCCCCCTATACCTTCTAAAATATGGGGTTCGGTTCCCCCTTCATGAATTTATTTATTTCTTTCTCTGTTTTGCTGGGATCGGGTTCGCACAACTTGTGCCGAACTCTTATATTCACTTAGTCTCTTTTATCGCCCTGTGTCAAGAGATCAGGATCATTCCAGGTCTCGACTTCTTCTTCGCCCTATTCACTGTGACTGGGTCAAAAGAGCTTGGCCTTCGCTAGTTAAATAAACGACCAAACCGATCCGTTCTCATCAAGACCCCTTCTAGCAACAAGGGGTGGCATGATAAGTGGTTCTTTGCCAGGGGATCCGACCTCCTCCTTCCTCACTGGGCCCTTCCCTAGGACCCTGTTGCTAAAGTTGCCAAATTTCCCAAGGATCGGGCCGACGCCTTCAAGGCCTTCTACAGGACGTTGTGCAAGATCGAATGGAGTCTGACGGCCTTGTCTAATGAAGTCTGGTTATACAAACACGGCTGTAAGCATCTTCCTCCTTTGAATTCCCTCCTTTGCATCCTGATATCTTGCATTATGACCCCTTCCCTTCTGTGCAGTAACCATTTTCAAGCCCGAAGGTGCCGATGACTCTCTGGCACCTCCTCCTACTGCCACCAGACCCATCAGACCCCCGGTGACTGACAATGCTCCTGACGAGGTTACCATCCCGATCACCGAGCTCTCTCTGGGTTCCACATCTGGGCCTGACCCTGACACCACCACCAAAAATGCCCTAAAGATGAGTCGAGCCGAAAAAGGCAACTCAGTTGAAGAGGGCCAAAAAATCTTCTAAGCCCTTGGTGAAGGCCTCTGTCAAGGCCGCTTTCGTAGTGCCCCCAAAACCGGCTCCGCCTCCACCCCCTTCCCAAGTCGAGCTGGTCGTGGACTCAGAGGATACTGAAGAGGGACGCCTCGAGCCCCGAGTCAAGAAACCGCGCCTTGTCGAAGCCACCGAGCAACCACTTATCGAACATCCAGTGGTAGAAACCGATCCCATCGTCGCGTCCACGCCCTCATCCAAACCGAGCTCATCCAACGGATCGCCGACCACTTGTTGGTCGAAGGGTCCTTCCGGAGTGTTTCCTTTCCATTTGTTCGATCACTTCAACTTATCGGGCGATGATGACCGGTTCGAAGGATTCACTTCGGAGGACTATCTAGTAGCCTACGTCAGAGCCCAGTGTCAGGTAATTTCTAAATCAGATAACTTTTCCTACTGATACCATGCATTATTTCGTATAGTTGATTCGCTTTTTTCGATCTGAGCTAATGCTGCTTTTGTCCCGAAACCCATTCCCTACAGCTCGAACAACCCGAAAGGAAGTTCAGTTGAGGTCGGATGTCACACTGCTCGAGGCCGAGGTTCGAGGCCTGCAGGCTGATTTGAAGAAGAAGAGGGATTCTCACGAGAGACCTGAATAAAGCGACCCAGTAGGAAGCGTTGGTAAATTTAACCGAAAGAACAATACTCCTTACTTCAACAGGAGTTCGTCGGTCTCGAGGGCCATGCCAAAAAGTTGGTCGAGGATAAGGAGCACTTGGCTTCCGAGGTCAAGGATCGGGAGAAGGCGGTGGACACCATCGCTGAGAAGTATGCTGAGATTTTGGACAAAATGAGGCATGTGATGCGTGAGAACACCGCCTTATCCGCTGAAGCCGAATCCTTTCCGGAGAAGCTGACCGAGGCCAAACAGCAGGCAATCGCCGAGTACGAAGAGTCCGAAGCCTTGAGCGAGAAAGTCATGGCCCAATTTGGAGAAGGCTATGAGACTTATCGGGAAAAGGCTAAGGCAAGGCTGACGGCTGCTGGGCTCGACACCTCATTCCTTGATTCGTCGGACGAAGAATCCGAAGCCGGGGACGACCCTCCTCCCGAATAGCTTTTCGAGATTTGTAAATTTTTGTACTTCGTCCATTTTCCTTTTTATCTGTACTCTGCTCGAATCGTGAGCGATCGGGTTCTATAAAAATTTCAAGTATGAATGAAATAGACTCTTTGTTCATAAATTTTTGTTGTCAGTTTTACTCATGACTAATCTCGATCGGTTGTCATCCCGAACCTTTTGATCGGATTGTACTTAGAGTTTGTCTGACTTAAGAGATTTACAATTTTCTCGATCAGTTATACTCGCGACTTATCTCGATCAGTGGTGTCTTTACGAACCTTCTGATCGAATAGTGCCCTAAGCATGTCTACTTTAAGACTATGTACATTCTCGGTCAGTTATGCTCGGGACTTAGCTCGATCAGTGGTGTCTTTCCGAACCTGCTGATCGGATAGTGCCCGGAGCTTATCCGTTCGAGTAAAAGTAAGAGATATATGAATATAGATGAAGTTAAGCATCTCCAAAGAAAACTTTCATTTATTTCATTTAAACTGAAGCGATTACATGGATAAAAATAAGAATGACATAACGATTACTGGTAAAATTTTCTAAGTCTTCCAGCATGCCATGTATTCTTTACCTCCGAACCGTCCATAGCTCGAAGCCGGTAAGTACCTGGCTTCGGCACTTCCACCACCTCGTAAGGTCCCTCCCAGTTGGGTATCAGCTTGTCAGTGTTCTGGGGGGTTGATGCCTACGACTCACGGAGGACCAAATCTCCAACTTCAAATCTCCTCAATTTCACCTTCTGATTATAGTGTCGGGCTGTACGCTGCTGATAGATGGCCAACCTCATCACAGCTGATTCCCGAACTTCTTCCAATAAATCCAGGTTTGTTTTCAAACCTACATCATTGTACAGCTCTTTGTATTGACTGACCCGAAGGGTGGGGGATCCAATCTCAACTGGTATGAGTGCATCGGTCCCGTATGCCAGTCTGAACGGAGAGTCTCCGGTTGTTGTCCTCGGAGTAGTCTGATATGCCCACAAAACAGACAGTAACTCTTCAGGCCACCGACCCTTCAATTCATTCAACCTTCGCTTTATTCCGTTGAGCAGAGTTCAGTTTGTCACTTCCACTTGACCATTTGATTGAGGATGAGCAACCGAGGTCTTGGGATGTTGAATCCCCAACTCTTTCAGAAAGCCTTCGAACTTTGACCCCACAAACTGTCTACCATTATCTAAGACCACTGTCATCGGGATACCAAAACGATAGACCACTCCTTCCTTGAGAAATTTCAAGCATTCTTGTTCGGTAATCTTCTGCAGTGGTTTGGCTTCGACCCATTTCGTCATATAGTCGATAGCCACGATCACAAAACTAACTTGTCCCTTGGCTTTCGGTAGAGGCCCTAGGATGTCGATTCCCCATATAGCAAAGGGGATCGGGGATAAGACCGAATATAGTTCTTCGGGAGGTTGGTGTGGAATATTGCTGTTCAGCTGACACTTAGGACACCTTCTAACGAATTCCTTGGCCTCCGTGTAGATAGTCAACCAGTAATACCCCTGCCTCAAAATCTTATGTGCCAGTAACTTTGCTCCCATGTGATCCCCACATATTCCTTCATGAATCTCCCGAAGGGTGTAATCTACCTCTGATGGAGTTAAGCATTTGAGCAGTGGAGAGCTAAAGGCCCTTCGGTATAGGTCTTCGTCTATGAGGACGAAGTTTGGGCTTCGATGTTTGATTTGCCTTGCTAGGATTCGGTCCGAAGGGAGGGTCCCATCTGCTAGATAGGCGATATAAGGCGTGAACCAGCAGTCAAGTCGGTCCAAAGCTAGCACTTCTGTCTTCGGAACACTGGGTCTTTCTAGAACCTCCAGGTATACCGATCCGTTAAAAGAACTTGCTTCGGTGGTTGCCAACCTCGCTAGGGCATCTGCTATTGTGTTATCTGACCGATCCACCCCTTCATAATTGTGCGATGCAAAGTATGTGAGCTTATCTTTTACCTCGGCCTTTGACATTTTTGCCCCCCGAGCCTCATACTCACCCGACAACTGCTTGACCACTAGCTACGAATCACTGTAAATGACCAATCTCTGAACCTCCAAGCTTTGCGCAAACCGTATCCCCGCTAGGATGGCTTCATATTCTGCTTCGTTGTTCGTGGCTTTGAACCCGAATCGAATGGCCTGCTGAACTTTGAACCCTTCGGGACTTGTCAGGATGACCCTTGCTCCACTGATGTCTGAAGTTGCTGATCCATCCACGTATAAGGTCCATGAAGTCAGCCTTTGTTGGGTTTCGACCACTGTGTTTACGTCTGGTTCTGTAAAAGAGCATTCCACTATGAAGTCTGTCAATGCCTAACCCTTGATCGCTGTTCGGGGATGATATTCTATAGCAAATTGAGTTAACTCCATCGCCCATGCGGCCAAGCGCCCTGATACCTCTGGCTTGTGCAAAATCTTCTTTAATGGTTGGTCCGTATACACCACTATTAGCCGACCCTGGAAATAGTGTTTGAGCTTCCTGCTGGCAGTGATTAAGGCATAGGCGAATTTCTCTAGGTTCGGGTATCTTGTCTCTGCGTCTCGAAGAACGTGACTGACGTAGTATACCGGGAATTGCTTTCCTCCTTTATCCCTGACCAACGCGGCTCCTATCGCCATCGTCGCTCATTGTCAGTACAAGTATAAAGGTTCCGGCGGATCGGTTTCATCAATAATGATGTTAAACCCAGATATTTCTTGATCCCCTGGAATGCGTCTTCACACTTTGAAGTCCACTGGAAACTCTTGTCATTCTTCGGACCCTTGAGAGTGTCAAAAAGGGGTAGACATCTTTCGGCTGACCTTGACCTCGACAAAATCTCCTGAAGGCGCCTTATCCTACCACGTCGACCTCTGTACATCTTTGTAGGTCTTCGGAGATTTCATGTCTAAGATCGCCGCAATTTTTTTCGGGTTCGCTTCGATTCCTCTCTTGCTTACCAAGTATCCCAAAAATTTTCCTGAACCTAAACCGAATGTACATTTAGTTGGGTTCACCTCGGTTCCTCATGTTCCTCTTCTTGTTTGAAAGCGGTCTTAGTCGTCCAGATGATCTTAGACTGGCATGCTTTTTACGATCATGTCATCCACGTATACTTCCATACTTGGCTGGCGCCTTTCCTCGAATACAAAGTTCATCATCCGTATAGGTTGCCCTACGTTCAAAGAACTCAATGTCATCTTCCGATATGCGTATATAGCCCGATGAGGGATGAAGTTTGTCTTCGGGATGTCATCCTTGCACATCAAAATTTGGTGATATCCCGAGAAAGCGTCCATGAAACTCAACATTCCATACCCTGACGTGGCATCAATCAGCTGGTCTATATTGGGTAGGGGGTAGAAGTCTTTCGGGTATGCCTTATTCAGATCCGTGTAGTCGATGCACAACCTCCACTTCCCATTTTGCTTCTGAACCAATACCACATTCGCCAGCCATTCGGGATAGTCGATCTCGAAGATGAATCCCGCCTCCAGCAATTTAGCAATTTCTTCATCTATGATCCTCTGTCTTTCTGGAGCGAAGATCCTTCTTTTTTGTAACACTTGGTTTCTCTTGAATCACAGATGCGATCCTATGCGATTACCACCGATTCATTTACCCGTGTCATTGGGCTCCCAAGCGAAGATGTCGGCATACGCCCGAAGTAAATCCACTAGACCAGTTCGTAGCGGTTCTGTTAACCCTGCCCCAATTTTGATGAGCTTTTCTGGATTCCCCGGTGTCAGCTCCACCTCTTTTGTCTCTTCGACTGGCAATGCCATCGGCTCAGTATTGTCTTCAGTGAATGGCTCTATCTCGATGGCCATTGTCTGTTTCTGCTTACTGACCCCGACCCCTGAAGAAATCAAGGTATTCCAGAATAACACCTTCCAGCGATGTCTAGATCTCCTTTTACCTCCCTATCCCGCTTCAATTAACCGGAAACTTGATTTTGAAGTGAAGTGAGGTATAGACGTCATTTGCTTGTAGTCTTCTTAATGCTCGGCCTCTCCAAGATGGCATTATGGCCCATCCACTTGTCACGACAAAATACTTCCGAGGGGCTATCTTTAGAACTTTGACCGGTAGCTCTATCGTGCGACTTTATACGTGCACCAAGTCGCCAATTTAAACCGTATATAACGGACTCTCTCCTACCAACTCCATCTTCTTTCCTTCCAGATCCATCCTCTGATAGGCATGCGTGTAGAGTATATCGACCGAGGACCCGTTGTCGATCATCATCCTTTTCATATCTACTGGTCCGACCTGTGCCATTATTACCAGTGCCCCGTCATGTGGTTTAATGTGGTAGGTAGGATAGTCTTCATCCGAGAAGGAGATGGATACCCCTGCATATGCCCTATCCTTTCGGGGTGATGAACCAGTTACTGTCAGTACGGCCTCGAGATGCCCACTCCTCTTCCTACCGGTTACACGCCCTATCGACCCGCCCGATATCACATCAATAACCCCTCGGGCTTGTGGGTGCGGTTGCGGCTGTGCTTATCTCGATCCTTGGACTTGTCATAAGATTGCGAGTGCAGTTTGAAGTATCCCATCGCCTCCTCTACTGCTATGTGACCCTTGGCCCGGTGGAAGGCTTCTGTCAGGTCAGCCGGAGGGTTAATCACAAAATCCTTCACCAATTTCTTCGACTTCCCGAGGTCCAGACCAGTCGTGAAAAACCCCAAGGCTTGCGGGGAGTTCAACTCTACTACCGATCCCACAGCCTCTCTAAACCTTTTGACAAACTGCCCCAGACTTTTGTCTGACCTGCATGAGTGAAGCGGTGATCTTGCCCCGCCTCTTATTGCTCCCGAACCGAGCATGAAATTTTTCTCGAAGATCACTCCAAGAGTGGATCGATCCCGTCACCAATGTTCCCATCCACTCTCGGGTGCTCTTTTTCAACGTTGTTGCGAACATATGACATTTGACAGCATCAGAGTGTCCGTAGTATGTCATCAGCCTATCATACCCGTATGAATGGTCATATGGATCCCCCAGTCCATCGTAGGACTCCATCGGGGGTATCTTCTTTTTGGGGTCGGCTATCTCCTGGTTGATCTCCGGCGAGAATGGTGACCCTAAGCAAGCCGAAGGCGTGCCCACCGAATTCTTTGCCAACGACAGCTTTTCCAGTTCAAATGCACCCTTCGAGCGTAGGGTGGCCTCTTTTACTGAGGATCGTCCCCGCCTCAACTCCGACGGGCTGACGCTCCGATCGTCGCTCTGCCGAACGACTCCTCCTTCTACTTCGGCCTTCTCGAGACCAACTGCGATGCCTGCTCCTTTCGTGGCCAGCTTCTCCCCGTCGAGGTGACCGGGATCGGCTCCGATGCTTACGCCTTTTTGAGGTGGCCTCCTGCTCTCCGGCCACCTTTGTCATCTGTTGTTCGAGTTCTTCCTGCTGAAGGCGTAGGGCCAACATGGCGTCCTTATTTTGTTGCATCTTTTTCAGCAGGATAAACTCCCTTTGATCTCGACTGTTCTCCCCCCGGTCCTTCCCGTGGACCTCCATCGCCCGAGAATGATTCTCATCCGCTCGACTGGCCTGGTTGGGGTACGCTGGTTGTCTTGGAAGAGTCTTCGCCGAGGGGAAACAGGCGGTTCCACCTGATTTTCCTGAATTTTGGAACCCAGTCTATCTTTCACCGACCCCGCTTTGAGTAGTCGGTGTGTTTTTTGCCACTTCTCGTGTTCGAGCTTGACATACTCCATGCTCGCCATAGTTTCTTACCGGAAAAGCCTGGTTGTGATTGATTAAGCACTAAAAGCCCTCTTCCTTGCGCGCCTTGATGTTAACGCTTGAGTTTCACGTGCAAGGCGTCAATCACGAGAATCCACGCACTAGAACCTGCACAATAACAGATCACACAAAAGCTTGACGGCTTGTGCCGCCGGGGGATAACTCCGGTGTGAGAATGAGTACATGATGTTACAAGGTTTAACAATGGAGGCTAAGTGTTTAGTGCTTAAAAGTAGGTATTACCTGTTAATTGTAACCTTGGCCTTATATTTATAGTACTCTCCACCTTAGAATCCTTCTTCGAGTCGGATCAGGACTCCTAGTCATGACAGTTACCATAACTTGGGTCCAACACAATCTCCTTAAAAGGTGCAAGTGGAATCAAATCCAATCACTACCTTTGGAGTTACTTTATTCAACTACGATTTGGATCCTGAGCTCTGCACGCAGGAGAGCCCACTGTGCAGGCCCAATCATTTCTACCATCAGGTCTGGGTCTCGGCCCAGAGGACTCGAAGACCCGACCTCGAACACCTCACGCCAAGGTAAGGCTCCGGCCTCAGGGGCTCGGATATCGAACCCGAAAAGCTCCAACCTCTCCATGGGCTTCAGCCCAATGGCCTCTCAAAGCTCTTCTGATGTCGGGCCTTCAGCCCACGTGAAAGTCAGTAAAATGCTCCAATGCTCCCGAACAATCACTTAATATTTCATTACAACCTTTTGTTTTGCATGGTTTAAAATTAAGAGAGATAATTTGTAATTTTAGATTATAGATTGACAAATTGCAAAATTGATTTTTTACAGGTGAGGTACCTATTGGGAATCGCTCTATTTATACGAAGATGGTTTAACAGAGGAACTCACAGCGGGTGTACAGACAGTTGGCAAAACGTCGTGTAGATTTTGAGGTTGTGCTTGTCTACCTTCACAGCACAGCGACTACTTTTGCCCGTGTAAGTGAAGACCCGTTCAATAAAAGATTCAAGAATATGTTGCGCATTTTTGATTCGCTGAATGGGCCAGAGATTCCAGATCCTACTCTTGTAATTATTGGGAAATTTGTAGGAATATTTGGCTCCAACATCTTGATGAATTACCCATTCACCCGGGAGAGGAGTTGACCGAGAAAGCAAAAAAATTGAAGCTGAATTCACTCTTTGGCTCCAAACGTTGTGTTGAGAGGAGGACAAGATGTGGTATGTTTTAATAATAATGATTGGAAGCAACTATAATAACGTTATCTTCAGTTTTTTTGTTTGTATACTACCCGGATGCAACTTTAATTTTATATTTGAGAATTATATAAAAATGTTTAAGCCATGTTCTTTTCTGTGTTTTCCATCGGGTGCCTCTAGTTTTACCCATTTAAAAAAAAAAAAACTGGTTTTTCATCCGCTGGTCATTTATTAATTATTTTATTTTATAAAAATAATTGTAGAATAAGTTGTGTCCTATTTGCAATCTTGATGGAGAAGATGGTCCTTCCTCCTAAGGCCATTAGATCTGCCAGGTTCCTAGCCATGCTAAAAGAGAGGTATTTGCAGAAAAAGGGCAAAGATGAGGTGATCCATATCAGATGCCTGAGGTTTGAGCAACCTGCTAACAATAATGAGGGGTGTGGGGAAGATCTCCCGTGGTTGCTGCAATTATAAAAATTGGGTATCTTTAGGAAATTAGCAGCAATTTTGATTAATCAGAGAACAAAAACCAAGAATGTCTCGGAATTTTTCTTCATACAAGGATAAGGTTCTGGATACAAAATCCGACAAAGTAGAACCACCTCTATCAAGAGAATGATTCTTTTTATTATTATTAAAGCTAGGACTTTGAGGTCCGTTTAAATTTAATTCATTGAAATTCCATCTAATAAAAAAGGGGAGCTAATATCACTCTAAATGAAGGTGATAATATCACTCTAGTACCAAAGGTGATATCATATCTAAATTTCTGCATTTATCTTTTAATTAAACACTAGACAATCACAAAATCAGGTCAAGGCCATGCGTCAAGCTGTAACACTAAAAGGAAATCAACAAACGATACACCTAATGTTGTCCGAGAGAGAAAACTTAGACGTCGTTAAGGCTGTTAAAAGTATGCGATGGTACAAGTTTCTTTTCATGAAATTAATATATACAGGTGTGAAATTAGATACATATAGAGACACTAAATCAAACAGAAGGACCAGACCTGAGCACCTTCTCTAATTTCTCAGCCTTGTCGTAATCCTTATCTGTAAGAGGACCGGCAGGAAATGGTGTAATCTCCACAGTCAAGTGTGGGGTTGGCAGCTCATCAAACAAAGCTCTCACATTATTACAACAAACGGTTTCTCCATGAGCGCTCTCCCTCCTTATCTGACAACCCTACAAGCAGCATGAGAATTCGTAAAAGCAAGGATCGACTTTCGGATTATTTTTTCTTTCACCAGAAATATAGTAAAATTTAAGATGAAATTAGCGTGAAAAATGATGCTGAGGAAAGAAACATTATGTTGAGTTTTATTACCTTGTGAGAGGTGGCGTCTCTAAATTGATCGTCATCAGATAGTAAGGAAGCAATTGCTTTGAGAAGGCGTCGCCCTTCAGATTTGGAAGGTATCCTGTAATTCCGCCTAAGCGTACCCTTTGTTGTAGGATGCCATTTGCTCACAAGTTTCCTTTTATCAGCTGCATCTTTTTCTGTATGAACAAAAGAAGAATTGCATATTCCTTCACTACCAGGAAAAGAGTTTGCAAACATATTACAAAGGACTCTATGTAAGCAAGGCCTCGGCAAATCTAATAACTGTGTAACTGTTAATCATGGATACAATTCAATTGACATTTGGAAACTCAAAAACTTCTTATCATGATTACTCAGAATCATCTCGAAGTTGAACCATAGATTTCTCATAGCTTGCATTGATATTTGATCATCTTTTGCCCATGCCCCATGGCATTTTGGGAATCTTGAAGTTATGCTAACAAAGCATACACGCAATACCATTACCATCCCTCTTGTTTTCTAGTTAAAACCCTCTTAGTAAAGATTTATATGAAACAAACAACCTATACAATTACCACTCAAAAAAACATAAATAAAAAGATCTGTTCAAGCACAAAAGGATTCCCAAGTTGGAGTGTTGGGCATTGGTTAGTGGAGAGGGAAAGGGATCTTTCAATCATGATTTCATTTGTTTCCTCATCTTGTAAATGGCTATAACTTCAGCACAAGTCAGAAGCAAGAGCATGCTAAGAGAGGATAAAGAACCTTCAAAATATGACATCATGCTTCAGTAAAACCACAATTTTCCATAACATGTTTAATGGTTTGATACATAATTCCCTCAGTCATCAAAAGATAATAAAAAGTTTGAGGACCTCTAATATGACATATTAACATCCTCTAGTAAACCCTTCCCCCTTAAAAGGTGAAGCTGTGCAACTCCTACCCTACCAATGCCTTATCTTGTGCACACAAGTATTGATATGTGTCCTCTATTTATTTCAGATAGCTGTTATTTCTTAAGTTTTTAAAATTGATTGAAAACAAGATAAAGCCATTTTTGATATTAACTGGATGCACCTTGTATTTTTGTATTAAAACAAAATACCACACCTCAAAAAAGATAATTTCCAATTTTTTCTCTAGAACCCTGGGCAATACAAGTTCATTTTTTGCAGCAAAAACAGAAAGTATGTTCATTTTATGGTGTATTAGTGCCATTCTATTTACATATTAAAAAAAGGTGAATGTACATCTAATGGTGTGTTGGTGTTATAGTGTTATAAAATTATTTTATTTGTCTATAAAGAAAAATAGAAGTATGTACAGTACAACGTCTACTTAGGTACTGGCACTGAGCAAAAGACATGTTTCACATCCTTTTTTGAAAGACAAGGTGATAAATACATATGAAAAGTGTGCTTTTGCTGCAAAAGATATATAAATTGGCAAGTCTTTGCAATCCTTGCATTTGATATTGAATGACCTTCCCTTCCTTCTGAGCTCCACCATAAGCATAATTTTCTTTAATCTCATTTTTATGTTATACCTTTAGTAAAAGATTTACTGAATATTACAATCGCAGTCAGTTGTGTATTAGTGCAAATGTGCAATTCTATTGGTTTCGACTTTCAATATTTGTGTCAGTGTATACATGAGTAATGAGTTCATGGATGGAGCTTGATACCATGGCAGGAGAAGGTAGCACCTCATGGTGCATTTTCATGAGGACTTGAATAAAATTATACTAATATTCAAAATCACATAAATTATTGATGCATCCTCTGAGACTTAGCAGATAAGTATCAATGACTTTGCAACAATGGATATTATCGGTTTATTGCTGTTCTTATTTGTCACTTGAGTTTATTTCTTGTACAATCTACCCCTTGCATCTATTCATTAAACAAATAAACCTTGGCAGAGAGACAAAAAGAAAATACTGTTTTTTTTGCTAAATGAAAAGAAAATACTTCAAAAGTCAAAAACAAAGAAAATATACAACTGCCGGATTTATTAAAAGTAAAAAAAAAAAAAAAAAACTTGAATCAAAATCTAGCTCTGAAATTCATTCTATGACAACAAAACATCCAGATTCCCAAGCAGCAAACCAATATTAATTTTTTCAAAAAAAGAAAAACTATAAAAATATAGAAGAATTATCTGGGTATTACTCCACAATCCGCACTAACTGACAAGTATTAGAATCAGCAATTAAATGAAAAAAGGGAATATTTTTTAAAATTTTACCTGGTTTGCCTTGTAACTCCTCGAACCACTTTGAGAACCCCAAATCATCACCACCATTTTCCAATTCTGCAAACCAAAAGAATCAACAATTACTAAACAAAAACAGAAAGAACCCATCAAACTCCACAAACAAATAAACCCCATTTCAAGAAAATCAAGACCTGATGAAAAAATTGGATTAGCTGGAGATCCAGCCAAACCAGCTTTCAAAAGGGCATACTGAATACAAATCCTGCCCGCCCACAACACAGGAGCCTCGATCAAAGAAGCCTGAATTTTTGGTCCATTGGTAGCAGAGGTAGAAATGAACTTGGTTTTGAGCTTACCCTTTTTCCTATTGAAAAGACTCAGCTCAATATGAAAACTAGGACAAAGAGTTTTAGGAAGAAAACCAGTGGTAGGGCTTAGATTGTTGGTGTGTAGAAGCATTTCTTTTTGCAAAGACTGAAAATGGTGTAAAATTGAAGTTTGAGATCAGTGATGATTGTTATACAGATAGATTCAGCAGATATACACTTACTTTAAAATAAATAAATAAATAAATAAATAAAAGAAAAAGGAAGAGATATTTTTTTAATCTGATCTTGCCGAGGCAACGCTCACTGAGAGGACAAGGCAATAATTTGCATAGAGGATAACATTTTCAAATGGAAGTGACATGCGATAGTTTGATGAGATTTTGTCAAATTTTTATTTTTATTAATAGAAATATTAATTTTATTTTTAAATTGATTTTTTTTTGTAATTTTTTAAATTTTTTAACATAAATTGTCAAAAAAAGGAAATGTTTATGAAAGTACTCCATACCTTACTTTCAAAAGGAAATAAATATAAAGCATGTAAACAAAATTAACCTTGTTTAGTCATGTGCATTTTAACCTTTTTGGGTGATGTTTAAAAAAGGAGAAAAAAGGGATAGTAATTGAAAACATGGGAGTTTATTGGAATTTTTTAAGGGAATTGTTATTTTTATAATTAAAAATTAATATTTCTGCAAAAATCGTTTCCTATAAGTGTGGGACTTGTTAACTATTTATGTGAGAAAAATCTTATAAAATTATTATTTTTACTTGAAGAATGGATGAGAAATTTAAATAAATGGAGAGAAAGGGAGGGATAGTTAATTGAAAATTAGGTCTTAGATTCATTCTCCACCATAACATGTTAACTTGTTAGAGCATTTATAACAGTACAACAATTTCTTCAATAAATTTTCTATTTTTAATTTTAAAAAATACATCAATAAATTATTATTCAACAGTTTATTTATTCTTATTTAACTCTCTATTCTAATCTCTATATATGATTTTACTCTCCAGGGTGAGAGAGTCAAAAGACTGTTCTCTATATATGCAAAATGACATTTTACACCCTCATTTAAGTAGACAACTCATCAATCATATATATCTTGACATTATTGTCACATGACTTTTTTACTACTTTATTTTTAAATTATAAAATTAATATTGACTTATTTTTAAAAAATTAATTTCAAACGTATTCAAATTTAAAATTGATATAAATTTATTTAATTTATGTCCATATAATTATAAATATTCTAAAGTACTATTAATTATAAATTTATTATTTTTAAAATTTAAATGAATCATATTTAAATTTAAAAATATCACAAATTAACTTTTTAAAGTTAATATTGATCTTATGTACATTTGCATCTACAATCCCATAAATTACTTAAAAAAATTTTAAAAAAGTTATTTAACAGTAGAATACAATTGATATATTATACTCTTTTTTATAAATTATAAGATTATTATTAATTTTATAAGTCAATTTGATGCATTCTCAAACTTAATAGTTTTGCTAAGCATTGTAAAAATAATAAATTTTATAAGTAATAGTATTTTTTTTCTAAATAAGTTTCAATATGTATTGATTAAATTTATATTAATTTTAAATTTAAAAATATCACACACTTACTTCAAAAAAGATTCATAAATTAATAGAGATTTTATAATTAAAAATAAGAAGTTGTAGTATATTATATTTATCATAAGCTCTAACGCATGAAGCCAATACAAAAATCAAATGGTTATAACGGTCAAAACATGCTTTGACTACTGAAACTTTTAAATCTTAAATTTTAAATTTCATTATTTAATGAATCAATATAAGGAACTTGTTGGGTATATAGTGAAAAAATTAAATCCCTATAGAATGACTCAACTACACTGTAAAGTATGAATAAAGATAAAAAAAATTGTTATAAATGCTCTTATTCAGCTTTTATAAGAGGTTTGCATTGCATTCCTCTTTAATTTGAAATTAGTGATCTTTTATATGAAGTTAATGATTATGGTAAGTGAGAGTTTTGTTGTAATCTAAATGAGAAAGTTAATCTCGGAAAGATGTGTACTATTTGAGAATAATTAATTTAGAGGAGCACTATTTTTACACTTATTTTTAATATTTTTATATAATTTTTTCTCACATAAAAGCAAGACTCATTGTATAATTATATAAAAAAATATCATGTAAAAATATATGTGAAAATATGATTTCTCTTAATTTAAAATGGGATTCCATGCCATACTTGAACAACTTGAAAGACGCTCCATCAAATAATAAAATATTTCAATTGGTTGAATCCCTATCCATAACAATTAAATTACTCAGCATTGTCCACTTCTTGACAACAACATCCCATTTGTATTCCCGTGCATGTCACTCAAAATTTAGATTAAGGGGATGTTTGTTTAGGACTGAATAACTGATTTGATCAGTTATTTAATGCGTTTGTTTTGAAAAAAAAATTGTCTGAATAACTGAATCAGTCAGTCATTCAGAAAATTTGGGTTGAATGACTAAGTCATATTTTTTGGCTGAACGATGACTGAATGAAGTATTTTATATTTAATTTTTTTCACAATATTAAATAAATTTACAATAATTTTGAATTTTTTCATAGGAATAAAATAATAAAAATTTGTTATTCAGATATTTTAGACATGTTAATTATCAAACAATTTTTTTCATTCAGATTCAGCTCATCCAAATTTAAATTCATTCAATTTTTATCAAACACATCCCCTAAATCACAAATCTCACCCATAATTTTAGACTTAAAGGTCAATTGTCACTCCAAATTTAGTTTTGATTCACACCCTAAAACTTTGAGCAAAAACAATTTACACCCTAAACTTTGACCACCAAATAATTTACACCAAAATTTTGAGCACTAAAACAATTTGCACCTTCTGCGCTGAAATCTAAGTATATAAGCCGTATCACACATATTTCAATTCTAATGTTAGATAATTAATAGTATTAATTTAACATATCATTACTATGCATGGGCTAATTAATTACTCTTTCTCCCCTCTTTCAATTATTCTATTTATTTAAGGACAAAATAAAAATAATTAATCTTTTCTCCTAAATATATGTAAAATATCTTATAATATATAAACATTTTTTTTAAAAAAGACTTGTATAATAAAAAGGAGGGAGTAACATTCATCGTTTACAAGTTGAACCTTAATTATATATCATTGTACTCTTTTTTAAATTCCACAATTATATAAGCACAAAGTAAAAAACTAATGATTAATTTCTCAGTTTTTTATTTTATTTTTTAATCAGAAACTGCAAAGTTCCATTTTCACAATTCTTAAATCATGTATCATCTTAGTAATAGGGTTAGTTAAGCTGAACGGATACTTTTTATGTCCCACAACCTCATCAGGCCAAATATATGAAATAAATAAATAAATACATGAACTGGGAGAATACCAAGAACCAGTTTTTTTACAACCTGATACTACTAGGCTACCACCCCATGTCTAGAGCTTTTCTTCCAAAAAGATTAAAGCTTTTAGCTTTAACTTCTGAGGTACCTTTCAGCTTTACAGTAGGGGGATTCTTTCATCTTAGCAATGGAGAACTAACAGTAGGGATTCTTTCATCTTAGCAACTGCACAAGGGATTAAACTAGAGTCCCTTGGTGATATCAAAGAGAAGAGAATCAAAGTGGCCGGTCCCTACGGATCGATGCAAAGACAACTAGATGCAGACCTACATGGCGAAGCTCGTTCATATCTTTACAAACCTAACATCACTTTGCCCAAATGCAGTTCCACAACCTGGACACTTGCGATGGCGGATCACGAGATTTCTTTGAATGCAAGGATTGCAGAATAGATGATAGCACTTCACAATTACAACCTGCCAAATACAGAGCAAACCAAATCTTTTGTCACTAAATAATACATGCACACCATACCCCACTTATGCTTTCTGTGTGACATATTACAATTCTGAAATCTGAATTTGCAGATGGAGGATGCCCATTAAACAGGGTTCTAAAATATCCCTGCCTAGGTGATATGCGGGTCCTCTACCACCTAGATTTGATTGGACGCCTACACCCCCGTCGCCAAGGCGGAAGCAGACCTCTGCCGCGTCGATTTAATAAGGCTTTGAAACTCAAATGAATTTGTGAAGTTTTAAAAGAATTTTTTTTTGGGTAATCTGTCATGTAAAATTTTTAAAATAGAACATCTAATATATGTTTTATATAGTATTAGTGGCCACCGCAATTATGTGGGGTAAAATTGGAACTTTATAAAATTTAGAGTAAATAGAAAGACAAAAAATTATTATTAACAAGGGAAAAATAATAATATATCTAAAATTGTATGGGCAAAAGAGTTAAAAAGAAGGGAAAAAAAAGAAAAAAGAAGCAAGTCAGTGACCCAAAATTACCAGTCTTGCTGGGCAAGCCTCACAGAGGCTTTATATTAACAGCACGAGGATCAAAAAATTTGGAGTAAGTAACATTTACCCAAATATTGTTTCAAAAAAATAATGGAAAAGAAAGGCGACACCTGCATGCTTATGTAGAGAGTATAACCAGACCAAAGTAAGCTTCAAAGATCATAACCTTGCATGTGTACATACCTCTTTTGGTCTATCAAAACACACCCCACACTTGAGAATAGACTTGCAATCCTTGATTTCATCCTGGAGCTTTTGAATGGCAGCCTCCCCATTTTCAGAACTAAGCTCCTCAACCTTTCTATTTAGTTCCATGAGCTCATCATCAAGCTTCTTCCTCTCACCTCTGGTGTATACATGAAATCACCAAGTTAATTCAGATCTAGCTTCAGGAACCAGTAAATAGATGCACAAAAAAAGCTATAGGCCTTCACAAACAAATTTCTATGCCAAGTACTTGGGAAAAATATTTGTTATGCACTCATATCTTCCTCATTTGAAAAGTAACTCGGGACATTTGACACAGGTAGGCTGTAGAGTGGTAGATCTTCTGATGAACATGCACATCAAATATCAGTCCACATGGAGCAGCTCTCAAGATTCTTTAATGCACATGCCTAAGAAAAATTGTTACAAATCTCTAATGGCACAAAAATTACATCACATCATCAAGTTTACTTTTGGTTTCAGGTTTACAATCTTCCAATTGCTAAGGTAGAAAACAGGAAATTGAATGACACATAATTAAAAGTAGAAGCTCCATCTTATGACAATAAAAATAAATACTAAAAATTAGAGACAGAAAAAACGACCTTTCGATATCCAGTTCCTTTTGAGTTTCATCAATCTTTCGCTGGACCTGCTCGTATTCCTTCTCAGATGAAGAAACTACAGATTTCAGCCACTTTAATTCCTTCTCAGCATCTGCAAGTTCCCACTTTGCAGTTTCCAGGTTGACTGCTAGATGTCTATCTTCTTCAGTAGATTTCAAAGCTTCCGTAATGGAAATTTTCATCTGCAAGGTTTAACATCTGCTGTTGGAGAAGGATAAGTAGCAGCAAAGATGTCTGTTAAGTTGAAGAATCCTTACCTGCTCTTCACCATGAGCAATCCTCAATTTCAAAGATTCGAGCGATGTATTGACCTGTTGAAGCTGTTTTGCTAGTGCTTGCTTCTCAGAAAGTAGAAAATTATGCGCCTGCTTTGTCTTCACACTCTCAGAAACCAGCTGCACACAAAAAGCCACACTAAGATAACGAACAACCAGCCCTAGCATCCTATTGTAACACTCGGTCAGATTAAAATGTTGCAAGCAAAAAAGGAGACCTTGATATTGTACTCGTCCCTTTCAGTAACCTGCTGTAACAGATGTTGGTTTTGTGTTTGCATATCTTCATATGCTTGACCAATAGTCTGCATCGCAAAAGAAGGGAGTCAATAGAGGCGCGAATGGATAGAACATGATTGTATCGATCTAGGTACCAAACTGCACAACATTGAACAAGCACATGAAAGAATCTTTTCAGATAAATATAGTTTCTAAACCTCCATTTCAGAAATATAAGCCTCTGCCTCTCCATCCTTAATTTTGATAGCCTCTGTAAGCTCCAAAACATCTCTGAAGGTGAAGTGACATTCAAACATTATCAAAGAAAGCACAGTATCGTAAAGAAAAGTATCTTACAAAGAAACAGAAAAACAATTTGATGAAAAACTAATCCAGGTGTAAGCACTATGAACATCTTAACAGTAGAAGAGGAGAGAACAAAGAATAAAAAAATTTAAAATGTTCGTTTAACCAAATATTATACTTATGCAAATAATGTAGCCTAGCAAATTATGCAGATGATCAGCTTTAGTAAGATAAAACAACAGAAGTTTGTGCCATGCTAAATCCAGGAAACAGAAACATGTAGATCAATGTTGCAATAATATGTGAGTTCTATTATATTGGTTGTGTCATCTATGTATATTACTAAGTTATATATTATTTTTTATTTTTTAAAATTTATTAGGTTTTATGTTTATATGTGAGAATCGTTTTTAGCTCCCTCAACAAATATGGGCTAAGAAAGAATTGTTGAGTTGAGAAAAACACAAGGTACTACTACAAAGATAAAACATAACCGCTTTTCACAGCAGATGAGCTAGAAAAGAAAAACACAACTTTTGAATTAATAAATATAAACCAACTTGCATGATACTGCTTCAAAGCAGAAAATGAAATTTCATACATGTTTTCAAAAAAGATAGAACCAGAGATGAGACCTTTCAGCGGCACCCAGTTTAGCCCTTAGATCAGCTATTTCAGATTCAGCAGCAGAGAGCCTTTGTTGGCATGCAGCCTCGGCTTCATTTGCAGCTTTCACCCTCAATTCTAAACCATGCTCTTCCAAAGCATTTCTCAAAACAGCTACTTGAGAGAGAGCTCTCTGTTCCGATTCATTAATTTCCATCACATCTCTGGATCAGATAGTTGAATTTTTTTGGTGTCAAATATTCATTTATCCATTATAAAAAAGGTTTCACAAACTAGAATGAACCAGTATGACACTTGCAGCAATATATCGATCCATAACTCAACATAACTAGTTCAAGAGAATTGCAGAATGAGCTAATTGACTCAATATTCCCTTTCTATCAGTTAGTTAAATACCAAAACTCACATGTGAAAAATTATCAGGTGCTTCTTACTTAAACATACTTAAAGAAATAATAAATTATTCTATCATTAAACGCTTAACGGATTTGCTTCTACGAAAATAAAAAGTTCCAATAAATGGTCTAAAACAGAGCTAATTGTCAATTAAATGGTCAATAAACCTTAAGAAACAATTATTAAAAGTGGGATAGGATGAAAATGAATCTCATTAAAAGTGGAAAGGCAAGAAAGAAAACTAAATACAGAATAAGTAAATAAATATATAAGAAAATAAAGAAAGAAAATTAATAAATGAAAATAAAAGAATAAAAATGAAAGGAGATAAGTAAAATAAAGCACTCCCAAAAATAGAAAAATGCATACATACACACCCACATATATAAACTAAAATGGAAAACAAATAAAAAATGCAATGGAGAGAAAGACGACAAACAAACCACACCCGAAAAAAGGTGGAATTCCTTACTCAGCCTTATGCGAATTACATCTCTACACGTTCCTATCACAAATCATGTTCTCAGTTATGTTCCGCTCGTTCAAGTCTCTTTGTACGACTTTTCCTTTAGCCTTTTTCTGCCTAACCCTCCCTCCTCTTCTAGTATCTTCCTCTTAATATACAGGACTCCTATTCTAATCTATTAATCTCTAGGCCAATTTTGAATACAACCAATCCATCTCAACTTATTCACTCATCTTCAGAGACCTGGCAAAAGAGGTCCAGGCCCGCGGGCTAGCCCGGCTCGCAAAAAATGAGCTATAGGCTTTATTATTGCAGCACATGTAAAGTTGGGCCATTTGGCCCGACCCTTTTTTGGCCCGACCCGTGATAGCCCGGCCCGCCCGTGAATTATTTTTTTAAAAAAAATAAAAACAATGCTACTTTTGAGGGTTGAACACAAGGCCTCTAAGTCATTAAATAAGAGTTCAATCCAACTAAACTACAATATTGGGGGGTATTGCGATCGTAATATTGGGGGGCCTAGCGCCTAGGCGGGGCCTGGGCGGGGCCTAGGCGGGATTTTTTATTCTAAGTCAATTTTAATATTTTATCTTACATTTATCCAAACAAAATAATAATATAAAGCAAAACAATATATAATAAAGATAATAAAGGCCTTTTCTTAAAGTTCAAACACATCCATATTGTTAATGTCAAAGTTCAAACACAAACATGCAATTGTTCAAAGTTTAAACATATTTTTAACGTATTAGTTTTATTTATAAACATGATTGCAATTAAATAATAAAATTTTAAATTTTAAGAATTTAATTCAATATTAAAACTTAAGAAACTAAACATAAATTTAAGAATTATAAAATTGAATTTAACTAAATATTACAAATGTATCATCATTTATATAATTTGAAGTTGGTACAAGTTTAAAAAATTACAACTATAATAAAATTATCCATTTTGACTTGATATTGTTCACTTCTTATTGTGATTTGATATCTTACAACTTTGTATTATGAATATGATAAATCATTAGAAAAATAAATATATCAAGATTTGGTTTAGGTAGTTATTAAAATAAAAAAAATCTACCCGCCTAATTTCTTGGAGGAATTTTTTTACCGCCTTGGGCCTAGGTGAGGCGCCTGGGAGGCCTAGAGGCGCCAAGGGGCGCCTAGCGCCTAGGCGGGGCACCAAGGGGCGCCTAGGCGGACCTAGGCGGGGATTTTTAGAACAGTGACAATTAGTTATATGGGTGGTGTTGTTTGGGCTATCAAAGTTTGCAGATTCTAGAATTCTACTATATTCATGCATACAGTGTTAGCATTTTCATCTGTTTAAGAAATTAGCTTATTATAGTTACTTCTAGTATAATCATCGCGTTCAAAACACTTTCAAGGCCCCAAAAAAAGGGTGTATCCCTTTACTTTTGAGTTGGTATCGGGGATTCATGCCATTTTAAATAAAAATAATAATATTCAAATACCCAGGAGCAACACAACTCCCTGACGCTTGATTGAACAACAGCCCAGACAAGTACCTGCTGTCATGTATTTGTTGTCCAAGCATGTCCAGGAAGATCTGCAGTTCTTGTTTTTCCTTCTGTGATTTCTCAATCTGTAACAATTTTTCCCCAACATAAACTACCAAAATGAGCTCAGTGCCACATTAGTATGATTATAGGGAAGGAAAAAAAGGATGCATATATGAAAAAACTAGCAAAACCAGAGTGAACTAGTGTAAGAAACTTACAAGTTCCTTTAGAGACTTGATATCTGCCACTTGCTCAGCACATTTATCTACCAAAATCTTCTGTTCACTAGTCTACCAGAAAGGAATAGATACGTTAATCTCAGAAGACAGCCGGAACTGAAGCAGCATACAACAATCAAACAGTTCAATATTCGGTAGCAAATCTCAACATATTTTGGATGTGTTTTGCAATTAACAACTTCATCTTAGATTTCTCTTGAGTTTTGCAAACTAGGATGTCTGATTGTTTTGGTAATTGTTCATAGTATTCCATAACTACTAATTTACATAGTTGTCACGGCGACGCCTAGGCGTCTAGGCGATGGAGAAATGGCACAGTGAGAGGTCGACTTGAGATGGAGATGCTAAGGCGTGCGCCTTGGCAGCTCGGCAAAGCCGTGGGACGCCTTAGCAGCTCTGGCCCAACTTAAATGTTTACCTCATCTACTCTCTGACCCATGAACATAATACCATGGCCCATCAATTTAAAAAAATGAGAAAGGGAGAAAGGCTCTTATGTTTTGGGTTTTAATGTATATGAAATTTTATTGCCAATATACTTGTTAAGTAATATAAATAATATATAAATTACACATTGTAAACAACTTGTCGTCATATGGACGCCATGGAGTTCGCCTTGTCGCCTAGGCGTCCAGGCAGTCGGCTACCGCCATGATTCGCCGTGGTGCCATGACAACTATGCTAATTTATACTTGCGGTCATAGAGAACACCATATAATGAAAGGAAGACGGAACCTTTCTGCTCAATAAATCTTTTAGTGATTGGGTTTCTTCACGTAGGGAAACAGCTTCATGGGCTGTCTCCTTCCACCGATTCAACTGAGCTTCCATCAATCCCATCTCTTTAGACAAAGCAGATGCCATCACCTGAAACTCTGCTTTAATATCTTTTCTTCCTGGAGGAACTACCATTCTTCAGAAACAAACTTACTGAGTTCCACTAAATAAAAAAACTCAATGGGTAAGCAATTCAACCTGAATCTTGCACAGCTTCTTCCATCTTAATTTCTAACTCATTATTCTCAGTGACACACTTCTGCAATTGCTGTTCAAGTTCTTCAATTTTAGAGTCAGCATTATTAATGCCACTCTTCACAACATCTACTGAATCTGCTTTTACGTTCAACTCTTTCTCCCTTCGCATAACGGAAGACCTGTCAGCCTGGAATTGAACTTTTAAGAAATATAACATAGCTAAAGCAGCAATTAAAAATTTTTATATAGCAACGCAGCTTCACCTGCAGAGTATCTGTCAACGTTTTGTACCGATCTAATTCAGCAGACCAGTGTTGGAGCTGATCGTTCAGTAAAGTATACGAACGTGATGAGTGAACATAATTATCATCCTTCAGTTCATTCTAAAAAAAGCACCAAACACAAGTTAGATTAACGCTTAACAAAACTAAACAACTTCGCCAATTTTTCTGCCAAAATGATGGTATCACATACAAAGACGAGAAATCCATAAACACCACCTGAAGATCTTGCAATTGTTTTGACAAGATTAGATTGTCCTCCTGTGCATCTTGTAGCTCAGCAAGACGATCAGCTGCCAATATCTACATAAACTCGAATAATATTAGAGAGAGAGTGTGATAGAGAGTGAATCAACTACATCTACAAGATACCTTAGTTTCCTCGATAGAATCTTTCAACTCCCGCAAACCCATTGTCTTGTCTGCATTTTTTTCAGGTGACAAGGTTCCATTTACTGCCCCTGACACTGGAGTTTGCACACCAGATGCCACATCCGTCTGCATTTTAAGATTGACCAGTTTTCTTCTACTTTCTTCAAGTTCAGTCATGCTTTCTTCCAGATCACCTTTTAAGCATAGGCAAATATATATGCTCGTCGGTCAAATACACAATCTTGATGAATGAAATTGCAGTATAAAACAATAAATACTTATCAGTCACCAAACTCTTGGAAATTAAAAAGCAATTTCTGAAAAATGAATGTCCTACTAATTTTGTTGACCATTTTTTAAAAATATATGTGATTAAAAGGACATGACAATAATAATTCCAGCCTTTAAAGTTAACACACAAAAAACACATCCACAAATTATGTCTTATGCAAACCTAAACATTCAAAAAATTACAGTAAGTCAATAAAAGAAAAAATATTCTCTTAGGGAGGGAGTATTAATTTCCAAATCACATTATCAACCAAATACAATATTAATGAGACTGACAAAGTAAAAATGAGGTGAAGGAACTATTAGGAACCTGTAAGACGTCTTATCTCAGATTGGCCCACTGAATGGCTATGAATACATGTCTGAATCCCATCAGCATATTCTTTATGCTTCAAGCGTAGAATATCAATCACCTCATGCAGATTACTAGCCTCCTCTTTCATCAAATTCTCAATCTTACTCAATTGGATAATAACATCTGAGGACTCCGTATTATAACAAAAAACAAATCATCAATACAAAGTCTAGTCTCGAAGATATTTGACAATGTTGAAAATTTTAATACATGGAATTGACCCACCATTACCAATGCCTCGATTCGGCCCAGATCGCTACAAAAAATTGTTTTTTCCCTTCTGATGATGTTTAAGAGAATAAAAGTAAAGTTATTTCGTACAAATACTTAAAATCATAGTTCTCATGGCGCCAAGGCGGGACACGACGGTAGTTAACCGCTAAGAAGCCTAAGCGATAAGGCGCCCGCCATGGCGTCCTTATGGCGACAAGTCGTTAACAGTGTGCAATTTATACATTATTTATTTTATTTTAAAAATATATTGCACAACAAAATTTTATATACACTAAAACCCAAAACATAATAACTAACACTATAAAAAAGTCACCACTCTTTATTCTGTTTCTAGTCACAGTTCAAGCAAAGTCATCAACTACGAAGTCATTTCTGCCTCCCTCACGAGCATTACTCTCATTCAAAAGAGTAGGGTCATGGGTTAGGTTAAGGTCATGGATTGAGTTACTTGAGTAATTGGAAAAGTCCATGGATTATGATGGGTCAGGATAAAAAATGACTTAATTACTTAACTTGGGTTCGCTACCAATGCGTGAGCCTTGGCGGTTCAGCGTCTAAGGCGTTACCTTGCCCTTCTCCAACACCAGGACGCCTAATCGTCGCCTAGGCGACACCATGACAACTATGCTTAAAATGGATTAGTTGTGACTTAAAAAAAAATTCTGCATAATTTTCATGTACAATTTAGAATCTTGACATCTAATATATGCTTTATATATTAATATAAAAAACATAAGATAAATAAACAAATGAATAAAGCTGCCTAAGAGCTAAAACACTCATAATTTGAGAACAATAATTGTTTTTATGGGGCAGGTATCCCCGACCTTCTGCAGATGGCTTCCCATTCAAAACCTGAGATATGCATTCGGCTTTCGCTCTTTGTGCTTCGATGGTATCTTCCAAGAATTTCATCAATTCCTGAGTCGCAGAATGACGCGAAGCAAGTGCTTCTTTAACATATAGAGATCCATCACTTCCATTGCTTTCACTAAAATCCAACTCTAACAGTTTATAAAGAAAGATATCCTCCGCTGGACATGATGGAACTAAACCTACATAATAGAATCAACTATTTAATATCTGTGTAACCGAAAATTCTGATCTCATATGAAACAGAAGATTAACTCTAAAAACCTCTAATACAGTCTGCACGATCCATAACTTTTAAAGTACTTTTCCCTGCCCCAGCACGTACACCAAGGAGGATTAAATCATCAACCCACTACATAGAGAACGGAGAGGGGAAACTTAGAGAAAGTAATATGTAAAAATAGACCACATATAACGGGACATGAATAGATGGTAACCTGATTCCATAGTTGGTTCACTGTAATCAAGATCTTATCATATGACGTCTGGTTATCCTGTAATTCTTTTATTTTGGCTTCAAGATCATGCAACTCATGCTTCTGCACGTCTAACTGTTGAACAAGTTTTTGATTCTGATACTGGAGAACTGCTGCATCAACCTGCAATAAACTATAATCCATGAGTTTCATGTATGAATATAGGTATGTGAAAAATGAAGAACATGGCAGAAACAAGAGTTGTGTTACTCTTGAAGATGGACACCAACAGCAGGCATAATGAAATTCAAAACCGAGGGGCGAGGGGGGTTGTGTGAAGGGATTGCACTACATGAAAGAAAATAGAAGAAAATAGAGAATACAAGAAGAGGGAGACCAGAAGTACACTGCCTTACAGCAAGTGGTAAAAACAACACTTTTAAAAAGAGCAGCTTTCGAATCTCTACAAACAGAAGAAACAGAAATGCCCCTAGAGGCAACCATGGTAGAAGCCCATATGAAGCAAAAGAACGATTCTATCTTGCAACAAACAAGAAATATAGTTGAAGTCAAGCAAGCTCACCCAAATCCCCAAAAGAACAAAAAATAGTAGCACATTTCCAAAGCATCTTAGATACTTCCTCCAAGATCTCTGAAATGAGTAAGCAACAAATCTTACACAGAAGCGGGATACACCTAACAAGTGTGTTTCTCTATTGATTCTCTACGGAAATAGGTACTCTTATTCCTTCTTTCCACCTTGTCCTACATCAAAAAACACCTTTTTTGGATTTCCCCATAAAAAGTATAGTTACCCCTAAAGTCGGTGTATATAGGGAGAAGAGCGATGGGCCCTAAGGAAGGACACTCCTCTCATTTCTTGATATCTACTCGAAACATTCTGGAGACATAAGTTGTCCTCCTGAGGGACATTAGAGAGTAATCTCTGACTTTTCAGGCAAATATTCAGTACAAGCCTTTCCCAAGACAAAAATATAAAGGATCCACTCCCTAGAAAGAATGAATAATGAGGGCATAGGGCCAACATCAGTAAACCATTTCCTATTTTACCCAAGGATCATCTTACAGATTTTACAGTCTATCTGTCCAACTAGGACTAAGCCAAACTATAAAGTGGTACTTTTTTTCGTTAATTTATTTTTGTTGTGGGTAATAACCAATAAGTATACACTTTCCATGTGTTTGCTGAGAAACTGATTGAATAAGTTGTAAACTTGATTATGAAGCTCTTGTAAACTTTTTTTTATCATAGTAACAACCCTAAAAATATATATAATTACATGATAATGATGAGTTTCCTAATAGAAAATTCAACATATTCAAAATATTTCATAAGCAACAGCATTTCAAACTCTGTAATTTTCATAAAGGAAGCATGACAAAAACTTTTGGGATAACAATAGTTGAGAAGCATGACAAAAATTCTAAAAAGGCCAACTAAAACACAATAACGTCAACATGCCAAATTATATTAACACCAAAAGAATGTCTTAGTTTATTATACGTTGTTATTAGACATAAGATAAAAGAGTAGTAATATATTTTCACAGTGCAATGATTCAATTCAACAAACTAAGATCATCAAGCTCTTTTCTTAATCAAATATAAAACTATTACAAGCCTTCTTCAAAACCGAAGTCAAAACCTAAGTACAAGGGGAAAAAGTAGACAAAAAGCAAATAAATAAATAAGCAAATAACTCTCAAATGAGTGCAAGTTGTTGGAAAAATTACAAAATTCAATGTAAAAACAAAGCAATCCAGACATGGTACCAAGGAATCCCATCATTTTTGGTCATATATGTACAAAACTTTAACCCCAGCCATAAATCAGTAAAACCCTAACTTTCAAATTCCATGAAGATATCAAAACCTAGCTCTAATTCATGATATTCTACACCAATTAAACTCAAAATACAGCTAATACAATAATTAATACCTGAAATTTCATTCGAATTAATAGAGAGAGATGAGAAAGCTTACAGATTTGCTTTTATCTGGCGAATTGGTGGAAGAGTGACGAGCCATAGGGAAGGAAAAAGAGTCCAAATGGGGTCGCTTTTTTTCTGGTTCATCAGAATCCGCGTTCTCCATTACGCCCCTTCAACAAAACCCACCATCACAAAAAACCCCAACCTGCTAAATTCCCAGAAAACCTTGATTGTCTGTGTAGGTATATGAAAGAGAATCTTCAGTTCAGTTGCCTATATATATATATATTTATATGCAAGAGAAAGCTCTGTGATTGTAATTTGTATTTCTGTGATTGTATTGATTTTGATTCAATCTGTGTTGGTGCTTGTGTAGTTGTGTTTTCAAGTACCAAGAGAGAGTTCTCTGTTGATGGGTCACTCTTTAGAACAAAACTGGATTGGACCAAAGTAATTTGTAGACACTTAGCTAAATATATCATCACACATCAAATTTTGCACTAATATTTGGTATAGGAAACAGGGGAAGGGCTAATTGGGTAAACTCTCCACTGGTTGTTTTTCTAAATATAAATATATAAAATTGAAATAACTTTATAGTAATTTTCACTTTTTCACTAGTTGTTTTATAAATAACTTTATGTAATTTTCACTTTATAATTAAAATAAATTAAATTGGAAAATAAATAAATTATATCTGTCACCATGAAATTGAAAATCTTAACTAACATTGCAATCGCTCCAAGTTAGAGATCAGAGGTTTATTGATACTTTGACATAGGAGTACTATTTTTACACATGAGTTTTTGATATTATTGTACGGTCCTATCTCTCATGAAGGTAGAATTTACTCTCTTTTTTTTTACGTGAGAGAAAATTATATGAAAATATCAAAAATACATGTAAAAATATCAGTTTCCTTATTCGATTATTAAAAAATAACTGTATCTACTACTAAAGGCCTGTTTGTCAATGATTTATTTTAAAATGATTTATAAGTTAAAATTTAAAATAACTTATAAGTTATTTTAAATTGTGATTTATAAATAGAAATGTTTGGCATCATTTTTACTTATAAGTTAAAAATTAAGTTAAAATAAGTTATGAAGATATCTGGCTAAAATGACCTATATGTTAAAATAAATTGTAAATATAACAAAAATGAGGACAAAATGGTCTTTATATTTGATTAACTTATTTATTTTAAAATGACTTATAAATCTTTTTTGAGAAGTAATAAATTGTTACTTCTCAAAATAATTATAAATTATTTTAAAATAAATAACTTATAAATTATTTTAAATTATGTTTAATTTTCAAGACTTACATACATGTTGTACTATTTCTTTTAATTAATTTTTTCTATTACAGTGTGGTTCTAAGTTTTTAAATGTAAAGAAAGGAAAATAATATATATTACGAATTTATATGTGGATTTATAATATACAGTATACAATAGAGATTATTAAAAAAATCTTATGTTATTTAATTTTTCTTCCAAATTCGTTCATTTTCAAACAAAATACTTTGACAAAAAAATAACTAAGTTTTTAGTCCATTTTTTTTCTTTACTATTCAATAAAAAAACTCGTTGAAAACATAAGTGGATAAAAAACTTATTTTTTTTGCTATTTCTTTTTCTTTTTTTTTTATTTTAAAACCCAGTAACACAGTGTGAGTGTAATACATATTTTTACAAAAAATAATTTTACCTACACTGATATCAAATCTTGGATCTGCCACTAACTAAATCACTAACGATCACTAAATCGTCATTTTTCGACCATTGTTATTATGGTATTAGGGTTTACAATGTTAGCATTAATGATGATCACATGTCATATGGAATTCTATCCCTCTCATCGCATTTAGTTAGGCTTGCAAATAAATTGAACCATTCGCAAATCAGTTCGGTTCGAATTCGAGTTTGATATTTTGTCGAGTCGAGTTGACACATGATTTCACGTTTGATTGTTCGATCGAACATGTTCGCTGACCATGTGGTTCGATTCGTTTGTGTTCGCGAACAATTTGGGTTCGGTTCGGTTTGATTCGCGAAATTCGAGTTCGGTTCGAGATCTAACATGGGTTCGAGTAATTCAATTTTTTATATGTGAAAATTATTAACTGAATTAGAAGTTGGAAATATAATCAGTTGACACAGTCGTCAAAATATTCGCGAACTTGATTACGTTCGCAAACAAGCATGTGTCTCGATCACGTTCGACTTGTTCTCGAACTGAATCATATTCGCGAACAGTTAACGATCAAACTTAAATATTTAACTTCGGTTCAAGCTCGACAAAATTTAAATCGGTTCGATTCGGCTACAACCTACAGTTAGCCATAATCGATCGACTATTCCTAACTATTAGCCTTCACCAAATCATAATCACTGACCACTATCAACCGTAGTATCACCATTTTTATCTATGAAAGCCGCCTAAATTCATTCAAAACTTTTGGTCTTTGCACCATATATTATATATAGAATATAGATAGATATAGTCATATAGATATAGATGTTTCGTAGCATCATCAAGTCACCATTTTCAACCATTCCACTATTAAATATCATAAAAAGGTGTGATTTTAAACGGTTACTCCCTACCCAACGCAAACCCACCCACCCACGCACGCCCTCTCCCCCGTCTACCCCGCCCTCTCTCCCCAAAACTAAAAAAAAAAAATATAAAAATCCGCACGGATGGAAATGGGCTTTCTGTAATGATAGGTTAGTCATGCTAGCCTTGGTGAAGAACTAGTTCTTCCATTTAAGGTTACTATTGAGGGTTTAGATATCACTTAACAAGGGCCCTTGCCTAAAATTAATGCCTCCATATAAATATATATACTCCCTCCGTCCCATAATTATATGTTGATTTTCTATTTTGAGATGTCCCAATATATAGGCTACTCATTATTTATAAAATTTAGTTGGTTCATTATTTTACTTTAATGCCCTTATAATAAATATTCAACCATTACTCTTTTTTTGAAGAAACAACCTTTAATGTCATTATTTTTATCACTATATTTAATGTTGTTGTATTCTCAATAAAAGAATTCAACTTTTTAGGCTTTACTAGTTTAACATATTTTGTGTATAAAAGGCAATTGGACCAACAATCAATGAAGTTAAGAGTTTCAATGTGATAAGTAAGGAGTAATTAATTTATTCATTAATTTTATATTAAGGGGTATATGTGAAAAATTTGTGTTAAAAATTAACTTAAATTGATTTTCTTAAATTATGTGTCAAAAAAAATCAGCCTATAACTATGAGATGGAGGGAGTAGTATATGAGGTTTAGGGCCTAGTCTTTCATAGGGAAAAGCCTCCATAAAATATGGATTGGGGTATAGTTGATAAACTGATTTTTTATTTTAATTTTTCTCCAAAAGAGTGGCAAGTCTTACAATACTTCTTCACATTTGTTTCAAATAAAGGTTAAAGAAATTATTTATGTTTATTAGCTCCATTTGTGATGGAAGTATATGGTATGAGTCCATAAGAATAACTTTATATGGGATAATGTTTGTACCTTGTTTATTTTATCCAAAAATAAAAGAAAAATTATATATATATATATATATATATATATATATATATTATAAATATAAGTATTAGCGGTCGGTAATCCTTTTAGAGAGATAAATAATAATTCAGACCCTCCTATAATTTTTACCAATTCCCCGTGTATTAATAAGTTTTGTAATTATAATTGAATATAAATTTTCGCAATACATAACACTCAAAATAAAATGAGTGAAGTGAAAAATATGAGAGAACATTTTGAGGAATTTGCAACCCTTGGAAGCAATTACTCAAAATGAGAATAGGTGAATAATAATTCCATCTATAAAAAGGAAATAACTTTGTGGCACCCTTCACTCAAATTAATTTTTATTAAAATAAGTAAGTTTTAAGAAATTAAGGGGATTGAAAAACAATCTTGAGCTGTCCCAATTACAAATTTTGTTGATCCAATAGTGTCAGGGATCAGAAAATAAAGAGAAGAATTGATAACATATAATGCTCTAATGAACCATATACCTAATATTACGAATATTATCAATAAGTCGAAGTCCTAAAATAAGGTCTATTTTTATTTATTTCTATATATCACGATTAATTTAGGTAGTTAATGCAATAATAACGCTAAATTTAAAGTTTATTTGATATCCCAAATTTAAGAGTAATGCTACGGTCACAAATTATTTTATAAATTATTGATATGACATACTCTATCTCAGCATATTGATTAACAAATTATTTCAGTGTAATCTTCGACCCCACACAATATACTGATATAAAATATATCATATCATCAATTTATAAAATATTTATAAAATAATTTGTGTCCCTAACTTACTGCCCAGGCTAGACGTTAAAAGAATCTTAAGGACTAGTCTTGTGGTACTTTTCTATAACACCATAGTCAAAATACTTGACCTCTAGCTCTGAGAGTATATAGAGAATTTGGATTCGTCAAGACGTAATCTTTGACCAGCGCCCTAAATATTTTTGAGGGTCATGCAATTAATTAATTTGGAATTTGAGATGTGGTTTAATTCTACATGTCTATTTATTAACTCAAATTTCCAAATCAAAGACTTGTTAGCGACATTATTATTCAAACCGTATGGGAAACATGGGTTTTAAATTAATTGATTTTTGAGATCAAACTACGACATATTAAATTTTAAATCGATATGAATTTATTTAATTTTAATTGATATAATTATTATAATTGTATGGTATATAACAAAAACTACTAATTAAAAAATTTATTTCATTCTAAATTTTTAAGAGTAATACTAATTTTAAAGTTTAATATGTTATTTGATTTAAAAATATTTAGGGTTTAAATTATGAAAAAACGAAAAAATTTAAAATTTATAATATATTCAATTAAATCTAGATTTTTTGTAGTCAGATGAGATCAAACACTCGTAAAAGTAGAACAAAAATAAGTACTTTTATACAAAAGACCGGAAATATCATTTGACAAATTTAATAAGTTTTAAAACCACTTTATGTTTAAAGGAAAACTATATATATTATGAATGTTTACATCGACTTATAACTTATCAGTTACGTAAATAAGTACTTATGGTGGATGTTCTCTTATAATTCTATCAAATTTCAATATTTTGGTAAATTTTTACTAATAAGTTGACATAAATTTATCGCCCAGTTGCCTACGTGAACTTAAACATTCAAAATAAAAGGTTTAAAAATCAAATCAAACTCTCCAAGAAGGCCGGGAGCTTACTTTTTGTCTTCTTTTTTGTATTAAATAGACACCATATAATTATTCCTATCTATCTTTTTGCTCCTTAGTTAGTTCTATATACCAACCATATTTTTCCCATGGGCATGGCTAGTGTTCTTCCACATATTCTCACAATCTTCATCTTTCTCACAATTTCAGCCACCGGAGAAAATAACACCACCTTTGCAAAACCCATTAACAACAAGAAACTTGGCCTTGGAAAACAGAAACTCACCCATTTTCAAGTTTATTGGCATGACATCCTTAGTGGCCAAAAACCAACTGCCGTGCCAATTATGACACCACCAAAAGGATCCGAATCCGGTTTCGGATCCGTAAGTATGATCGATGACCCGCTAACCCAAGGACCCGAATTGAGCTCGAAATTGATAGGAAGAGCCCAAGGGCTATATGGCTTGGCATCACAAGAAGGGGTGAATTTACTGATGGCTATGAACTTTGTTTTCATCGAAGGTAAGTATAACGGGAGCACGATAACGGTGTTTGGGAGGAACTCCGTTTTCGACAAGGTCCGGGAGATGCCGGTGATCGGAGGAAGTGGGCTTTTCCGGTATGCAAGAGGTTATGTTCAGGCTACAACTCATAACTTTGATAGTAAAACTGGAGATGCTGTTGTTGAGTATAACGTTTATGTAATGCATTATTAATAAATATTACTACTTCATCTGTTCTAAATAAATAAAGTTATTATTAATTTTTTTAAAATAATTTTTTAAGACTTAAATGAAAAAAAACTTTTGATTTCTCTCAATTTGCAGCGTGGCGGCGACAAATTTACTACCACCTCCAGTTTTTATAAGTTTAAAATTATAAATAAATATACTTAATTTTTAATTTTAAAATTAATCAATTTGACTAAAAAAAAATCATACTAAACTAATTTTTGAAAGGTGGAGGGAGTAATAAGTTTGATGTCTATTCAAGTATAAATATTGCATCCCATGTACTTATTCATTTTGTGATAGTTCATTAGTTACATAATCTTTTATGTTGAAGAAAAGAGCCACCAAAAGTTCTCAAGTATAGTATGTGTGTGAAAAATACAAAAATATTAAAAAAAAATTAGCTTAGGAGTACTTCCTCCGAACACTCGTTAAATTATTTATAGCTTAGTAATAATTTTGATCTCACTGAACTTCATTCTTGACTTCGCTATTGTTGGTCCGTCAACGGATTAATTTTTGTCCGTCGCTAAAGCTCATAACATGACTGTTATGAGTGATATGTTGAAGAACCCTCTCTCTCTCTCTCTCTATATATATATATATTTCAAATTTATTAAAATATGCAACGCAAATTGATAGTTCCCTTTAATCTATTGCGTATGGCGAAAGATGAAAAAGGGAAAAAATCATTTTTACAAAAAACTATTAGAAAAATTAAGAGGATGCAAGAAATACAATCATTTCATATCAACGCATAAATAAAGTGTGAAACTTTAAGGAAAATGAAAGAGAAAGGGTAACGATAAATAAAGTTAAATTGGACCACAATTTTTTGTTAGATTCTCTTTACCAAATAATATACCACTTGCCCTTGCTAAGTTAACCCTATTATTTTTTCTGCATTATTCTTCTCATCCTTCCATAATCTTGGTTCATGGTCGGTCGTATGTGGCATTTTCTAATTGGTTTGATACTTTACCACAAAGCTAGATTCTAAGCCATGGAAAACCTACACACTCTCTCTCTCTCTTTTTCTATACATAAAAATTTTATTAGTCCTTCTACGCAGACAGATTTACTAGACAGCAAAATTGGATATTTATAATTTTTTTTTATTGTGACTCTCCAAAAATATATAGTATTTATTTTAACAGCAATTTTTATAAAATATAGTGTTTCCTGTTTTTGTATATGTATCCAAATTACACCTAAAATACTATATTTTATAAAAATTCTTGTTAGAATAAATACTATACATTTTTGGAAGTCACAATTAAAAAAATAAAAATAAAAAATTTGCAAATGTCCAATTTTCCTGTTCAGTAAAGCTGTCTGCGAAGACTTATTGATTTTATTAATGACAAATTTAATGCTAGCTAGTATAAGAGCGTAAAATTAATTTTCACAAACAATATCAAGTATAAACTAGAATTATAATAGAGAATTGATATTTTTACAAATAAAAATAATAATATCACAAGGTTACTTTCACATGAATAATAGATGGGTTCCACAATTTTGTAAGATAACCTTGTAAAAATATCAAATTTTACTTATAAAAATATCAATTCAATTCGTTATAATATTAATAGATTCTCAATAACACCGAAAAATATGCAACTCATAATATCAAAATCATATCTAGGGGAAAATTTCAAAGATTAACAATTCCCACTAGTTCATTCTAGAAAAAGGTCATCAACAGTCTCTCTCTCTATATATATATATGTACACAACCAATTAAAACTCCATCATAATAATTCATAACCAATTGAAAAAACCCTATTAATTCGATCTCTCCAACATGGCTAGATACTACAACTCCTTTTCTTATTATGACTACCTCCAATACATCTCTTTACCTATCCATTTATTCTTCTTCTTAGCCATTCTTATCCTTTTCTTAGGCTTAACATGGTACATAAACTACGAGTCCATGTTTGAGGACTTGATGGATCAGTTAAAGCTTATTGTTATGGTCTCTCCTGTGGTTCTTCTCCTTGTTGTTCATTGGTTATCGAGCGATGACCGGAATCGAGTTCCGTTCGCCGTATCGCTGCCGGAAAAAGAGTCTATACACAGAGCTGGAGGGTCTCCTTGGGGAGTTGGGATTTTGCTAGTGTTTCTTTTGGTCGTGATCTCTTACCAGACTTCTTTACATGAACATTGGTTTCCTTATCAGAGTAGAAGATAAAAGCTAGCTAGGGGTTATTTGTAGCTTTAATGCAAGATAATTAATTTTTCTTCTTTGTAGTTCAGTTCATTGTAGGATTAATGAGTTGATGTTCTGGTTATATATATGGTATATATCCTCTTTGAGTTTGTTGTGCTGTAAAAAACTACATATAACAATTGCATTGCATCGGGCCTAGCTTTTTCCAAGATTTTTTATTGTTACCCTCTCATTTTATCGGAAGTGGGTAGTATGAAGTTTATTTTGGGTAAGTTGGTTAATTGACCAATAGAATACTAACACGCAGGCGAAGTTGTATATGTGTCAGTATTTTATTGGCCAATCGACCAATTTACTAAAAAAAAATAACTTCATGCTAATCAGATCCAATTTTATCGTATCTAAAACTAAGTATAACATGTAAAATATTCATGAAAACACAAAAAGCGGAACCATCAAACTACTTTGGTCCATCCAATTACAACACAAAAAGCGGAACCATCAAACTACTTTGGTCCATCCAATTACAACACTTGGAAGTTGAATCACTTGAATTTAGCAATTTCAATAACAAACAACAACCAAGACTAAAGTAGACTTTCACAAACAAAAACACACACACACACACACACACACACACACACACACACATATATATATATATATATATATAAAATATTAGACCACAATACTTAGAAATCAAAATCACCACAACAACTTTACCATAACAGCAGGATTAGATAAGTGTTAACATGTTATCCATAAAATATATTCAAATGTATAGATTAGATAGATATCCACAATTCAAATTAAGACTATCTAGACTGCTATGGGTATATATATGTATGGAGTGCACTGTAATTATTTGTGAGAATAGAAACAGAGTCATTGCTAGTTGAAACAGAGTCATTGCTAGTTTATTCCTTATATATGGTATCAAAGCCATAAATCAACATTATGCCGTCTCTATCTTCTGGGTCATCTTTTTCTCCATCACAACAAGAAGTTTTAACTGCAGCCACTCTCACATCACCATTAAACATGACAAATCCAACCCAAATCATTGCTGTGAAATTCCATCCTGAAAATTATTTGTCTTGGAAGGCGCAATTGTTGCCTATTCTACGTGAAAATAATCTGTTAAGGTTCATTGATGGCAAGCAAGAACCACCTCCGGAGAAATTACCTGCAACTACTGCCAGAGGACAACCCATTGATAATGTGATGCCCCCAAAATAGGTATACACTACCCATTCTGAGTCGCCAGATATCACATTATAAAAATCAAATACAAACTTCATTTATACAACTGTTGAACTGTCGTATAGAATACGACCACAGTTAACTGTGAGTTTTAATACAAATATATGTAACTCTCATGGTACCTCGACCACAACCTTACAATGATACTTTATATAAAAGTATAGTCAAAAACTGTTTTAGGAATTAAAATCTTTGGGAAGTGCTAAATGAAACCTTCGTACATCGGAGGCCATACGTCTAGGTTATGATAGATATCATATGTCCACAGATATATCCTTGGTTGACCCAATAGATCCCAAAGAAAAACGAGAAGATTACTATCATCTTCTTTCCAATGGTGAGTCTTCTCTTGACATATAACTATCTCCACTGTCTCTAAGTGAAAATTATATTTCAAATAAACTCCAAGATCATATAGGTAGTGCTTCGTAGATATACTCAAAGAAGTGGATGTGCACAACCCATCTTTATGATAACATGAGGTTGTATGTCTTTAGACATCTGGTATGATAGTGGCAAAACACCCTTCCAAAGTTGGGTTCACCTCACCTTATTTGGTTCACCAAAATTAAATATCAAATGACGTATACAATACGTCACACTTATCAAAAGTTCTCAATAAAATTATTTTCATACTATTTAGGGAGAACCTCAATAGCTATAGATCACCGTTCTATTCCATTGTTATCCCCAATTCGACCCATTACACTCTTATTACACGAAAGGAATTGTGAAGCAAAAGGTGAGAGCATAACTAGCCAGATAAAGAATATCATGACTAAAGATAATTACATTATCAATAGCTTTCATCAATAATAACTCGTAGATTTAGAACATATGGTAGATGATAAAACTTTTCAACCATAGTTACACGGTGAACGAGCGATCCATTAAAGAGTCAAATAGACCATCGTGTCTATTATCTTCTCCATGTTAAAAGTCCACCAATAATGTTTTATCCTTGTAATATCAATCAACAATTCCTCATCACAATCATATGAATAACTCATAATCATAATTATAATTACGAATTCCTTTTACGCACCCGTGATGAAGATAATTTTCATCACCTATCTTCACCGAAACATCAAAATCATGGTTATACCATATCATAATTTCGCTTCATAATCATACTAATTAAATCATTTTTCCACTACGGCCAAAGATATTCATTATTATCACATCCATGAATTAATATTTCATTGCTGAGACTCAGCTCAATAATTAATCCACATCATCAAATCATCCCTGCACTACAGGCCAAGAATATTTTTTAGTATCATGACCACGAATTATCCATGCACTACGGGCTAAAGATAATTGTGTTTTCATCAACGGTCCTGAATGCCATAAAATAATTCATCTTTGCACCCTTGGCCGAAGAGAATCCATAGCCATAATCATACCATAAACTGTCCATCAATGCACTACGGGCCAATGAGGACTTTTACATCATTTGTAATATTACGGTGATGATTATACCGAATAATCCCTGGTCATAATCATACCAAGTCCATCTATGCACTACAGGCCACAGATGACTTTCAACATAATATAAACATGAGGATGATGACAATGATATAATAATTCAATAAAACAAGTTCAAGAATTAATTTATCTAGAAACCAATAACGTCCAAATTGTCAACATGATACTTCTTTGTAGAGTAAAATTCAAGAATGCTCAGAATAATATTTTCATGAAAAGATCTTTGGATGACGCCATGAAATATCAAGGATATTCCACTAATTTCATGGAGTATAGAAGTCAAAACTTTAACCAACTGAGTATAATAAGGAATGGAATAACAAAAGAAATCACCGGGCATGCGATGATCGCATGCATGGGTATTCCAATGAATAATAAACAATGTAACCAAACCGGAGTTAAAGAAAATGCACCGACAGGATATTCTAATCGAATAGTAAAGACGAAACCAGGTCCGACGTAAAACATGCAGACAAGATATTCCAACAGAATAATCAAGACGGAACCAGTCCAACAGAAACGCATGCATGTGATATATTCAATGTAATAATAAAGAATGGAATAACAGAAGAATTTCACCAAGTATAGGGTAACCCGCGTATACAGGTTATTCCAACAGAATAATAAAGAATGGAATAACAGAAGTTCTCTTCATGAAGACGAAAGAAAGAAATAATACCCATTATCTTAGTAGGAGATTGAATACTGCAGTAGTGTAGTAACATAATATTCTTCTTCTTTCTCTCTTATTCTCTCTATACTTTCTCTCTCTATAGCTGAATGAATTCGTGAAAAATAATGAAGAACTAGGTCTCTATTTATAGAAGATTTCTAGCTTAGCTCTTGCAATGTGAAAAGGCAAGTGGCTTGACGACTGGTGATGTGAAAAGAAAAGTGGTTTGACGCCTGTAATGTGAAACACCAAGTGGTTTGACGCCTGTAATGTGAAACACCAAGTGGTTTGACACCTGTAATGTGAAACAACAAGTGGTTTGACGCCTATAATGTGAAACGACAATTGGTTCGACGCCTGTAATGTGAAACGACAATTGGTTCGACGCCTGTAATGTGAAACGACAAATAGTTCGACGCCTATAATGTGAAATGACAATTGGTTCGACGTCTGTAATGTGAAATGACAATTGGTTCGACGCCTGTAATGTGAAACGATAATTGGTTCGACACATGTAATGTGAAACGACAATTGGTTCGACGCCTGTAATATGAAACGGTAATTGGTTTGACGTCTGGTAAAGGCAATTACAATTGGCGAAAGAGACTCTTAGATGATGACATATGGGCCCCCATATAATAAACCAAACTTACCACAAATGTCTCATAATAGACTTCTTATTTACATCAAGGATTGAATAAATATTACCACAAATCATTATATTTTTAATCAACACATATTTAATCTTTCAACAATTATTCATCATTAATATTATAACTTGTCGTCTCAATTATTGATTTAATAATATAACATATTATACGAGATGATCTTTGTGACAATAATTGAATCAATAATATAAGAGATATGATGCAACAATTACTGTAATAATAATTGAGTATAACTGAGTGACTTCTCACGTAAGCATCAATAATCAATAACGTGTGCTACTATGCAACCACGCGTATTACTGTACCTTTATTACCGAGTATTTCAACAGTCAACGGTAAAACTTCCGCCGTTATTTTTATAAAAATATAATTTTGTTGTTTTCTAACTCCGACAATAATTCCTGTAAGACCCCAACATTTTGAATAAAGATGAATTTTCTATAGTTATCATTTTTGAATATTATGATATAATGTTATAGTTGTGGATAATATTTATAAATTTTGCAAAGTATGCAAGTTGTCATATTATATTCGATTGGTCGGGAAATATTCTTTTTGTCAGGGAATATCCGTACGACGGTGCAATCATTGGTGGACCCCACAACAAAATTATTGTCGGATTGAGAAAACGACAAAAATATTTTATGAAAATAACGGCGGAAGTTTTACTGCTTAACTGTTGAAATACCCGGGGTTAAAATACGATACGCGCATGCATTGCATAGTAGCACACCAGATTATTGATGCTTACGTGAGAAGTCATTCAGTTTTGCTTATTATTTGGATCCCTATTTACCTATTTTTTAAAATTATCGAAAGGAAGTTATAAAGTATATATATATATATATACGTGTTATATATATATATATATGTCATGTGTGTTTTAGTGTGTGTAAGAGTATTTGTGTGTTAATGGGTTTTGGTGGGGATTTACATTATTAAGTGATGTGGGGTTATATTATATATGCATTATGGGAATTGTCAATTTGGTGGGGGAAATCTTGATTTATGGGAGGGAGGTTACGTAAACGATGGGGATTGATATATATATATATATATATATATATATATATATGATGGATAATGACATGTGGTTGGGGCCCACATGTTGGAAGAAGAATTTTGGGGAAAAAGCTGAGAATTTCTCACGGATTGTGTTTTTATTTTCAAACAAACATGTGCCTTATTATATAATATATATATATATATATATTATATTTTATTTAAAAATTTTGCTTTAAATATGGGTAAAATCAGTTAAAAGTAAATCAATCTGGACTGCTCATTAAGAGTTAGTTACTATGCATTCCATTCTTCTATAAATAAATAAGCTCATTTCTTCATTATTTTCTTACGAATTCACTGAAACTCTAGAGAGATAAACTGTAAGAGAGAAGGAAGAAAAGTATTCTGCTACTTAACTACTCTTATATTTAGTTTCTTTTACGGTAAGGGATATTATTCTTTTGTATTCATGAAGAGAACTCCTGTTATTTCATTCCTTATTATTCTGTTGGAATAACCTGTATAAGCGGGCTACCCTATACTTGGTGACATTCTTCTATTATTCTGTTGGAACATCCTCTGTGCTTTACGCCGGACTTGGTTCCATTTCTATTATTTTGTTTTATTATTACATTTGGAACATCCTGCTCATGCTTTTTTACTGGGACTGGTTCCGCCTCTATTATTCTGCCTTTATTATTTTGTTGGAATATCCTCGTTCATGCTTTTACGCCGACTGGTCCCGTTATTATTATTCTATTGGAATAACTTTGTTTATCATCAAGTACTGCATGCATGGTGATTTCATTGTTATTCCATTCTTTATTATTCTCATTGGAACATCCCGCTTGGTGTGGTTTTCACCGACCGGTTCCGTTATTATTATTCTGTTGGAATAACTTTGCCTATAATGGCACCGCATGCATGGTGATTTCATTGTTATTCCATTCGTTATTATACTCAACAAGTTAAAATTTGACTTATATACTCCATGAAATTAGTGGAATATCCTTGATATTTGCGCTTCATCCAAAGATCTTTTCATGGAAATATTATTCTGAGCATTCTTGAATTTTACTTTACAAAGAAGTATCATGTTGACAATTTGGACGTTATTAGTTCCTGAATAACTTAATTCTTGAACTTGTTTTTATTGAATTCTTATATCATTGTCATCATCCTCATGTTTATATTTTTTTCAAAGTCATCTGTGGCCTGTAGTGCATAGATGGACTTGGTATGATTATGACCAAGGATTATTCGGTATAATCATGACCGTAATGTTACAAGTGATGTGGTAAAAGTCCTCATTGGCCCGTAGTGCATTGATGGATAGTTGTTGGCATGATCATGACCATTGATGAATACACAAATATCCTTGGCCCGTACTGCATGGAATTTGTGGTCGTGACCCTAAGGAATATCCTTGGCCGTAGTGCAGGGATGATGTGGATTATTTATTAAGCCGAGTCTCAGCGATAAAAGTGATGAAAAACTTTTTAAATCATAAAAGATAGTAGATTTTATTCTCTACTTGACTCTTTTAATGGATTGCTTGTCCGCTACAGTTAAACTTGATGTCTATTATATTTTATCAGTTTAACATTGTTGGAGACTAATGATAATTTATTCTGCATTATCTTAGTCATAATATTTCTTGCTGGGCTAGTTGAGCTCACCCTTTCTTTCACTGTTCTCTTCAGGAAATGAGAACGTAGCTGGGACGAGTCGGGAAACGGAGTGATGGTCCGGATGATAGTATAACTAGTAGTCCTCACTATTCTGTTAAATAGTGTGACTGTGACAACCCGAGAATTTGGATAATTTAGTAAAATCTTAAATGATTGATTTAAGGTCAAATATTAGACCTAGACAGAAAATAAGTGTATGCATTTGATGTTATTAGGATGGAATTTTGAGGATTTCAAAATTTCATGAAGGCTTATAGGTGAATTATTCAGGATTAAGGATTTTTGTGATTAAGTTCTGTGTATATGGTTAATGATGTGTTCAGAATGTGGTTAAGGGTCAAGGGTTGACCAGATAAATTATATCTGTAACAAACCCTAAGTTTATATTAAGAACAACAATGTTCAGTTAGAAAACCCTAACGTCTGATAAGAAACCCTAGAAATCGGTTCTGGAAAACCCTAATTTCAGTTCCGGGAATCCGAAACCGTAATTCGGTGCATAAAACCCTAAATCGGGAACTTAATGGCATATGTGTAAATAACTAAAAGATTAATTAGGGTTAATCTTAACAAATTGATTACAAATCCCTAATTCAAAATTTGAAACCCTAATACTTGATCTGAAAACCCTAGTTTCAGATTCTGATAAATTGAAGCCCTAATCTGGGAAATTAATGGAGAATTATAATGCTCTACTGCTATTATTATAATATTAATTAGGGTAACGCTTAATTAATTATCAAACCCTAATTTCAAGTTATCGAACTTAAAGTTTTCCGTCAGGAACCCTAATGATGGATTTGAAAACCCTAATTTGTAAATGGGGAAAATGAAAGTGTTAATTTAGTAATTTAATGTTAATTAGGATATATTAATCCTAATTTTAAGGTTAAGTAATTAGAAAACCCTAATCTAATTACGAGATTTAATTTCTAATTTAGAAAATTATTTTTCTATTTAGAAACCCTAAATTGTGGGTTGAAAACCCTAATGACCATTTTGACCCTAATTGCAATGTTAATTAGGAAATATAAATCCTAATTGTCAAGTTATTAGAAACCCTAATCTAATTGGGAAATCTAATTTCTAAAAATTGAAATATTATTTTTATTTATAAATTATAATGTACAAATTTGACCCTAAGTGCTTAATTAGCAATTTTAATTAGGATAAAATTGTCCTAATTAGCAAATAATGATTCATGATTAGGAAATTATAATATAATTAGGAAGCCCTAATTATAATTAGAAATCAAAAATTTTCTATTTTAAAATTTAATTAGAAAATTTTTGAAATCCAATTTGCTAAATATTTGAGGGTTAAAACCTAAACCCTAAAAATGTCCAAACCCTAAACCCTAACAAACCCTAAACCCTAAGGGTTTGTAAAAATTATAAGAATGCCATTATTTATATTTTTGAAATGACCAAAATGCCCTTTAGTGTAAATTAGTGAGCTAGCTTGCAAATCTTGGCAAATTTGTGTTAGGTTACCAAATACATTGACTTGTGTGGACTCAAATCTCAAAGAAAAATCCAAACAAATTCGTCCAACACATCGGATCTAACAACTAAGGTCATTATTTAAGAGATTTAGAGAGAAAAGTGCACAAAACTTAGCCAATTTCTATGTTGCTCTCACCAACTCCCATTCTCTCTCAAACCCACGAAAAATAGAAGTGTTTCAGCTTATATATCCATTTCTAGATCAACCATAAACAAATTGGAGGGCTAAGATCAAAAATCGAAATCAAAAAGGTATAACCAAATTTCTTAATTTTGATCTTTGATGCTTAAGAAAATTTGGTGTTTTTGTGTTTATTATTATGTAATAGGATGTTTTTAGTTGTTATATAATGATCCATGATGGATCCATAACATCAAGGTGGGTGAAAAATGATTTTTCAAAAATCTGTTCTTAAGAAAACATTTCGGTCTGACAAGGAATGTCAGACACTCTAGATCTTTATGTGTTCATGATTTGTGTTTTTTTTAAGCTTGTTAATTGTAGCTGGATATGCTGTCTTTCATCTCCAAGTGGTAGAATAACATTTGAATAGATAGATCATGACATATTAATCTGGCCAAATCCAGATTGACCGGATCGACTGAAAGCAAAAATCGGGCAAGCCCGTAAACCTGAAGTAAGCGTCTGGCGTAATTTTAAGCTTCTAGATCTGTTCGGTTTGTGTGTTTTTTGTTCTGTTGTTGTGTTAAATGTGTAGCTTGTAGTATGGAATACGGATCTGGGTTATTAGGACTCTTATAACAGCTTTGGATTGCTCAGAAAATTTGGTCAAAGTAGGCGTCTCAAGCAGATTTTTGAAAATCTGGTAAAACCTGCACTCAAGCGCGTGAAGTTTTCGACAACGTTTGACCAAAGATTATCTACTGATTTAGTTGTTGTTGGACCTAGATATTGTTATGTCGTTATTCCTTAACATAAGAACTACAATTATGAACCAACAAAAGACTTAAAATAAGATCAGAACATAACTTAAATCGAGCTTAAATATGGCAACTCGAATCGCTTCATGCCTGAAAAATTCCCGAGTCACGTTGTCGGTGACTTTAGGGCTTGGATCTTGATAGTGTTTTGTGATATTACTTATATTGTTATTGATTCTTGTAGTGTTATATAAACTCTACAAGTTCGTGCTTAACGATTTCCCAGGAACTGTTTAGATCGAAAATAGCAAGTGGTCAAACCATGACCCTCGAGAACTGGCCTGACAAGGCCAAGAACACCAAAGGCGACAGCAAGTGTCGCTAAAGACCATTAGCGACGGTTTAATTAATTAATTTTCCGATTTTTTCGGAAAATGATTAAAAATAGAAAATAAATTATAAAAATTACCAAAATGGTTTTAAAATTATTTTTAAATTATGGAAAATAATTTCGACTTTTGAGAATATTTTTCATTAATATTTATATTTATTTGAATATTAATGATATTTAATTTATTTAATTAGTGTATTAAATAAATTAAAGAAAAATAATTTAATATTATGAAAAATCATTTTAAATAAGATTATTGTATTTAAAAATATTTTGAGTTATAAAATATAACTTTTGATATTTTGGCATGAAAATATTAATATTTTAATATTAATATTAATTATCGGATAATGGATTTAAGTGTTTAAAAATCAAATAATTATGATTTTATGGTATTAAAAATATTTTGAAATATTATAATTACATTATAATATTATATAATGATTTTCATTAATATTTTATATTAAATGAATATTATTGATTAAGGAATTATGTTGTATTTAATTTATTTAAATACGGTTTTAATGATTGAAAAATGTTGATAAATGATATTAATTATCTGAAAATTATTATAAGTCTTTAAAAATTGTTTTGACTGATAAAAAATTATCTGAGATAATTGTTAAGTGTTCAGGAAGAGTTTAATTGAACTTAAACTTGAGTATTGTCCGACTAGACCGTCGGGATGATAGAATGGTGTCAGTTTTAACTCAGACTTAAATAGTTTGACTTGATATTAAGTCTTATGTGCTGTATAGACTTATAGGGTTATGTGTTATGTGTTTAGGTTATTCTGTGTATATAATATAACAATATTATACTGTGATGATATTATTCTAATATTGGAGATCTATATTATTAATATTAGGTCTTCTGTAAAGCGTTATAAATTGCGTTACGGTAATCAAATCTGCCTCGAGCAAGTTTGTTCTTACTTAACTCTAATAAGAGTGTTTTATTCAAGCTTATGGTTAATCATTGCCGATTGCCATGAAAATTGTACTGCATATATCTTGCATGTATAAGTCGTATGAAAAGTCGATCACCTTCATTACCAGTTGGTTCGAAATGTTTGTTCATGTTTAAAACTTGTTCACCAAAAGTTTGTTCTGCTTAGTTCTCAATTATATTGATGAATTATAGCCACTTTTATTATTCATACTCTTCAATCATGATATATCCTTATATTGTTGTATTTAAACTTCATTGGGCAACTTTCATGCTCACCCTTGCTATATCATGATAAAACATTGCGAGATAAGGCAAATGCGTTCGGATCACGGTGAAAAGATAATTCCAAGTTCAACTTGGGATAAATTGTCTTGCTATTTTGTAATAGTATAGTCTGATAAATGTGATAAATGTTAGATCATTTATGATTGTGTAATAAGTAAAGGTTACTCGACCTTGGGGAATAGTGTGTAATGTAATGTATAAATAATTTATGTTTATATCTTCCGCAAACAGTAATAGAAATAGTGTACCGGATTCGAGGTGATTTGGGGCCCGGATTCGGGGATGCTACAGTGACAATAAATGTAACGAGGACTTATTCTGAGAGTGGATATTGTCTAGAAGACAGTATTTGTATTTAAACTCACAGCTCTCTTGTTGTATAATTAAGATTGTATTTTTAATCTGTACCATGTATTTGGCGACTCAGAATAGGTGATGTATACCTATTTTGGGGGCGTCACAATTGGTATTAAAGCCATAAAAAAGAGCCCCGAGCCTTTATCTGGTGACTTCCAAGTCTTGGGATGCACCGAAGCCAGACTTTCCGTAGGGGACGCCGTGAGTAACGGTGACAAGTTGATAGGTATCATTGTGAGGTGCTATCCAGGTTAAGGGATAGAAGTCATAGTTGGTATCAAAGCTTAGGGATATGATCCCTGGCTAAGATATGAGACAAGAACTAGGAGGGAAGAGACGGGGAATTCTTTTGCTAGTATGACCTACTTAAGTTTTTTTGATATTTAATTGGTCGGTCAGAGTATAAGGATAATATGTGATATGTTATTTAATCCCTGTTTTATGGCAGTATTTGAAAATGACATCCGAGAATGTTGAGATTAACAATGGAGCACAGGAGATCGTTGAGTCTCCACAGATCAATAATCAGGATAATGTGCATCAGGAAGGCTACAATCCTCAGGCAAACAACAACACGGACCAGATGATGAACGATGGAATGTTCAGAGGATTTATGCAATTCATGAAACATCAGGCAAGAGCGACTCCTGTCCAAAATGCAGGTGGAAACACTGGCAACTCTTGGATGGTCACCGCCAAGCAGTTTAAGGAACTAGGACCATCGGAGTTCTTTGGAGAGCCAAAACCACTTAAGGCGGAGACGTGGATTAAGCAGATCAATAAGATATTTGATATATTGGGATGCTCAGGAGCAAAAGGTTCCTTTTGCCACCTTCATGTTATGCGTCGCGGAGGCGATTCTTGGTGGGAATCAGAAACGTACTCAACTGTCGATCAAGATGTCTTGGGAGAAGTTTCGAGGCTGTTCAACGATAAGTACTTTCCGAAAGTATTCATCACATGAAAGAGGTAGAGTTCATCAAGTCGAAACAAAACAACATGGCCGTATCGCGCGAAGACTGGCCAAGTTCTGCCGAGTTGTCCGGTTTGCGTCCCATTTGGTTGATAATGAGGAGAGAATGACACGAATGTTTTTATGAGGTTTGAAACCTGAGATACGTCAATATCTTATATCTCATAAATTATGTTTGTATTCAGATGTTGTTAATAGGGCTCAGTTATTGGAGCGTGATAATGAGTCAATCCAACCAAAAGAGAGCGGTAAAATGAAATGATAATACCAAAGGTGAATAATCATCGAAGCGGCGACAACAAGCGTGAAGGGAATCAACAGGCCAGAAATGGTAACCACTTCGGTGGTAATCAAGGCCAAAACAGTAAGAATGGACATTTTAAGAAGAGGAGATTCAATAATGATGGAAAGATGTCAACACCAACACCCGTTGTGAAGGAAGGAGAACGACCACCTATCATATGCTTCAAATGCGGAGGGGAGGGACACATCAGTCCGAACTGCGCGATGCCGTCCAAAGCATGCTATAATTGTGGAAGAGAAGGTTACCTAGCCCGATTTTGTCGTTCACTGAATATAAGTTCAGCTAGGATGGAGGCACCAAAGGCCGTCTTAGAAAAGGAAAAACCGGTAGTGCAAGGGAAAGCGTTTGTTGTGACCTCCCAGAAAGCAAGGAACCCAAACGAGGTCATCACGGGTAAGCTAATCATAAACTCTAGCGAAGTTTATATTTTATTTGATACTGGTTCTACCCACTCTTTCATTTCTCCTACTTGATCTCAATGTTTAAGTTTGACTCCGGAAAAATTGGACTTTGACTTATATATTGAAACTCCATTGGGAGAAATCTTCATTACATCCACGGTTTATAAGTCTTTTTTGGTTCAAATCGGTACCATCACATTACCTGTCGATCTTATTTCATTGAAAATACTTGCATTTGACGTAATTCTAGGGATTGATTGGTTAAGTACTCATCATGCAAAAATTGATTATTTTCGCAAGGTTGTTAGCTTTCATATTCTTAACCAACCTATTATGCGAATTCAAGCAACCAAACCATTGAAATCAATCACTGTCACCTCAAGCCATAAAGCTATTCTTTTATTGAAAAATGGATGTCAAGCTTTCTTAGCTCATGTCACGGATCTAAACAAAAATACGTCAGTTTTGAATGATATTTCTATTGTTAATGAATTTTTTGACGTATTCCCTGAAGAATTTCCTGGCCTACCCCCAGAGCGTGAAATTGAATTTTGTATCGACCTTGAACCCGGTACAAAACCCATTTCCAAAGCCCCATATCGAATGGCTCCTAATGAACTTCGTGAGTTAAAGATCCAATCGCAGAAATTTTAGACATTGGCTTTATTCGTCCCTAGTACTTCTCCTTGGGGTGCTCTGCTTACTATTCATGAAAAAGAAAGATGGGAGTATGCGACTTTATATTGATTATCGGGAGTTGAATCATGTCACCATAAAAAATAGGTTCCCATTGCCACGTATTGATGACCTGTTTGACCAGTTGCAAGGAGCCAAATTCTTTTCAAAGATTGATCTTCGTTCCGGATATCACCAAATGAAGATTAGAATCGATGACATTCCAAAGACGGCTTTCGAAACTCCCATGACGGGCATTATGAATTCCTAGTCATGTCTTTTGGATTGACTAATGCTCCTGCTACCTTCATTGATATGATGAACCGAGTATTCAAGGAATATTTGGATCACTTTGTGGTCGTCTTTATTGATGACATCCTCATATATTCCAAAAGCCGTGAAGATTATGAGCAACACTTGAGGCTGATACTCCAAAAGCTTCGTGAATATAAGCTTTATGCCAGGTTGAAGAAATGCGAGTTCTGGCTTGAGGAAGTAGCATTCCTTGGGCACGTGGTATCAAGTCATGGAATATCTGTTGACCCAGCGAAGATTGAAGCTATACAAAGCTGGGAGCAACCTAAATCAGTGACTGAAGTACGTAGCTTTCTCGGTTTAGTTGGTTATTATCGAAGATTCGTGGAAGGATTTTCTCGAATTGCTACCCCACTAACTCAGCTGACTCAGAAAGATACAAAGTTTGGTTGGAGCGAGGAATGTGAGAAGAGTTTTCAAGAACTCAAGAGGAGACTCATTTCAAAGACTGCTCGACAATACCATCCGGTTCGGAGGATTTGTCATCTACAAAGTGATGCTTCTGCAAAGGGTTAGGATGTGTTCTCATGCAACATGGGAAAGTCATAGCCTATGCCTCATGACAACTCAAAGAATATGAGAGGAATTATCCTACTCATGATCTAGAGTTGGCAGTTGTTATCTTCGCACTAAAGATTTGGAGGCATTATTTGTATGGGGAGAAAGTGGAAATCTTTACGGATCATAAAAGCCTCACACGGTATTGGTTATTGATGCTTACGTAAGAAGTCACTCAGTTATACTCAATTATTGCTACAGTAATTGCTGCATCATATCTCTCATATTATTGATTCGATTATTGTCAGTATCATCTACATTATATGTTATTTTATTAAATCAATAGTTGAGACGATAAAGTTATTCATATTATTAAATTGCAATATTTACAATGTCTAGAAGTTCTGTCAAGGAGAGGTTAGATAATCTAATTGCGCGCCAATAGGGAGAAATCCTTATCGGAAAGCCCCCTCTTTCCTGGGAACAACCTGGTTGTTAAATATTGTGAGTTATGATATTAATGATGGATAAGTTTGTGTTGATTAAAGATGAGTACTATTCATAAGTTACTATTCAAGAGTTACTATTCATGAGTTACTATTCACGAGTTACTATTCATGAGTTACTATTCATGAGTTACTATTCATGAGTTACTATTCACAAGTTACTATTCACGAGTTACTATTCATGAGTTACTATTCACGAGTTACTATTCACCCGATTACTATTCACTCTAGTATTGTGCATTCGGGTATTTGGGTACAATATTATTCCATGAGGAGATGTGCTAATTTTTCAGACCGTTAGTTGAAGTTATATTAGTGAATTATTATGGACCGATGGTGGAAAGTTATAATAGTGAATCAATATGGATCGCTGGTTTAAATTTTTAATAGTAAATCAGTATGGACCGTTGCTTTAAGTTTTAATAGTAAATCAATCTGGATCGTTCGTTTAAAAGTAAATCGATCCGACCGTTCATGAATTAGTTACTTATTCAATCCATTCTTCTATAAATAAGAAGCTCATTCCTTCATTATTTCTTACAAATTCAATTTGAAACTCTAGAGAGAGAAATTATAGAGAGAAAGAAAAAGTATATTCTACTTCACTACTACTTCTATATCCGCTTTCTTTTACTAGTAAGGGTGTTATTCTTTCTTATTTATGAAGAGAACTTGGTTATTCCATTCTTATTTATTCTGTTGGAATAACCTGTATACGCGGCATACCCTATATATAACATGTATACGCCAGATACCCTTTACTTGGTGAAATTCTTATGTTATTCCATTCTTTATTATTCATTGGAATAACTTTGTATCTGCTGGCATACCACATCTTGGTGAAATCCTTATGTTATTCCATTCTTATTTATTCATTGGAATAACTCAGATACGCGACTCCCCTATACTTGGTGAAATCCTTATGTTATTACATTCTTTATTATTCTGCATTGGAATATCCTCGCATGTGTGTTTTACACCGGACCGGTTCCGCTCTTTATTATTACATCTTTATTATTCTCATTGGAATATCCTCGTTTATGTGTTTTACAATTTACCGGTTCCGCTTTTTTATTATTCTGTTGGAATAACTTGTCTATGCGAAGTACCGCATGCATGGTGATTTCTTTTGTTATTCCATTTTTTATGATACTCAGTTGGTTAAAGTTTTGACTTCTATACTCCATGAAATTAGTAGAATATCCTTGTTATTTACGCTTCATCCAATATCTTTTCATGGAAATATTCTTCTGAGCATTCTTGAATTTTACTCTACAAAGAAGTATCATGTTGACAATTTGAACGTTATTGGTTCCTGAACAAATTAATTCATGAACTTGTTTTATTGAATTCTTATATCATTGTCATCATCCTCATGTTTATATTTTTTGAAAGTTATCTGTGGCCTGTAGTGCATAGATGGATTTGGTATGATTATGACCAGGGATTATTCGGTATAATCATGACCATAATATTACAAATGATGTGATAAAAGTCCTCATTGGCCCGTAGTGGATTGATGGACAGTTATTGACATGATCATGACCATTGATGAATACACAAATATCCTTGGCCCGTAGTGCATGGATAATTTGTGGTCGTGACCCTAAAGAATATCCTTGGCCGTAGTGCAGGGGTGATTCGATGATGTGGATTATTTATTAAGCTGAGTCCCAGCGATAAAAATGATGAAAAACCTTTTAAATCATAAAAGATAGTAGATTTTATTCTCTACCAGACTCTTTTAATTGATTGCTTGTTCTGCTGCAGTTAAACTTGTTGTCTATTGTATTTTATCAGTTTAACATTATTGAGGGCTAATGATAATTTATCATGCATTATCTTAGTCATAATATTTCTTACTGGGCTAGTTGAGCTCACCCTTTCTTTCACTGTTCTCTTCAGGAAATGAGAACATAGCAGGGACTAGTCGGGGGACGGATTGATGGTCCAGATGATAGTATTAGTAGTCCTCACTATTTTGTTAAATAGCATGACAATAAATGTAACGAGGACTGAATTTGAGTTTGTATACTGTCTATGAGGACTCCATTGAGAATGGATATGGTCTAGAAGGCAATATTCTTGTTTAAACTCTCAGTTTATGTTTTGTCGTATTTTACACGACAGTTGTATAATTATGTTGTATTCGATTTTTGTACCATGTATTTGGCGACTCAAGATGGGTAATGTATACCTATTTTGTGGGCGTCACAGTTGGTATCAAAGCTTAGGGATATGATCCCTGGCTAAGATGTGAGATAAGAACTAGGAGGGGAGAGACGGGGAATTCCTTCGCTAGTATGACCTACCTAAGTTTATTTGTTATTTAATTAGTTAGTCAGAGTATAGGGATAATATGTGATGTGTTAATTAACCCTTGTTTTGTGGCAGTATTTGAAAATGGCATCCGAGAATGTTGAGAACATCAATGGAGCATAGGAGACCGTTGAGTCTCCACAGATTAATAATCAGGACAATGTGCATCAGGAAGGCGACAATCCTCATGCAAACAACAACACTGACCAAATGATGAACGACGGAATGTTCCGAGGCTTCATGCAATTCATACAACATCAGGCGAGAGCGGCTCTTGTCCAAAATACAGGTGGAAACACTGACAACTCTCGGACGGTCACCGCCAAACAGTTTAAGGAGATGGGACCACCTGAGTTTTTTGGAGAGCCAAAACTACTTAAGGCGGAGACATGGATTAAGCAGATCAACAAAATATTTGATGTATTGGGATGCTCCGAGGAGCAAAAGGTTCCCTTTGCCACCTTCATGTTGCGAGCAGAGGCAGATTACTGGTGGGAATATGTAAAGCGTACTCAACCTGATGCACTGAAGATGACTTGGGAGAAGTTCCAAGAATTGTTCAATGACAAGTACTTTCCCGAAAGTATTCGTCACATGAAAGAGGTAGAATTCATCAAGTTGGAGCAAAATAATATGACCGTGTCGTAGTACGAAGCCAAGTTCGCCGTGTTGTCCCGATTTACGTCCCATTTGGTTGATAATGAGGAGAGAATGACGCGAATGTTTCTAAGAGTTTTGAAACCCGAGATATGTCAATATCTTATCTCTCATAAACTGTGTTTGTATTCAGATGTTGTTAATAGGGCTCAGTTATTGGAGCGCGATAATGAGTCAACCCAACCAAAAGAGAGCAGCCGACACAATGATAATACTAGTGATAGTAGTCATCGAAGCGGTGACAATAAGCGTGGAGGGAATCAGCATGCCAAAAATGGTTATCACTTCGGTGGTAATCATGGCCAAAACAATAGGAATGGACATTTCAAGAAGAGGAAATTCAACAATGATGGAAAGACTGTAGCGTCCCCGAATCCGGGTCCCGAATCGCCATGGATCCGGGTTTCTTATTTCTACAATCATTATGGAAGATATAAACATAAATTGTTTATACATTAAACTTTACACACTATTCCCAAAATCGAGTAACCTTAACTAATACACAATCGTGAACTGTCTAACACATGACAATACTATTCTTCAACATACTTTACAACTTAACTTCACATTTTATCCCAAGTTTGAACTTGGCATTATCCTTTTCCGTGTCTCGGCCTTATTCGCTTTATCTCGCAATGTTTTATCATGATATATAGCAAGGGTGAGCATGAAAGTTGCCCAAAGAAGTTTAAAAAAACAAGGTAAAGATATATCATGATTGAAAGAGTTTGAATAATAAGATGGCTATCCTTCACAATGTAGTTGTGAATTAGCATGAACAAAATTTCAAAGTTTGAATGAACATTGAAAATGAACATAACAATTATATCTGAATCGATTTGTAATGAAGGTGATCGACCTTTCATACCGATGAATACATGCAATATGTACAGAGTACAATTCATAAGCATATCTCGTCAAACCACTCTTAAAAGAGAGTTTAAGTAAAAAGAACTTGAAAAAAAACTTGCAAGGCAGAACATTCTTACCGTAACGCAATATAATACGCTTCTCCTCAAGACCTAATATTAATAATATAGATCTCCAATATTAGAATAATATCATCATTGTTATAAAATAACTTAAACATATTTCCACATACTCCTATCGACTACATACAAACATATAAAACCTATAATAGATCTTTCTCGGTTAGTCATAACATATAGTTAAGTATTAGACATTAGTTTTAAGTCTTAATATTATTATTATACTTTGATATTCTTTTAATCACATCATAACTTATACTTATAAGTTATTCATTTTTATATGTTATCCTAGTAAATTAGATAACATCTTAGTAAACCGAAATACCATTTCAAGAAGACGGATTTTATTTCAAAGATCCCGAAATCACTATTTTTTTCACGAAAAATACCAAATCAACTTATTATTTTTTTATCCTTTGGTCAAACATATATACATGTATTTCATACATAAAAAATATTTTTCCGTAATTTTTCAATTTCTTTTACTATTTTTCAAAAATCATAATTAGTGCGTGACTTAAGAAAATTAGCTACCTCGTGCTTAACTCCAGAGATGCCCATCTTTTGACATAACCTTATATATGTTAACTTGATGCTCCATTTTAAATTTTGTGGCAATCGGAGTTGTAGAACTCCGGTTATAACGATTTCCGTCGAAAAATCACAAAAATTGAAATGGTCATAACTTGGTCGTTTTAACTCGGAATTAGCTCATTTTTGGACACGAGCTACATATTACCATATATTTTCATTTCCCAAAAGCCTGTAATTTTTCTCATTAACTAAATGTCCAAAATAGCCCTCGGAAAATTTTGGCCAGAAACTTTTTGCACTTTGGCAGTTTTGGAGTCCTTCACCAAAACTTAAATAAAACGAAATCTGTAACTCCGATTAATGATCCGTCAATTTTGTTGGATTCGTATCTTTCCAAACTATAGTTTTCATATATCACAATCCATATTTGGATATGTTTAGCTCCCGGAATTTAGCCCGGAAGTGACTGTTCCAAAACTATCCTTTTCACAGTTTTCTTAACTTTGTGTAGTTTGGGAGAAATCCCATAACTCCCTCCTCCGATGTCGGATTTAGTCCGTTTTGGAGTCTATGGAAAGCTTATTGAGTGTACTATAACATATCACAAGTCCAGAATTTTTAGAGCACTCTAACAAATCCGAAAATTTCTGTTTAGGGCAGCAGTCCATTAATTCATTTAAAACAAAAAAACTGTTTTGGTTATTCTTCTTTGTTCAAGCCTATCAACCCTAAAAATGGCAAGATCTAACCATAAAATATCATTTATCATGTAGATCTATAGTTCTCATGTTCAAGATCTTAAACTTATGGTTCAAAATCATAAGTTCAACACTTGATCTAAAACACCATATCAAAACACTTTAACTAACAAGAGTTTTGAGTTTAGGAAATTTTTACCTTTAGCTTCATGACATATCTTTTTCTTCCAACTATGTGATGGATCTTGGATGGAATGAAAAATCAAAATCTCTTCTCCTTCTTTCTTGGAGTTTCCTAACTCCCTCTCTCTCTCTCTCTCTCTCTCTCTTCTTTTCTTAGTTATGTTGGAAAATAAGATGAGAAAAGTGAAGAATATGATTTTTTGTTTAGTGTAATAATGTAAGAAATGTATCTAGACATTAGTTTGCTTGATAATTGAGGTGTAATAGCATAGTAACATGAGTGACTTCTAGAAGCAATTGATTAGCTAACATAATTGAAGATTCTTATCAACAATGTTACTAATAATACACTAATAAAACAAAAGGGTATACTAGTAATTTCCACATTAATAAATGATTTCTTTTTAATTCTTATTTATTATACCAAATGTCCAATATGTCCCTCCTTATTTGGGCTTAAATTTGGGTCACCATTTCCATCTTTTGGGCTATCAATAAATAATATATTGGACTTAAAATTTAATTCTTTGGGCCATGTAAATTAACATAGTCCAACACTCTTAATTCTTATCCAACCCAAATCATTTAATTAGGGTTTTCATTTTTCTCAATTATAACTTAAATCCTTACTCATGCACATTTATTTCCTTAACCCAATTAGACTTGCTAAAATTAGGTTATAAAATTAATTAATCGAGATGTATAAAATAAATCTCTCATAATTGGTATATATTCTAAATACCATAATTTTCTCATCTCATAACCCTTAAGTTATTAAATTCTTCATTCCTAATATATAATTAGGATCACATTAGTTTCTTTTATTTGTTTATATAATAAACAATATAAACCATCACATAATCTTATATTCCTTTACTCACCTATTTGAACAAAATAATTTAATAAATTGTGACATGTTCCACAATTCTCTTAAATTAGGTCACTAATATAAAAATAAAATATTAGGACCACTAAATAACGATAACCATTTAGGTTATTTAATTATCACACCTAATATATATATTAGGTTACATAATTTAATTCTTACTTCACTTTTATATACAAAATAAATGTATTCATATTATATAATGTATATTTAATCATACACATAATTCATATTCATTACACACATAACTTTTAATCCCTTAGGGTTTTATACAAAACATTAGGATTTCTAATTTAAGAATTAGGGTTATCCCTAATATATAATCAAAAATACTTAAGCCATTATATTTAGCCTTTGACTTCCCAAATTAGGGTTTCAAATCTTGAATTAGGATTTCAATTCTTGATCAAATTAGGGTTTCGAACCGATTTCTAGGTTTCTTATAAATCGTAATAATTTTATAACCGAACGTTGACGTTTCTAATAATATTAGGGTTTGACACGATATAATTTATCCGTCAACACTTGACCAATTAACCACATTCTCGTACACATAATATAGTAATCACGTAATATATATACATACATACCCTTAATCTGAATAATTCACTAAAAGAAATTTTAAATCCTCAAAATTCCTTTACGAAAACATCAAACACATACACTTATTCTCCGCATGCAGGTCTATTATTTGACCTTAAACCAATCATTTAAGATTTTAATAATTTTCTAATTTCTCGGGTTGTCACAAAGACGTCAGCACCAGCACCCGTTGTTAAGGAAGGAGAACGACCACCTATCATATGCTTCAAATGCGGAGGGGATGGACACATCAGTCCCAACTGTGCGATGCCATCCAAAGCGTGTTACAATCGTGAAAGAGAAGGTCACCTAGCCCGATTTTGTCATTCACCGAAGACAAGTCCATCTAGGAAGGAGGCACCAAAGGCCGTCCCAGAAAAGTCAAAGCCGGTAGTGCAAGGGAGAGCGTTTGTTGTATCCTCCCAGAAAGCAAGGAACCCGAACGAGGTCATCACGGGTAAGCTTATCATAAACTCTAGCGAAGTCTATACCTTATTTGATACCGGTTCTACCCATTCTTTTATTTCTCCTTCTTGCGCTCAACGTTTAAATTTGACTCCTGAGAAATTGGACTTTGAGTTATCTGTTGAAACTCCGTTGGGAGAAACCATCATTACATCCACTGTTTATAAGTGTTGTTTGATTCAAATCGGTACCTGCACGTTACCTGTCGATCTTATTTCTTTGAAAATACTTGCATTTGATGTGATTCTAGGGATTGATTGGTTAACTACTCATCATGCAAAAATTGATTGTTTTCGTAAGGTTGTTAGCTTTCATATTCCTAACCAACCTATTATGCGTGTAAGACCCCGAAATTTTTTTAAATAAAAAAGGAATTTCCTTTATTTATTATTTTGAAATAGTAAGGGTGGATTTGATTAATGTGGTTAGTTATGGGTAAAATCTAAAATATTTTAAATAAGCAAGTGGTGATATAATATTCATTATTGTCGGAGAATATTCGTTTGGTCGTGGAATATTCAGATGCTTGTCGGAATATATTAAATGCATTTACAAGCAGCCCATGTGTGGGGCCCCATAACGAAAAGCGATTGGAGGAAGAAAGCGACAAAAATAAGTTGTTTAAAAATAACTACAGGCGTAGTTGTTATCGCATAACCGTTGTTGGAATACCCGTTGGTTAAAACACAAGAATGTCTGGCGTTATTGCACGCGAAGACACTGCAGATATTGCACCAATTATTGATTCTTACGTAAGAAGGCACTACTCAATAATGGTTACGATAATTACTTGCTCAAAGATTTTTATTTTATTGATTCAATAATTGTTTGCGTTGATATTTTATATTCTTTGTTGTTTCAATAATTGTCATTACACGGTATTTTTCATTATCGAAGCAAATAATTCATATTATCTGAATAATATTATTAGATAACATTATTGGCAATGTCTAGAAAGTTCATCTCAAGGAGAGGTTTGGTCACCTAATTGCGCGCGCCCAATGAAGGAGAAATTCTTATTGGAGCCCCCTCTTTCTGAGAACCGCACGGTTGTCAATATTGTGATTCTGTAATATTATTTGTGAATAATTAATTATTGATTCATATGATGAGGAAAATATTGATTTTATGTGGATATAGATGGAGAAAATTTTTAATGTGACAATTGTTGAAAATTAAAATTTTATCTTTTTCTGATAAAATAATTCATTTAAATATATATTATTATATTTTAATAATATATTAATGGTGATATTTTTACAACAAATGTGGGATATATGAGTATACGAGGAGGAAGAGTATTTTTGTTGCAATAAATGTTTAAAACATGTTAAACATGTCGGTGGACCCCATTTATTGACTGAAATTTGATTATAGCCTCTAAAATCACCCGTTTATGGATTTCGGTCAATTTCTGTTGGGAATTTAGAAAAACTTTCTTCTGCAAAGTTGTAGAGAATTGGATTTCCTATAAAAACTCGTGAGATTCGAATTTTCTGATAAAAGGGCTATTTATTGTGAATTATTGAAGTTCCGAAGCTCCGAAATAATTAATTTTTGGAAGTTTAAATTATTTTAAATTAGAAAAACGTTTTTTTATTTTCTTCTAGAAGGTTGGCATGTGTGAATTGCTGAGATTCAGATTTCAAAGAATACGTATAATATTTTTATAAATATTAATATTTTATTAAATTTTCTGCTTTGGTGTTCTAAGCAATTTCCTATAAATAGGTGCTTAGGTTAGAATTGAAAATCACACCAGAAACTGAAGTTTTCTCTCTCTATATTATTGAGCGTATTCTTGTGAGTATTTTGAGTATACTTTGAGTATTGCTATACGGTGAAAGTTCAAGATATAGTCTATATCCAGTATTCCAGTTAGAAGTACTGATCTTTCGAGGTAAGGGATATTATTTTTTTTTCGTAATGATATTATTTCTTCAATATCATTATGCTGAAATATTGATCTGAAGTTTTTATCAAATTTGGAACTTTTGGTGTCGGAGTTACTATTCACGTATACTGGCTTATTCACGAATACATTTACACTATTCAATTTAAAAATGAAATTTCTTCTTTTGTCCAAAATATCTATTATGGATACTAGCTTTGATTGTATCCATGTTTTGATCATTCTTGAATTTTACACCACTATGATTATTTTTGAGGTATTTTTGGACGTGGATAAAACAAAGTACGAATCCTTAATCCTTAATCCTTGTCATTTTGTTTCACCGGATTCGTTTTAAAAAAATATTTTCATCATCCTCGGTCTTAAATGATGATATTATTGAATATCTTTGGCTTTAGTAGTGCAAAGATGGATGATTTCGATGAATATCTTTGGCTTCAGTAGTGCAAAAGATGAATGATTTCGATGAATATCTTTGGCCGTAGTCAAAGATGAATGTGAATGAGCAGTGTTTAGATGAACATGACCAAATGGTGAATGTCCTTGGCACATAGAAGTGCAAGGATGAATATATGATTCCGATATATATATTGGTTGATGTTACGAGGATAAAAATAGACGATGAACTTTAAAATTCATACATAGAAGATAGTAGTTTGCATTCTCTACTTAACTCTTCTAATGAATTATTATTTCATTACGAATATTGATTTAAAACTTGTTGTCTATTGTATTCTATTATATTTTTCCTGTTGAAGACTAACGATAATTTGTTGTATATTATCTTAGTCATAATATTCTTTCTTTCAAATAATCGAGCTCACCCTTTTCCTTTTTGTTCCATTTTTCTTCTCAGGAGGCGAGAATATAACGAGTACGAGTCGGGGTATGGAATGAAAGTTCTAGGGAGAGTTGTTTAGTAGTCCTCACCATTTTTGTAAAATGATGTATCAATAATTATGATGGGGATTTATTTGGGTATGTATATTGTCTAGAAGACAATAATTGTATTTAAACTCACAGTATATATGTTGTCGTATTTTGCACGACAAATGTATTAATAAAGTTGTAGTTATTTCTGTACCATGTATTTGGCGACTCAGAATGGGTTGGGTGGAATGGACCTATTTTGGGGGCGTCACAGTTGGTATCAGAGCTTAGGGATATGATCTCTGGCGGAGATCGAGGAATAGAGCTAGGAGGGGAGAGACGAGTAAATCCTTCGCTAGTATGTCCGACCTAAGCTTATTTGTTGGTCAGGTCATAATATAGGGATATTATGTGATTTGTTAATTTGTTTAATTAACCCTTGTTTTATGATAGTTTTTAAGAATGGCTGCTGAGAACGTTAACAATGGAGTGAATGAGATCGTGGAGACACCTCTAATCGCCAACTAGGATAATGTGATGTCAGGCGAAGAAGGAATTAGAGATATCCATGTGGTGAGTGAAGAATTGATAGTGCACCCGAGATAGTCGCAGAGGTAACATCTGAGAATGAGGAAGAAGAGGAAGAAGAGGTACCTGAGGAGAGTTTATTAGAGGTATTTTATGATCAAAATGTAGAATTGCAAAATCGTATTTATGAGTTAGAAGAAGCGAAATGAAGAATTGCGAGCGATCGTGGAGCAAAAGGATGCAACGATTCAAGCTTGTGTTACCCGATATGTGATGTTGAATGTAAGCACTCTTTGGCGTAGTATAAGATGATAAAGTGGAATCGAAATTTGAAAGAAGAAATAATCGAACGAGTGAGAATGAGTGATGATGGGTAAAAAAGCCGCATACGACGCGTTGATATTATGGAAAGTGATGTCCAATCTAAAAAGAGAAGATTTAATGATGACGGAAGAGGCGTCGGCGAAAGACATCGACCCGAGAACAAATTCTAGGGAAGAGAACAATCGCCAGCTAGATGCTACTGATCACGGAGAGGAGGACATATAAGGTCAAACTGTTCAAAGCCTTCCAAGGTATGTTTTAGTTGTGGAAAAGACGGTCACATAGCTCGATTTTGTCCTATAAGCGAAAATCAAGTCCGATTGGGACGTTGGCACCAGAGCGGATCTGAGAAAAAAGTCAAAGTCAACGATTCTTTGGAAGAGCGTTTTTCGTGACTTCTCAAAAGCGAGTAACCCGAACGAAGTTAGCACGGGTTAGTTAATTATAAATTCTTGCGAAGTTTATACCTTATTGAATCTTTCGGTTCTACCCATTCTTTTATCTCTCTTGCTTGCGTTCAACGTTTGAACTTGACTACGGAGAAATTAGACTTTGACCTATCTCATGGAGACTCAGTTAAGAGAAACTTTTATTACATCCGTTGTTTAGAAATCTTGCTTGATTCAGTTGGCACTATCACATTACACATTAACCTTATTTCTATAGAGATATTTGTTTTTGATGTGATTTTAAGGTTAACTACTCATCATGCCAAAATTGATTGCTTTCGTAAGGTTGTTAGTTTTCATATTCTTAAGCAACTTTTATTCAATTCAAGCAACCAAACCATTGAAGTCAAACTCTTTCATATTAAATTATAAAGCCATTTGTTTATTGAAAAAGCGAATGTCAAGCTTTCTTAGTCTATGTTATGGATTTGAATAAAGACACGTCGATTTGAATAATATTCCTTCATTGTTATTGATTTTTCTGACGTATTTCTGAAGAATTTCTTGGCCTACTCCCGGGCGTGATATTGAATTTGTATCGACTTTAAATCCGGTACAAAACCCATTTCTAAAATCTCATATCGAATGGCTCTATTGAACTTCGTGAGTTAAAAACCCAATTGTAGAAGTTGATACCCCAGCCTCTGTCTGGTGACTTCCTTTGTGGAATCTGGCTGAAGCCGGACTCTCCGTAGAGGATGCCATATTCGTGTGATAGTAAACCGATAGGTGTCATTGTAATGTGCTATCCAAGGTTGGGATGTGAGTCATAGTTGAGAACAACCTAAGTTTAAGTAATCGAAATATGTAGCTTTTCGAAGCTTAGTTGGTTATTATCGGAGATTCGTTGAAGGATATTCTCGAATCGCTATTCCATTAACGCAATTGACTCGTAGAGATACAAAATTGAATGGAGCAAAGAATGTGGGAAGAGCTTGAAGAACTCAAGAGGAGACTCATTTCAAAGACATGTTACGACCATGCCATCCTGGAAAAGTTTAACGTGGTAGGCGGCGTGTTGAGTAGAAGATCGTATACAAGTCTGAGTACGATATCGTCAAAAACTAATTTCGTATAATTTACAAATAATAGAGATGGAGATGAAAACTCTAGGTACCCACGTGATGATATCTGAGTATAATCGACTTTAATCGATAAAGTTAAAATTTATTCAAGCTACACACCGGAGCTGATGAATTTGAAGAAGGAGGTGCAAGAAGTTGTTATTTCAAAAATGAGAATCGGTGAGGTGAGGAAAGCTCAAACCTTCGATTTATTAATCCATTTGAAATTCTCGATTGAATAGGAACTGTGGCCTATAGACTCGCTTTACCGCCAAGTATGACGCGTGTTCATAACGTTTTTCACGTATCGATGTTACGTAAATATGTGGACGACCCGAACCACGTCATTGAGTTAGAACCCGATTTAGATAGCCAAGACTTAACGTATGAGGAGGTACTGTCAAAGATCTTGGATAGGAAGGAGCATGTCCTACGTGCGAAGGTTATACCACAAGTTAAAGTTTTGTGGAGAAACCATGCTATTAAGGAAATGACACGGGAGTTGGAAACGAAAATGAAAGCGACGATATTTTCATCTTTTGAAACACCAGTGCGTATGTCAATTTCGAGGCGAAATTTCATAAGGAGGGAGGTTGTAAGACCCCGAAATTTTTTAAATAAAAAGGAATTTCCTTTATTTATTATTTTGAAATAGTAAGGGTGGATTTGATTAATGTGGTTAGTTATGGGTAAAATCATAAATATTTTAAATAAGCAAGTGGTGATATAATATTCATTATTGTTTGAGAATATTCGTTTGGTCGTGGAATATTAAATGCTTTTGGGGAATATTAAATGCGACAGTAGCAGTGTGTGTGGGCCCCATAACGAAAAAGCGATTGGAGGAAGAAAAGCGACAAAAATAAGTTGTTTAAAAATAACGGCGTAGTTATTTATCGTTTACCTTTGTTGGAATACCCGTTGGTTAAAACACAATGTCTGCGTTATTGCACAAGAAGATACCACGGTATTGCACCAATTATTGATTCTTACGTAAGAAGGCTACTACTCAATAATGGTTACGATAATTCTTTATTCGATATTTTATTTTATTGATTCAATAATTGCTTTGCGTTGATATTTTATATTCTTTGTTGTTTCAATAATTGTCATTACACGATTTTTCATTATCGAAAGCAATAATTCATATTATCTGAATAATATTATTAGATAACATTATTGGCAATGTCTAGAAAGTTACATCTAAGGAGAGGTTTGGTCACCTAATTGCGCGCCGCCAAGAAGGAGAAATTCTTATTGGAAAGCCCTCTTTTCTCGAAGGAGCTGCACATTGTGTCAATATTGTGATTACATAATATTATTTGTGAATAATTAATTATTGATTCATATGATGAGGAAAATATTGATTTTATGTGGATATAGATGGAGAAAATTTTAATGTGACAATTGTTGAAAATTAAAATTTTATCTTTTTCTCGATAAAATAATTCATTTAAATATATATTATTATATTTTAATAATATATTAATGGTGATATTTTTACAACAAATGTGGGATATATGAGTATACGAGGAGGAAGAGTATTTTTGTTGCAATAAATGTTTAAAACATGTTAAACATGTCGGTGGACCCCATTTATTATTTGAAATTTGATTATAGCCTCTAAAATCACCCGTTTATGGATTTCGGTCAATTTCATTTGGGAATTTAGAAAAACTTTCTTACGCAAAGTTGTAGAGAATTGGATTTCCTATAAAAACTCATGAGATTCGAATTTTCTGATAAAAGGCTATTTATTGTGAATTATTGAAGTTAGAAGCTCGTAAATAATTAATTTTGGAAGTTTAAATTATTTTAAATTAGAAAAACGTTTTTTTATTTTCTTCTAGAAGGTTGGCATGTGTGAATTGCTTGAGATTCAGATTTCAAAGAATACGTATAATATTTTTATAAATATTAATATTTTATTAAATTTTACTGCTTTGGTGTTACTAAGCGATTTCCTATAAATAGGTGCTTGGGTTAGAATTGAAAATCACACGAAACTGAAGTTTTCTCTCTCTATATTATTGAGCGTATTCTTGTGAGTATTTTGAGTATACTTTGAGTATTGCTATACTTGCGGTGAAAGTTCAAGATATAGTCTATATCCGATATTCCAGTTAAATCTTGATCTTTCGAGGTAAGGGATATTATTTTTTTTCAGTAATGATATTATTTCTTCAATATCATTATCTTTGAAATATTGATCTGAAGTTTTTATCAAATTTGGAACTTTTGGTGTCTGAGTTACTTTCTATTCACGTATCTGATCTTATTCACGAATACGACCTTATTCAATAGAAAAATGAAATTTCTTCTTTTGTCCAAAATATCTATTATGGATACTAGCTTTGATTGTATCCATGTTTTGATCATTCTTGAATTTTACACCACTATGATTATTTTTGAGGTATTTTTGGGCGTGGATAAAACAAAATACGAATCCTTAATCCTTAATCCTTGTCATTTTGTTTCACCGGATTCGTTTCTTTAAAAATATTTTTCATCATCCTCGGTCTTAAATGATGATATTATTGAATATCTTTGGCTTTGTAGTGCAAAGATGGATGATTTCGATGAATATCTTTGGCACAGTAGTGCAAATGAATGATTTCGATGAATATCTTTGGCCCGTAGTGCAAAGATGAGCAGTGTTTAGATGAACATGACCAATCGGTGAATGTCCTTGGCACAGAAAGTGCAAGGATGAATATATGATTCGGATATATATATTGGTTGATGTTACGGGATAAAATAGATTTATGAACTTTAAAATTCATACATAGAAGATAGTAGTTTGCATTCTCTACTTAACTCTTCTAATGAATTATTATTTCATTGCGAATATTGATTTAAAACTTGTTGTCTATTGTATTCTATTATATTTTTCCCTGTTGAAGACTAACGATAATTTGTGGTAAATAATCTAGTCATAATATTCTTTTCTGGGCTAGTCGAGCTCACCCTTTTCCTTTTTGTTCCATTTTTCTTCTCAGGAGGCGAGAATATAACGAGTACGAGTCGGGGTATGGAATGAAAGTTCTAGGGAGAGTTGTTTAGTAGTCCTCACCATTTTTGTAAAATGATGTATCAATAATTATGATGGGGATTTATTTGGGTATGTATATTGTCTAGAAGACAATAATTGTATTTAAACTTCATGATATATATGTTGTCGTATTTTGCACGACAAATATATTAATAAAGTTGTAGTTATTTCTGTACCATGTATTTGGCGACTCAGAATGGGTTGGGTGGAATGGACCTATTTTGGGGGCGTCACAATATTAATTCAAGCAACCAAACCATTAAAATCAATCACTGTCATCTCAAGTCATAAAGCTATTCGTTTATTGGAAAATGGATGTCAAGCTTTCTTAGCTCATGTCACGGATCTAAACAAAAATACGTTAGTGTTGAATGATATTTCTATTGTTAATGAATTTCCTGACGTATTCCCTAAAGAACTTCCTGGCCTACCCCCAGAGCGTGAAATTGAATTTTGTATCGACATTGAACCAGGTACAAAACCCATTTCCAAAGCCCCATATCGAATGGCTCCTATTGAACTTCAGGATTGAAAGACCCAACTGCAGGAATTGTTAGACATTGGCTTTATTCGTCCTAGTACTTCTCCTTGGGGTGCTCCTGTTCTATTCGTGAAGAAGAAGGATGGGAGTATGCGACTTTGTATTGATTATCGGGAGTTGAATCGTGTCACCATCAAAAATAGGTACCCATTGCCACGTATTGATGACCTGTTTGACCAGTTGCAAGGCGCCAAATTTTTTTCAAAGATTGATCTTAGTTCCGGATATCACCAATTAAAGATTAGAACCGATGACATTCCAAAGAAGACTTTCAGAACTCGGTACGGGCATTATGAATTCCTAGTCATGTCTTTTGGATTGACTAATGCTCCTGCTGCCTTCATGGATATGATGAACCGAGTATTCAAGGAATATTTGGATCACTTTGTGGTCGTCTTTATTGATGACATCCTTATTTATTCCAAAAGTCGTGAAGATCATGAGCAACACTTGAGGCTGATACTCCAAAAGCTTCGTGAATATAAGCTTTATGCCAAGTTGAAGAAATGCGAGTTCTGGCTTGAGGAAGTTGCATTCCTTGGGCACGTGGTATCAAGTCATGGAATATCTGTTGACCCAACAAAGATTGAAGTTATTCAAAGCTGGGAGCAACATAAATCAGTGTCTGAAGTACGTAGTTTTCTCAGCTTAGCTGGTTATTATCGGAGATTCATAGAAGGGTTTTCTAGAATCGCTACTCCATTAACTTAGCTAACTCGAAAAGATACAAAATTCGGTTGGAACGAGGAATGTGAGAAGAGTTTTCAAGAACTCAAGAGGAGACTAATTTCAGCACCTGTTCTGACAATACCATCTGGTTCGGAGGGATTTGTCATCTACAGTGATGCTTCGGGAAAAGGGTTAGGATGTGTTCTCATACAACATGGGAAATTCATAGCCTATGCCTCTCGGTAACTTAAAGAATATGAGAGGAATTATCCTACTCATGATCTAGAGTTGGCAGCTGTTGTCTTTGCACTTAAAATTTGGAGGCATTACTTGTATGGAGAGAAAGTGGAGATCTTTACGGATCATAAAAGCCTCAAATATTTCTTCTCTCAAAAGGAACTCAACATGCGACAACGACGTTGGCTTGAACTGTTGAAAGATTATGATCATACCATCCAATACCATCCTGGAAAAGCGAACGTGGTAGCTGACGTATTGAGTAGAAGATCATATGCGGGTACAAGTGCGATATTGTTAACGCAAAGGCCCATTTTGTGTGACTTGCGAAGGATGAAGATAGAGATAAAGACTCCAGGGACCCACGTGATGATGGCGAATATACGAGTAGAACCGACTTTAATCGATAAGGTTAAAGCTGCTCAAGCTACAGACCTGGAGCTGATGCATATGAGGGAGAAAGTACAAGAAGGTGCTATGCTGGAAGCAAGAATTGATACTTCGAGTCAACTCTAGACTTTGTGTTCCTAACGACCCTGATTTAAAGTATAGAATCATGATGGAGGCGCACAACACACCGTTTGCAATCCATCCTATTTTTCTCAAGGTGTCTAACTTGTCAACGAGTCAAGGCAGAGCATCAAGTGCCAAAAGGTCCATTACAACCACTTGAAATTCCAGAATGGAAGTGGGAGCACATTACCATGGATTTTGTTACTGGTCTTCCCAAGGTTTCTCAAGGCATTGATGCAATTTGGGTCATTGTTGATAGATTGACCAAGTCTGCTCACTTCTTACCAATACGAGAAACTTATACACTTGAACGTCTTGCTCGTATGTACATCAACGAGATTTTAAGATTGCATGGTATGCCAGTATCCATAGTTTCTGATCGAGACCCAAGATTCACTTCAAGATTTTGGGTTAGTTTGCAAAAAAGCTACGGGCACGAATTTATGATTTAGTTTGGCATATTATCCTCAGACGGATGGACAATCAGAGATGACTATTCAAACTCTGGAAGAATTATTAAGACTCTGTGTCCTTGACTTTAAGGGAAGTTGGGACAAGTTCTTACCATTGGTGGAGTTTTCCTACAATAACAGTTATCAAACAAGTATTGGCATGGCTCCATTCGAGGAGTTGTATGGAAGAAAGTGTCGTTCTCCAGTATGCTGGGATGAGGTGGGTGAAGCAACGTTGTTGGGACCGGAATTGGTACGTATGACTACGGAAAAGATTCAAACGATCCGACAACGTATAAAGACCTCACAAGATGGACAAAAGAGTTATACTGATCTTCATCGAAAGGACGTGGAATTCGATATTGGAGATCTTGTGTTGTTACGTGTTGCTCCATGGAAAGGAGTTACGAGATTTGGAAAGAGAGGAAAGCTCAATCCTCGATTCATTGGCCATTTTCAATCCTCGATCGAGTAGGGACTGTGGCCTATAGACTCGCTTTACCGCCAAGTATGTCTCGTGTTCATTACGTTTTTCACGTATCCATGTTACGTAAATATGTGAAAGACCCGAACCACATTATTGAGTTAGAACCGGATGAAATAACGGAAGATTTAACGTATGAAGAGGTTCTTGTTAAAATCTTGGATAAGAAGGAACATATTCTACGCTCCAAGGTTATACCTCAAGTCAAAGTTTTGTGGAGGAACCACGATGTTGAGTAAATGACCTGGGAGTTAGAATATGAAATGAAATCAAGGTATCCTTACCTCGTCGACATACCAGGTACGTAGCCTAATTTCGAGGGCGAAATTTCATAAGAAGGGGAGGTTGTAAGACCCCAACTTTTATGAATAAAGATAATTTTTCTATGAATATCATTTTTGAATATTATGAAATAAATTTGATATTATGTTATAGTTGTGGGTAATATTTATAAATTCTGCAAAGTATGCAAGTTGTTATATAATATTCGATTTGGTCGGGGAATATTCTTTTTGTCGGGGAATATCCTTACGACGGCACAATCATTGGTGGACCCCACAACAGAAGTATTGTCGTAGTAAGAAAATGACAGAATTATCTTTTTATAAAATAACGGCGGAAGTTTTACCGTTGATACTGTTGAACTACCTGGTAATAAAAGTACAGTAATACGCGTAGTTGCATGTAGCACACGGTATTGGTTATTGATGCTTACGTAAGAAGTCACTCAGTTATACTCAATTATTGCTACAGTAATTGCTGCATCATATCTCTCATATTATGAAACGATAATTGGTTCAACGCCTGTAATATGAAATGACAAATGGTTTGACGTCTGAGAAAGGTAATTACTATTTGCGAAAGAGACTCTTAGATGATGACATATGGACCCCCATAGAATAAACCAAACTTACCACAAACGTCTCATAATTTACATCAAGGATTGAATAAATATACTGTGACAATAATTGAATCAATAATATAAGAGATATGATGCAGCAATTACTGTAGCAATAATTGAGTATAACTGAGTGACTTCTCACGTAAGCATCAAATAACTAATATCGTGTTAATTGTGCAACCAACGCCGCTTTCTTTGTACTTTTATTAAAGGGTATTTCAACAGCTAATAACGAAAAACTTCGCCGTTATTTTTATAAAAAGATAATTTTGTCGCTTTTCTAACTTCGACAATAATTCTATTGTGGGGTCCACTAATGATTGTGTGTCGTCGATTAATAATCCCAACAAAAAGAATATTCCCACCAAACGAATATTTTATAACAACTTGCTTACTTTTTTGCAAAATTTATAAATATTACCCACAACTATAACATTATCTCAAATCCACACCATAATATAAAAAAAATATTTCGAGAAATTTAAATCTTTATTCATAAAATCTGGGATTTTACAATCTTCCCTCCTTATGAAATTTCGCCGAAATTTAAATTTACGTACGACGCACGGTATGCTTAACAGTGAGAGATACCTCGACCTCATTTCAAATTCTAACTCTTGAGGTATAACCTTTGAGTGTTGAATGTGATCCTTCTCCACGCATCTCCTCATATGTTAAATCTTCTGCTATCTCGTCCGTTTCTAAATAAATAATGTGGTTCATCCACATATTTACGTAACATCGATACGTTAAAAATGTTATGAACACCCGACATACTTGGCGGTAAAACGAGTCTATAAGCCACAGTTCCTACTTAATCGAGGATTTCAAATGGGCCAATTAAATCGAGGGTTGAGATTTCCTCTCTTTGTCGATTCTTACTTCTAGAATAACGCCCTCTTGAACCTTCTTCTTCACAATCATCAGCTCTGAGTGTGTAACTTGAGCGGCTTTAACTTTATCGATTAAAGTCAATGCTAATCGTATATTCGTTATCTTTATGTGGGTCCCTAGAGTCTTTAACTATATCTTCATAATTTGTAAGTTATACGAAATGAGTTTTGTGTTAGCAACATCGCACTCGTAAACGCATACGATCTTCTCCTCAACACGTCAGCTACCACATTCGTTCTTCCACGATGATATTGAATGGTACGATCGTAATCTTCAACAGCTCGAGCCAACATCTTTGACGCATGTTACGTTCGTTTTGGGTGAAGAAATATTTGAGGGTTTAAGAAATAGGTTTTGTACTGGGGTCAATTAAAAATTCGATTTCACGCTCTAGGGGTAGGCCAGGATGTAAGACCCCGAATTTTTTTTTATAAATAAAATGGAATTTCCTTTATTTATTATTTTTAAATAGTAAGGGTTGATTTGATTAATGTGGTTAGTTATGGGTAAAATGCGCAAATTTTACAAAATAAGCAAGTGGTTATAAAATATTCATTGTTGTCGGGGAATATTCGTTTGGTCGTGGAATATTCTTCTGTCGTCGAATATATTAAATGCGACAGTGCGACCATGTGTGGGCCCCATAACTTGAAAGCGATTGGAGGAAAAAAACGACAAATATAAGTTGTTTAAAAATAACTACGTAGTTATTACAGCTTTACATTTGTTGGAATACCGGTGGTTAAAATACGATAATATGCGTGGTTGCACAAAGAAGACACCAGGTATTGCACGATATTGTTGAATTATTGATCCTTACGTAAGAAGGCACTACTCAATAATTATTACGATGAGTTCTTGCTCAATATTTTATTGATTCAATAATTGTTGCGTTCTTTAGTTTATATTATTCTTGTTTCAATAATTGTCATCGCACATTATTTTCCATTATCGGATCAATAATTCATATTATTTGAATAATATTATCGAGATAACATTATTGGCAATGTCTAGAAAGTTCTGCTCAAGGAGAGGTTTGGTCACCTAATTGCGCCACCAAGAAGAGAGAAATCCTTATTGAAAGCCCCCTCTATCCAGGAACCAGGTATGGTTGTCGATCTTGTGATTACGTAATATTATTTTTGAATAATTAATTATAGATTATTATGATAAAGAAAATATTCATTTTATGTGGATATAGATGGAGAAAATTTTAATGTGACAATTGTTGAAAATTAATATTTTATCTTTTTCGATAAAATAATTCATTTAAATATATTATTTTAATAATATATTAACTATGATATTTTTACAATGAATGTGGGATATATGAGTATATGAGGAGGTAGAGTATTTTGTGGCATTAAATGTTTAACATATGTTTTGTGTGTTTAGGTGGACACAATTCTTGAATCAAAATTGATTATAGGCGTAAAATCGCTTCATTTATGGATTTCTGATAATTTCATTTGGAATTTGGAAAAACTTCCTTCCGCAAAGTTGTAGAGAATTGAATTTCCTATTAAAAGTCTCGAGATTCAATTTTTCCGACAAAAGGGTTATTTATCATGAATTATTGAAGTTAGGAGTTCAAATAATTGATTTTGGAAGTTTTAATTATTTTATATAAGAAAAACGTTTTTGTGGTTGTTGGCACATGGGTGGTGATGTTTTTGACCAAAGAAGGCATGCTAGAGTTTTCAAAACATGTGGGTAGGAATTTGGAATAAATAATAATATATTTTATTAATTTAGTCTCCTTTTGGCGTTCTAACATTTTTCTATAAATAGAGGGCTAAGTTAGAATTGAAAATCACACCGAAACTAAGTTTTCTCTCTTTCTCTCTATATTTATCGAGCGTATTCTTGTGAGTATACTTTGAGTGTTGCTATATCTATGTCTTGAGTTTCACAAGACTATATCCAAATTCATTCGTAAGTACGGTTATTTTGAGGTAAAGGATGTTATTTCTTTCATGAAATGATATTATTTTCTTCAATATCATTATGCCAAATTATTGGTTGAACTTTTTATCAAATTTGGAAATTTTTCATGTCGGGTTACTATACATGAGTTACTATTCACGAGTTACTATTCATGAGTTACTATTCACGAGTTATTATTCACGAGTACTATTCACGAAGCGTGAAGATGTTTTTTATGAAATTTCTATCTTTTTTGTGTCGGGGTTACTATTCACGTATACGACACTATTCACGTATACGACACTATTCACAAATACGGTACTATTCACCCGAAAAATGAAATTTTCTCTTTTTCTTCCAGATGTCTTTTATGGTTACTAGCTTTGATTGTATCCATGTTTTGATCGTTATTTTTGAGTTCTGCTTCAAAATTGTTTATTATGAAGTATTATTAATCTTGGATAAACTGTTGTACGAATCCCTAATATTTGTCCTTCTATCTCACTGGATTCGTTCTTAAAAATGTTTTTCATCATCCTTAGTCCTTAATGGTGATACTTGATGAATATCTTTGGCCTGTAGTGCAAAGATGAACGATTAACTGATGAATATCTTTGGCCTGTAATGCAAAGATGAACAGGTGTTGAGATGAACATGACCAACTGGTGATTTAAATGAATATCTTTGGCCTGTAGTGTAAAGATGAATATTGATTGTTGTTACAGGGATAAAATATTGATGATGGACTTTTAAACCTTAGAAGGCAGTAGAATTCTTTCTCTACGTGACTCTTCTAATGGATTGCTGTTCCGCTGCATTTGTTGATCTAAAACTTGTTGTCTATTGTATTCTATTAGATTTTTCCCTGTTGAAGACTAACGATAATTTGTTGTATATTATCTTAGTCATAATATTCTTTACTGGGCTAGTTGAGCTCACCTTTTTCCTTGTTGTTCCATTTTCTTCTCAGGAGGTGAGAACATAGGAGGATCGAGTCGGGGTATGGAATGAAGGTTCTAGAGAGAGTTGTTTAGTAGTCCTCACCATTTTTGTAAAATAATGTATCCATAATTATGATGGGGATTTATTTGCGTGTGGATATTGTCTAGACGGCAATATCTGTATTTAAACTCACAGTATGTATTGTCATATTTCACACGACATTTGTATTATTGAAGTTGTAGTTATTTCTGTACCATGTATTTGGCGACTCAGAATGGGTTGGGTGGAATGGACCTATTTTGGGGGCGTCACACAGGAAGTCTTCAAGAATACGTCACAAAATTTGTTAACAATAGAAATATCATTCAAAACTGTGACTCTTATCCAAGACTTGGATAACACGTCACATTGATACCTATCAACTTGCCATCGTCATTCACAACGTCTCCTACGGAAAGTCTGACTTCGGTGCATTCCACACAAGGAAGTCAACAACGAAAGGATCGGGCTCATTACTAATGGCTTGATATGACAATGATTGACTTTAGTGGTTTGGTTACTTGAATTCGCATAACAGGTTGGTTAGGAATATGAAAGCTAACAACCTTATGAAAAGAATGATGAGTAGTTAACCAATCGATTTCTAAAATTACATCAAAGACAAGTATTTTCAAAGAGATAAGATCGACACGTAACGTGAGGGTATCAATATAAATCAAACAAAATTTATAAACAGTGGAGGTAACGAAGGTTTCTCCCAACAGAGTTTCAATAGATAAATCAAAGTTTAACTTCTCCGGAGTTAAGTATAAACATTGAACACAACTAGGTGAAATAAAAGAGTGAGTAGAACCGATATCTAACAAGGTATAGACTTCGCAAGAGCTTATGATTAACTTACCCGTGATAATTTTATTCAGGTTCCTCGTCACGAGAAGAAAAAAAACGCTCTCTCTTAAACTACCAGCTTTGGCTTGTCTGGGATATCCTTTGACATCACTATCCCAGTTGGACTTGACTTCACCATACGACAAAATCGAGCTAGGTGACCTTCTCTTCTGCAATTAAAACACGCTTTGGATTACTGCGTACAATTTGGACGGATGTGTCCCTCCTGTCCGCATTTAAAACATACGACCGGTGGTCGTTCTTCTTCCTTTGAAACGGGTGCTGGTGCCGACGTCTTCACGTCATTGTTGAACCTTCTCTTCTTGAAAGTTCCACTTCTATTATCTTGGCCATGATTACCACCGAAGTGGTTACCATTCTTGGCATGATAATTTCCCCCACGATGGTTATCATTGTTCCGATGACCGTTGTCACCGGTATGATTATTATCGTGTTGTTGGTCGTTGCCTTTTGGTTGTGCTGACTCATTATCGCGCTCCAATAACTGAGCCCTATTCACAACATCTGAATATAAACAAAGTTTGTGAAAAATGAGGTATTGACGTATATTGGGTTTTAAACCTCGCAAAAACATTTGCGTCATTCTTTCCTCATTATCGACCAAATGGGATGCAAACCGGGATAACTCCGCAAACTTAGCCTCGTACTGCGACACGGTCATATTGTTTTGCTCCACTTGATGAATTCTACCTCCTTCATGTGACGAATACTTTCGTGAAAGTACTTGTCGTTGAACAATTTTGGAACTTCTCCCAAGACATCTTGAGTCGTCGGTGTCGGTATGTTTTACGATTCCCACCAAGTCCCTCTTTCACGCAACATAAAGGTGGCAAAGGGAACCTTTTGCTCCTCGGAGCATCCCAAGACATCAAATATCTTGGTGATCTGCTTTAACCACGTCTCCGCCGTAAGTGGTTCTGACTTTCCCAAAAACTCTGGTGGTCCCAGCTCCTTGAATTGCTTAGCGGTGATCGACCGTAGGTTGCCATTATTTTTACCTGCATTATGAACAGGAGCCGCCTTCGCCTGATGTTGCATGAATTCTAAAAGCTCCTAAACGTCATCGTCGTCAATCAATTGATCAATGTTGTTGTTTACAGGAGGATTATCGCCATCCTGTTGTACATTGTCCTGATTATTGATCTGTGGAGACTCAACGGTCTCCTGTGCTCCATTGCTGATCTCAACATTTTCAGATGTCATTTTCAAATACTGCCACAAAACAAGGGTTAATTGACATGCCACAAATTATCCCTATACTCTGACCGACCAATTAAATAACACATAAGCTTAGGTAGGTCATACTAGCGAAGGAATTACCCGTCTCTCCCCTCCTAGTTCTAGTCTCACATCTTAGCCAGGGATCATATCCCTAAGCTTTGATACCAACTGTGACGCCCCCAAAATAGGTATACATCACCCATTCTGAGTCGTCAAATACACGGTACAAAATTCAAATACAACTTAATTAATACAACTGTCGTGTAGAATACGAAAAAACATATGTTGTGAGTTTTAATACAAATATTATCTTCTAGACAATATCCATACTCAAATTCAATCTTATTACAATTATTATTATACTATTTTACAGAATAGTGAGGACTACTAAGACACCCTTCTGGACCGTACGTCACTCCGTTCCCCAACTAGTCCCAACTATATTTTTATTTCCTGAAGAGAACAATGAAAGCAAAGGGGTGAGCTCAACTAGCCCAGTAAGAAATATTATGACTAAGATAATGCAGAATAAGTTATCATTAGCCTTCAACAATGTTAAACTGATAAAATACAATAAACATCAAGTTTAACCGCAGCGGAACAAGCAATCCATTAAAAGAGTCAAGTAGAGAATAAAATCTACTATCTTTTATGATTTAAAAGGGTTTTCATCACTTTTATCGCTGAGACTTAGCTTAATAAATAAACCACATCACTGAATTATCCATGCACTATGAGCCAAGGATATTCATTATTATCACCAGTTGGTCATGTTCATCTCAATAACTGTCCTTCAATGCACTACGGGCCAATGAGGATTTTTACCACATCATTCATTACATTAAGGTCATGATTATACCGAATAATCCCTGGTCATAATCATACCAAGTCCATCTATGCACGTAAGCCAAAGATGACTTTCATTACAATATAAGCATGAGGATGATGACAATGATATAAAAATTCAATAAAACAAGTTCAAGAATTATTTTATCTAAGAACCAATAACGTCCAAATTGTCAACATGATACTTCTTTGTAAAGTAAAATTCAAGAATGCTCAGAAGAATATTTCCATGAAAAGATACTGGATGATGCACAAATATCAAGGATATACCACTAATTTCATAGAGTATAGAAGTCAAAACTTTAACCAACTGAGTATAATAAAGAATGGAATAACAAAAGAAATCACCATGCATGCAGTACTTCGCATAGACAGGTTATTCCAATAGATTAATAAAGATGGAACCAGGTCCGGTGTAAAACACACAGATAGGATGTTCCAACAGAATAATAAAGATGGATCCAGGTCCGGTGTAAAACACACAGATAGGATATTCCAATAGAATAATAAAGACGGAATAATATAAGGATTTCACCAAGTATAGGGTATGCCGCGTATACCGGTTATTCCAACAGAATAAATAAGAATGGAATAACATAAAGATTTCACCAAGTATAGGGTATGCCGCATATACAGGTTATGCATAGGGTATGCCGCGTATACAGGTTATTCCAACAGAATAATAAAGAATGGAATAACAGAAGTTCTCTTTATGAAGACGAAAGAAAGAAATAATACCCCTTACAGGTATAACAAATAATATCCCTTACCTTAGTAGGAGATTAAAAACTGCAGTAGTGTAGTAACAGAATACTCTTCTTCTTTCTCTCTTATTCTTTCTATACTTTCTCTCTCTAAAGCTTGAATGAATTCGTGAAAAATAATGAATAACCAGGCCTCTATTTATGGAAGATTTCTAGCTTAGCCCTTGCAATGTGAAAAGGCAAGTTGCTTGACGACTGGTGATGTGAAAAGAAAAGTGGTTTGACGCCTGTAATGTGAAACACCAAGTGGTTTGACACCTGTAATGTGAAACACCAAGTGGTTTGACGCCTTTAATGTGAAACGACAATTGGTTCGACGCCTGTAATGTGAAACGACAATTGGTTCGACGCCTGTAATATGAAACGGCAAATGGTTTGACGTCTGGTAAAGGTAATTACTATTTGCGAAAGAGACTCTTAGATGATGACATATGGGCCCCCATAGAATAAACCAAACTTACCACAAACGTCTCATAATTTACATCAAGGATTGAATAAATATACTGTGACAATAATTGAATCAATAATATAAGAGATATGATGCAGCAATTACTGTAGCAATAATTGAGTATAACTGAGTGACTTCTCACGTAAACATCAATAACTAATATCGTGTGCTACTATGCAACCACGCATTTTACTATACTTTTATTACCGGGTATTTCAACAATTAACGGTAAAACTTCCGCCGTTATTTTTATAAAAAGATAATTTTGTCGTTTTCTAACTCCGACAATAATTTTGTTGTGGGGTCCACCAATGATTGTGTCGTCGTACGAATATTCCCTGAGAAAAAGAATATTCCCCGACCAAACGAATATTTTATAACAACTTGCTTACTTTGCAAAATTTATAAATATTACCCACAACTATAACATTATCTCAAATCCACACCATAATATAAAAAAAATATTTCGAGAAATTTAAATCTTTATTCATAAAATCTGGGATTTTACAGATAATTTGTGGTCGTGACCCTAAAGAATATCCTTGGTCGTAGTGTAGGGGTGATTCGATGATGTGGATTATTTATTAAGCTGAGTCCCAGCGATAAAAATGATGAAAAACCTTTTAAATCATAAAAGATATTAGATTTTATTCTCTACTTGACTCTTTTAATGGATTGCTTGTTCCGCTGCAGTTAAACTTGTTGTCTATTGTATTTTATCAGTTTAACATTGTTGAGGGCTAATGATAATTTATCACGCATTATCTTAGTCATAATATTTCTTACTGGGCTAGTTGAGCTCACCCTTTCTTTCACTATTCTCTTCAGGAAATGAGAACGTAGCAGGGACTAGTCGGGGGACGGAGTGATGGTCCAGATGATAGTATTAGTAGTCCTCACTATTCTGTTAAATAGTGTGATAATAAATGTAATAAGGACTGAATTTGAGTTTGTATACTGTCTATGAGGACTCCATTGAGAATGGATATTGTCTAGAAGGCAATATTCTTGTTTAAACTCTCAGTTTATGTTTTGTCGTATTTTACACGACAGTTATATAATTATGTTGTATTCAATTTTTGTACCATGTATTTGGCGACTCAAGATGGGTAATGTATACCTATTTTGGGGGCGTCACAATTGACGCACAATCATCTCGTGAAATTTGGGTTATGCTGGAAAGAGCATATGCGTCACCATCGACTACGAGGGTCCTAAATTTTCTCCTAAGTTTGCAAGAGATTAAGCAACATGATGACTCTCTTACACAATTTCTGAACAGGGCAGAATTCATTAGTGATTAACTTGCTGCTGCGGGTCGTCCAATGTCACTCACTGATTTCGATTGTGTCATCTTCAAAGGCCTTCGCCCTGACTTTCACAGCATTATTTCTAGTCTTGCAAATAGGCCAGAACCGGCAGCATTTGCATATTTACTTAGTACCTTGATGAATAATGAATTACTAACTCAAAACTTTTCAGGATCTTCCATATTTTCAGTCCAGGCCAGCCACAAATGTAACCAGTTGGAAACGCACAACCTGTTCTTTCCTCTCCAACAACAAATCTTGCTCAAAGGGGCTATGATAATCAACCAAACAATCATAGAACTGGTTATGACAATTCACAGGGCAATCACAATACCAACTTTAAAGGCAATAATTACAAGCAACGGCAAAATTTTGGCTCTAACTCTCGCCGGAACAATAAGACTTGATAGTAATTTCATGTCTTATATTTAATTGGGACATTGTATGGTGGAAAGATTGAATTGTATGGTAACTATTAACTCAAAGGTTCTTTTATGATTAATATAGAAATCTATATTATCCGAAAAGTCGTTGAGCGCTAAGGGGGCTTACCCTTATTTTAGAATAAATATTATTTATTTAAATGAATTAACTAGTTTAATTTATTTATTTAAATAATTTTAGAATTGTTCTAATTGATTTATTCACTACATGTTTAATATGGAGAACCTAAATGGTCACACCATAAAAGGAATAATATTTATTTAAGAAACAAATGACATAATCATAATAATAAGTTAAGTATATTTAATTTAATTTATGGTGATAGAATAAATTAAATAGATTAATATTTATTATTTAATATTTTGAAAATATTAAATATAAATTAATAAGAGGAGTCTTATTATTATTATTATTATTATTATTATTATTATTATTATTATTATTATTATTATTATTATTATTATTATTATCACATTATTATTATTATTATTATTATTATTATTATTATTATTATTATTATTATTATTATTATTATTATTATTATTATTATTATTATTATTATTACTACTACTACTATTACTATTATTATTTGTTTAATCCTAAAGGAGTTTGAGAATTAATTAATAATAGTACTCTCCCATATTCCTAATAAGATTAGGAGGTAAATTAATTAAAAGAGTTTAATTAATTATTATGAAACCCTAATCCTAAAATGTTAGGAGGGTTGTCTACATCTATAAATAAGAGGAGTCTTATTTTGATTTAAGGCTAATGCAATTTTCAATAGTTGGGAGAGCACACATTTTCTAGAGAGAAGAAAACTAGGGTTTAGTCATACACCCATCTTCTTGAGTAAAGATTATTTTTTGATGGATCATCTCTAGAGGTCAAATGTGACGCCCCCAAAATAGGTATACATCATCCATCTTGAGTCGCCAAATACATGGTACAAAATACAAATACAACTTAATAATACAACTGTCGTGTAAAATACGACAAAATATAAACTGATAGTTTTAATACGAATATTGTCTTCTAGACAATATTCAACTCAAATGAAGTCCTCAATACATTTATTATCACACTATTTCATAGAATAGTGAGGACTACTAATGCTATCATCTGGACCATCACTCTGTTCCCCGATTAGTCCCGGCTACGTTCTAATTTCCTGAAGAGGACAATGAAAGCAAAAGGGTGAGCTCAACTAGCCCAATAAGAAATATTATGACTAAGATAATGCAGAATAATTTATCGTTAGCCTTCAACAATGTTAAACTGATAAAATATAACAAACATCAAGTTTAACTGCAGCAGAATAATCAATCCATTAGAAGAGTCAAGTAGAACATAAAATCTACTATCTTCTATGATTTAAAAGGTTTTTCATCACTTTTATCGCTGAGACTCAGCTTAATAAATAACCTACATCATCGAATCACCCCTGCACTACGGCCAAGGATATTCGTGTATTCATCAATGGTCATGATCATGCCAACAACTGTCCATCAATGCACTACAGGCCAATGAGAACTTTTACCATATCATTTGTAATATTAGGGTCATGATTATACTGAATAATCTCTGGTCATAATCATACCAAGTCCATCTATGCACTACAGGCCACAGATGACTTTCAACATAATATAAACATGAGGATGATGACAATGATATAAGAATTCAATAAAACAAGTTCAAGGATAAATTTTTAAAGATTTATAATTTAATTTATCCAAAAATCAATAATGCCCAAATTGTCAACATGATACTGCTTTGTTGTGACACCCCCAAAATAGGTATACATCACCTATTCTGAGTCGCCAAATATATGGTACAAAATTCAAATACAATCTTTAATATACAACAAGAGAGCTGTGAGTTTTAATACAAATATTGTCTTCTAGAAAATATCCACTCTCAGAATAAGTCCTCATTATATTTATTGTCACACTATTTAACAGAATAGTGAGGACTACTAATACTATCATCTGTACCATCACTCCGCTTCCCAGACTAAACCCCAGACTACGTTCTCATTTCTTGAAGAGAACAGTGAAAGAAAGAAAGCAAAGCTCAATTAGCCCAAGAAGAAATATTATGACTAAGATAATGCGTAATAAATTATCAATAGTTTTCAACAATATTAAGCGATAAAATATAATAGACATCAAGTTTAATCATGATTTTAACAAGCAATCCATTATCTTAGAATAATCCACGGTCATAATCATACCAAGTCCATTTATGCACTACAGGCCACAAATGACTTTCAACATAATATAAACATGAGGATGATGACAATGATATAAGAATTCAATAAAACAAGTTCAAGAATTAAATTATCTAGGAACTAATAACGTCCAAATTGTCAACATGATACTTCTTCGTAGAGTAAAATTCAAGAATGCTCAGAAGAATATTTCCATGAAAAGATACTGGATGAAGCGCAAATATCAAGGATATTCCACTAATTTCATGGAGTATAGAAGTCAAAACTTTAACCAACTGAGTATAATAAAGAATGGAATAACAAAATAAATCACCATGCATGCGGTATTTTTGCATGTATTTTATTATTCCAATGAGAATAATAAATAATTAACCAGTCGAGCAAAATTACATGCAAGCAGGATGTTCCAACATAATAATAAATAATGGAATAACAATAGAAATCACCATGCATGCGGTACTTCGCATAGACAGGTTATTCCAACGTAATAATAAAGATTTAAACCAGTCCGACGTAAAAGCATGATGTGATATTCCAACAGAATAATAAAGATTTTAACCGGTCCTGTAAAACACACATGCATGAATATTCCAATGTAATAATAAAGATGGAATAATAGAAGAATGTCACCAAGTATAGAGTATTCCGCGTATACATGTTATTCCAACAGAATAATAAAGAATGAGATAACAGAAGTTCTCTCCATGAATAAGAAAGAAATAATACCCTTTATGGGTACAACAAATAATATCCCTTACCGTAAAAGAAACTTGATATCGGAGTTGTGAAGTAGCAGAATACTCTTCTTCTTTCTCTCTATAATTTCTCTCTCTAGAGTTTCAGTGAATTCGTAAGAAAATAATGAAGGAATGAGCTTCTATTTATAGAAGAATGGATTGCATAGTAACTAACTCATGAACAATCCAGATTGATTTACTTTAATCAAACGGTCCATAATTAAAGCAAAATCTTTTAAATAAAATATAATATATTCTAATTATTGTCTAATAAAAAAATAACTTTATAAAAGTATTTTGTTTTATATAAAAAGATTTTACTATGCAACACTATGCAGGCACTATGCAACACTATGCATAATAGAATATAATATAATTATTGTCTAGTAAAACGAATAACTTTATAAAAGTATTCTATTTTATATAAAAAGATTTTACTATTAGCCTAATAAAACGAATAACTTGATAAAAGTATTCTATTTTATATAAAACGTTTTTCTGTTTTATTACGTTAATAATACTAATAAAACAAAACTGAGTGACTTATCACGTAAGAATTAATAATCAATACCGTGTGCTACTATGCAACCACGCCAGACATTCTTTGTACATTTACTACCGAGTAGTTCAACGATTATTAATCTGTGAAACTTCCGTCGTTATTTTTAATAAAATATTTTTGTCGTTTTTTCAATCCGACAATAATTCCGTTGTGGGGTCCATCAATGATTGTACCGTCGTATAGATATTCTCTGACAAAAAGAATATTCCCCGACCAATCGAATATAATATGACAACTTGCATACTTTACCAAATTTATAAATATTACCCACAACTATAACATTATATCAAATCCACATTATAATATATAAAAAAATTTATTTCGAGAAAATTAAATATTTATTCATAAAATCTAGGGTCTCAAAATCTCCCCTCCCTTATAGAATTTCGCCCTCGAAATTTACATACGTACCTGGTATGCCGAACAGGTGAGGATACCTTGACTTCATTTCAGATTCTAACTCTTGAAGTATAACCCTTGAGTATTGAATACGATTCTTCTTATCCAAGATTTTAACACGTATCTCCTCAAACGTTAAATCATCCACTATCTTGTCCGGCTCTAAATTAATAATGTGATTTGGGTCGTCCACATATTTACGTAACATCGATACGTTAAAAACGTTATGAACACGCAACATACTTGGCGGTAAAACGAGTCTGTAAGCCACAACTCCTACTTAATCGAGGATTTATAATGGGCCAATTAAATTGAGGGTTGAGATTTCCTCTCTTAGTCGATTCTTGCTTCTAGAATAATGCCCTCTTGAACCTTTCTCTTCACTTTCATCAGCTCCGGGTGTGACGCCCCCAAAATAGGTATACATCACCCATCTTGAGTGGCCAAATACATGGTACAAAATTCAAATACAAACTAATAATACAGCAGTCGTGTAAAATACGATAAAACAAATGTTATATTATTAGTTTGTATTTGAATTTTGTACTATATATTCATGCGACTCAAATATGGGTGATGTATACCTATTTTGGGCGCCACATAATATCAAAGCTTAGGGATATGATCCCGGCCGAGATATGAGACAAGAACTAGGAGGGAGAGACGGGAATTCTTTTCGCTTAGTATGACCTACCTAAGTTTATTTGGTATTTAATTGGTCGGTCAGAGTATAAGGATAATAGGTGATATGTTTTAACTCTTGTTTTGTGGCAGTATTTGAAAATGGCATCCGAGAATGTTGAGAACATCAATAGAGCACAGGAGACCGTTGAGTCTCCACAGATCAATAGTCAGGATAATGTGCATCAGGAAGGCGACAATCCTCAGGCAAACAACAACACTGACCAAATGATGAACGATGGAATATTCCGAGGCTTCATGCAATTCATGCAACATCAGGCGAGAGCGGCTCCTGTCCAAAATGCAGGTGGAAACACTGACAACTCTCGAATGGTCACCACCAAGCAGTTTAAGGAACTGGGACCACCAGAATTCTTTGGAGAGCCAAAACCACTTAAGGCAGAGACGTGGATAAAGCAAATCAACAAGATATTTGATGTCTTGGGTTCCTCCGAAGAGCAAAAGGTTCCTTTTGCCACCTTCATGTTGCGTGCAGAGGCAGATTACTGGTGGGAATCTATAAAACGTACTCAACCTTCCGCACTGAAGATGTCTTGGGAGAAGTTCCAGGAACTGTTCAACGACAAGTACTTTCCCGAAAGTATTTTTCACATGAAAGAGGTAGAGTTCATCAAGTTGGAACAAAACAACATGACCGTATCGCAGTACGAAGCCAAGTTTGCCGAGTTATCCCGGTTTGCGTCCCATTTGGTTGATAATAAGGAGAGAATGACGCGAATGTTTTTAAGAGGTTTGAAACCTGAGATACGTCAATATCTTATCTCTCATAAACTGTGTTTCTATTCAGATGTTGTTAATAGGGCTCAGTTATTGGAGCGTGATAATGAGTCATCCCAATCAAAAGATAGCAGCCGTCAAAATGATAATACCAGTGCGAACAGTCATCGAAGCGGTGACAACAAGCGTGGAGGGAATCAACAAGCCAGAAATGGCAACCACTTCGGTGGTAATCAGGGCCAAAACAGTAAGAATGGACATTTCAAGAAAAGGAGATTCAACAATGATGGAAAGACGTCAGCACCAGCACCCGTTGTTAAAGAAGGAGAACGACCACCTATCATATGTTTCAAATGCGGAGGGGAGGGACACATTAGTCCAAATTGCGCGATGCCGTCTAAAGCATGTTATAATTGTGGGAGAGAAGGTCACCTAGCCCGATTTTGTCGTTCACCAAAGATAAGTTCAGCTAAGATGGAGGCACCAAAGGTCAGTCTAGAAAAGTCAAAGCCAGAAGTCTGCAGGAGAGCGTTTGTTGTGACCTCCCGAAAAGCAAGGAACCCGAACGAGGTCATCACGGTAAGCTAATCATAAACTCTAGCAAAGTTTATACTTTATTTGATCTTTGGTTCTACCGACTCTTTCATTTCTCCTACTTGCGCTCAATGTTTAAAGTTGACTCCGGAGAAATTGGACTTTGACTTATCTGTTGAAACTTCGGCACCTGCACGTTACCTGTCGATCTTATTTCATTGAAAATACTTGCATTTGATATAATTCTAGGGATTGATTGGTTAACTACACATCATGCAAAAATTGATTGTTTTTGTAGGGTTGTTAGCTTTCATATTCCTAACCAACCTATTATGCGAATTCAAGCAACCAAACCATTAAAATCAATCACTGTCATCTCAAGCCATAAAGCTATTCGTTTATTGAAAAACGGATGTCAAGATTTCTTAGCTCATGTCACGGATCTAAACAAAAATATGTCAGTTTTGAATGATATTCATATTGTTAATAAATTCCCTGATGTATTCCCTGAAGAACTTCCTGGCCTACCCCCAGAGCGTGAAATTGAATTTTGTATCGACCTTGAACTCGGTACAAAACCCATTTCCAAAGACCTATATCGAATGGCTCCTATTGAACTTCAGGAGTTAAAGACCCAACTACTGAATTGTTAGACATTGGCTTTATTCGGCCTAGTATTTCTCCTTGGGGTGCTCTGCTTACATTCTGAAGAAGAAAGATGGGAGTATCGACTTTGTATTGATTATCGGAAGTTAAATCATATCACCATCAAAAATAGGTATCCATTGCCACG